>JAFBMS010000008.1:3527500-3897500 GCA_019788955.1 Albula glossodonta | reverse complement strand
TGTTCTCTGTGGCCAATGACTATGAAGACATTGCAATCGTCTGCCACTGTGGCATCATTTGAGATAGCAGCGGGCTCAGAGGAACTCTTGAGTGGGATTCAGAGTGCAGTTATTTCCTTTCATGGTACTGAGTGGAGCTGGAAACTGGACAGTGTCTAGCTCAGTGTGAGTTGCAGTTCTGTAATTCTGGGTTATGACCCTAGCACTCCTGCCAGCACAAGTTGTGGGTTTTTTTTTGGTTAATTCTCATCCACAAATTCTGACTATTATGTGATAAATTCAGGTACTTCATAAATAAAGTACAGCACTAATAAAAACTGTTGTATTAATAGCATGAGTTTCCCTCAGGTGCTGTGCTGTTTCTGAAAGTTTCCAACAGGGGCCTTTTGCAGGCAATGGTCTTCAGTTTGTCTGTCCACTCATTTTGGTGTTTATATAGTCTTTATGAATTATCATCAGTTAATCATTGATGGTCATGCGGTGATGTTTAAGAACATGTAAGATCAGTGAAAAATGCATAACTCAAAGCTGAAAGTGCCATATCCATGCCATGTTGAAGGCCTCCCCTGCAGTTGGAGTGTCACCCTTGCTAAGCTCAGTGTGCGGACAGCGGTGGCCCTCTTTTGTCTGTAGTAAGTCTCTGAAAGGATCCTCTCGCTGAGTGTGAGCACTTAAGCAGTCTGAATAATCACAGGCTATGTCTGGGTGGTGTGACAGTCGCATCGCGTCGCGTCACTGATGTCTGAGAGCGCTGGATAAGTGCGCCTGTCTTCAGCAGCATACCGTTGCTGCGGCTGTGTGTGCTTGGTTTGGCTGTCTGCCGCTGCGCTCCACTGCCATATTAATGATAAAAGGCAGAGCTAACCCCCTCAACCCCACCGTGTACCGTCCTGCCTTTGAGAGCTCCACAAAGACTGAGTGTCCCCTTCTGCCGCTAAAGGCCCCAAGCCCATATCTGCTAGGCTTTCATTGCTTCATATGATCACTGATTTGGAAAACAGTAATATTACTTTTTTTCTTTTTTGCATGGGGGGTGCAAGGGTGGGGGGGGCACCCAGGTCAGATTATTTTATCTCCTTGTTGTGGTGGTTATTGTAACAGCATATTGTAGCAAGTTAGTCCTTAGACTTTAATAATTCCAAAAAATACAATGCACAGAGCTCCCTGATGAAACGGAACATTTGTTCTCTTTTCCAAAAATCATGTTTGTTCTCTGTTACACCAGCCTGATTCAATGCATGACTAACAATAATATTGCATTTTTCCGCCAAAACATACTTTTTTGGAGATTTACTGTAATCATGGAGATGGGAAAACAAGAAGTTGAAAATTGATGACATAATAAGTTGTTATGTTGCATTCAAGCATGAAATACACACTAAATACAAATGAACCCTCCTTATAGCATCAATAAAGCCATGAAATAATTTGTTTACTACAAAAAACCATTTACTACACTAAAATATACATGGTGATCTCCAGAAAGTAACCATCCTATAAGTACTAAATTATTCCTTGAAGTGTCGATTACCACTTCATTACTTTGGGAGGTGCATTATCAATTTTGAGATCTCAGACAGTCTTGTAGTAAGAATTATTAATATTCCCTTAATATGGTTTGTAATTTATAGTTGCATCTCTGCTCACAGGGATTCAGCAATTGGCAATAAGGAAAATTAAGCACCAAATGTATTGGCATATGGCTAGATTAAACTTCACAGTTAACCAAAGAGAACATTAATCACACCCCCAGTGGAGACTGAAGACTTTGTTAGAGTAGCATATGCTCTCCAAATACACTTTACCTACTGCATTAATTAAATCACTTTTCCGTTATCAAACCTATATGTAACTGTACATTCTGCTGAAAGCACATAAACCTGCACATACTTATACATGTACACACAAATACACAAGACATTTAGCCGTGCTTTGTTGTTTTTTAGAGTATCAACAATTACTGTGAATGTGTTTGCTCTTAATGTTTTTACAGCACTTTGGATACAAAATGTAGAGATATTACGCTGTCAAACAAACCATGTAACCATTGCTGAGGTAGGACTAACTAGATGTCAAATGATATCCATGACAGAAAGACAAAAGGATGAGATACCAAAAGAAATGGATTGGGGTACTTTACTTGAAAGTTTCTGCTAAATTGCTGATAAATAATACAGCAGGCAGCTAAGCTGTATGACATTTATCTAACAGGTAGAAGATTAAACAATAAATTGGGCCAAGGAAAAATTCCTGTATCTGCATGCAGCGTATACCAACTAAAATATGTGCTTGTAAACATTTTTAATGTATGGTTCCAAAACTAGCAGGCAATAAATGTAATGGCACGAAAACCTATTATATATTTCCCTGGGCCTCTGGTTTTACAGTATTTACAAACCCATTACCCATGGCAGGGCTTATCTTTTGTCACCTCTTCAGGCTCTAGAAAAAATAGAACAAAAACATATGAAAACAACAGAAATACTGTAGTGTCATTCAGGAATCAGAAATGACAGAACGAGTTTTCATGGGCACAGACAGTGATAGCAGGGTGTGTTGATTTGTGGGAAGCAGGACTGGGTATGCGACTCTGTCAGACACAATGAGGCCGGCAACGTCGGCGGCCGTGGAATATTCTGTTGTGCCAATCGGGATGAATTTGAGTCTGATGAAAGCTGGAGGGAGTCTGTTGAGAAATACAGCTCATGGTGAGATCAGTGGTCCTGTAAAATCAGAAACAAATCATTACCAGCCCCCTTTAGACACGATCTCACTGAAACAGTCACCTCTTTTAGTGGGATGGCCACTGATTATTTATCATGGGGAAACGGAGGAACCACCCACGGATCAATACAGCTCTATACCCTAGAGTTAAGCTGAGATCCCTAACACACAGATGTCATCAGTATTCTGTTCTGAGGCATTGCATTATGGGTAATGGGTGGAGTTCAGATATTTATGGCCTGCCTACCCCCGAAAAAAGTGTATGGCAGGGAACATTTATAGTTGGAATTGCAGTCTAAATGAAATGGCTGAGGCCTTATTGCAGGTGGAGTGTCAAAGACATGAATAATGGCAAAAGGATTTACTGGACTAAATTTGTTTAGGGTCAGTTTTGACCCAGTGGACAGCACAAGTATATCTTCCCATCCTGAAGTTTCAAAACTAGTACTTTATAACATGGAAATAAAAAAAAAAGTTTTGATGGATTTCTTTTCAAAAGGCCCTATGACTACTATTGAGCCACATTCATATTAGTAGCAGACCCATAACAGGCCATCACATTTTACTTTCACAGGTTCAGTTTGACTTAATCTATGAATATTTTTATGTGTTTTTTTTTTACAAACTAATCGTCACATTTCTCTCCAATCATGAAAGCTTTCCACAACAAAACTTATAGTCAGCCCTAATTATATATAACAGCTATTTATATCAAGAGATTGTCTGCAGTGAGAACAGAACGGCAACAATGTTGATATGACAACAATACATGTATAATTTGAAAGAAAATAAATTATCAAGTACTACATTTGAATGCATTTTCTCTACCTTCATTTCGTGTGAAATGAAAGGAAAAGGGTTGAATTAAAATTGAAAGCATAATGAAGACATTTTCTTCAGCCTTGAGCTTAAATGTGAAAGAAATTTTTCTTGACCATAATGTGCTCTGTCTGGAAGAAAGTTTCAGTGAAAACCAGTAGACATGAAGTCGTAGTTGAGTATATGTAGATGTAAAACCTGTCATTATACATCCCTTATCTTTTCGCCTTCTCCTTTGTGTCACATTAGATTACTGTATCTCTCTCATTTCCTAACTTTCACGGAACCGCACACACACACACACACACACACACACACACACACACACACACACACACACACACACACACACACACACACGTGCGCGTGCATGCATGCATGCATATAGAAACAGCACATGTCATTTGTATAAATAAAATAAACTCATCCTTATTGCTTGGAGCTATGTGGCTTTTACGTTTTCCTCACAGTAGGTCATACACAGACCTTTTTGGGAAGCTTCTGTTTCCTTTACACAGGCTTAGAGAAAAACAAGTTTAGAGCTGACAAAACACAACTGCTGTTCGACAATATCTAAATCTCTGCTACCTCCTTTTCATTCCCAATGAGGGGTGAGGTAAATTCTCTGCCAGTGTCTTGTTTTTTGTTTTGAAATCCCTCACCCTCCCTTTCTCTGCTAGAAAATTCCAAAGAGCGATCTAAGCAGGCACTGGACCTCTCATCAAACCACCAAGACTAACTGACATGATCAACATGTCCTAAAATGTTGATTTGCCTCCCAGTTCACCACTCTTTCCTCATTAAGAAATTAGCTCAATCATGGTTAAGGGCGAGACAAACATGATACTTTAAAAATTAATCTCAGTCACAGACTCGGGATGACTCAAATTAAATGTAACATTTAATCATCATGAAATTTGCTTTAACTACCGTGGTAAATGGCTTCCGTTCCTGGTTTGATTTCTGGGTGGTGTGATAATATATAGCCTTAGAAATATTAATTTTTCAGGGAGAACTTCCCTGGCAATCCTTATCCCAGAGGGGAGGTGAACAATCTTTTCATTGTATAACATTTAAAATTATGATTGAAATCATGACTGTAAATGTTGTGATGGCCTGGAGCACGTTTAGCTTAACCACTCTGCTTCAGTACTATGATTGTAAAATTAACTGGCTTAATTCAATGAGCAATTTTACAGCGTTCCTTTAAGCAGAGGGCAACTGACACTGGCTAAGAATATTCGTCTACATACTAGGCATGCAGATATGTATGTTGCCTTATGTCGCCAAAGCTAGAACACCTGATGCCAAGTGCATACAGAAGGAATCTCCCTCTGCTAATCGCTACAGTGGTATAGTTTAACTTCATCCTCCATGTGCACATTTAATGTTGGCGATTAAACTTCTGTCATAATTTTCTGGTGATTAGTCCCAGGTGCATGACAGACAGTGGAGTTTGGAATTCTGGGCTCAAGTCAGTGAGGAGAACAACAAACAGGACTGACCCCTCTGAGAAAGCTGCTTCCCAATCTCATTAAGCCCAAGTAGCCAGAGAAAAGCTTATCTCCTCCCAGTGCCTACAGTGGTTTCCAGGCTGTGATCTGTTATCTGATATGGTTACAGTAAGCTGATGTTGGAAATCGGTCAGTATAAAAGCAGGACTGTTCTGATAATCCTTAAAAGAAATCAAAATAAGGTTTTTTTTTTGGCTTTTTTTTACGTTCTTGGCTAAAAGTTTATCCTGCTGTGTGAATTTTCACAGAGGCGAGCAAAAACAATTATCAGTAATGGGATTCAGGGACTAAATGTTCTTTTTTTAATACTGAAATTCAGGTTAATTACACAGCAGTGGGTTCTGCTTAAACAAAAAGAATATGCCTTTCTGTTGCCAGAGATATCTAAAGTGGGTCATGATACAGTGGTTTGGGGGTAAAGTGTTTGAATTTGACTGATGGATACACAATGGTGGAAAGAGAAATAAATATAGGATTAGATATAATTTACCAACATTTATTAAAGGTGCAGGATTCAGCCTACGTATACATGATGCCAAAAGCCATAATTTAATTACCATGTTACTGAGCGTATATCCTCAGCCCCCTCCCCTCCAAAGAAGATATTATTTATTCATTAAAAAGCTGGCATACCCCGTGAAGGAAATTGAAGTAATAGGCCATATCTATGGCATAATTTGCATGGCAGCATATTGGCATTTTGAAATCCTGTCTGAGAGATAAACTCATTCTGTGGGTTTGACAGGGGTGCAGCTGCAGTGCTGACTGTAATGTAAACAGGCGATCATGCAGCCAGGCTCAGAGAAAGGAGAGAGAGGAACGGCATGGAGCGGGGCCTCTCGCTACGCCCACTGACCCAGCCGGCTCCCCCATTAAAGCAATAAACCACAGCGCCTCCAGTTATTTCCTCACCACTTCAATATAATTAGAAGAAAATGTCTCTAATTAGTAGCAAACAGATGCATCAATAGATTAACGCATTAGTCAATATCTAGTAGGCTACCCATGGCTATATCCAGCCATGCAGAAACACTACGTATATGATCTCAGATCCTCAGGTGGGGGGCAAGCTGGGTTTTGGACATGTAGCATGTCCCCCCTCGTGGTCTCATACCTCCTACATGGGGTGCAGAGAGGTTAAAGCAGCTCTCCTCTTAGCTGTAAATCCAGTGGACAGACAGTAAAAGGCAGACGGCTCAAAGACAAGCAAGGGGAGAAGCAAAACAAAACGGGGGCCGCAAACCTGTCAACACATCTCTGTGACTATAAACATAAAAAGCAGACCTGACAGAAGGGAAGATAAAGGTCAGGAGAAGGGGAGAACTGTAGGGGTAAGAAATTATATGACTGTGTATTCTAGTGCAATAGCCAAACCCAGATTGGCACATAGCACAATATAACCTCGGATAAATACATGAATAAGAAACTCTGAAATGGTAATGGCTGTAAGTGATGTCAAAACACACTGATGTAAAGGAACTTTAACCTTTGGTTTGATTTAAATTGATGAATACATAATTGTCACCTCACCTCTAAATGGACTGCTCTCAATTTGTAGCTGTGGAAGTTAATTTAACAACGAAATCACAAGTAATCATGATCTGTTCTCAACGACTATGGGTAGAAGTGGGTAATTTACTTCCAGATTCAACGTGAGGAAGTACTTATAAACTGGAAGCAGAGACTGATAACATAGCACATGATAACATGGAGCTTGGTGAAAAAGAAAAATCCCTTCATTTTCTCAAAGGCTTTGTCGATTCACACCTTACATTACGTCACGTCACTTCTCAATCCACACACGGAAATTGGTCAAGGCACATGGTAAACCCTTTAAGAAGGAAGTCAGGAAATTAGTAATACTCAGTAAAGTTCACTGACATGTAAAACTTCAGACGTGGATAATTATGAAATGCCATTTTCAAACCACAGGATGGGATACACAGCTGAAAAATGTCAGCGTGAGTCAAACAGGCCTCTAAGCACAGATGAAGTTTACAACTTAAATAAAAAATGTTGTCCTGAAAATGAAAACCTTACATAACATGTATATTTAAATGTCAAAAAACAAATCATGTATGTTTATATTTCAGAGAAAATGAAATTAAGATATCAACCAGGAGCCAATGTGTAGCAGAATACCAGAGAGCATAAGAAGAGTGAAGGGTCATTCAAACGTAATCCGCTACATTTAATTCACTCTGTATTTCCTTTACGTTTCCTGAAGAATCACAGTAAATAAAGTGAATCTGGTGTATTTAGAGCATCACTTCAGGAGGGAGAAGTGAGGAAGTCTGAACAGTGAAAATGACCATTGTTCATTTCCATGGCTTTTCTGACAGCTCTGTACGAGTTCTCTCGCTCTGTTGGAGGGGTGCAGCATTGGGGCGGGGCTGTTTCTGCAGCAGGACCCCTGTCAGCCATCACAGGTCAGGCCCCTGTTGTCCCCTTCTGCAGACATTTCATACAGCAAAGGGCCAACTCTGGAGAGGACGAAATCCCCCCTCCACCAAATCGGGGGTCGATTGGGCCTCTCATGACATCCGGTGGCACTCGCAGCGGTCATGTGAGCCCGTGCACAGTCGGCTCTAGAAGTGCCTACTTGTCCTGAGGCGTTCCACTTGGAGAAATGACTTCCGAGGCCTGTTTACATGTGCGAGGTGCTGATGGCAATGTTGCTTAAGAATATAATTTTTCATCCCCCTCGTCGGCTGCCTAAATTAAGCCTTTTCAAGGTTGAATGTACAGCATGGGACTGAAGAAGGACAGCACCATCCATCAGTGCCTGGAGATATATCTTATTTCCAGTGAGGAAATGCTTCATGATAGTGGAGCACTTTCAATCTGCAAAACCGTGCCTCTGAGCTCTCCCTAGCTGACGCTGCCAAATTCACTCCAGTCATATTGGGGCCTTTCTCACAATGCAGGGTGTTCAGATCAGATAAGCCATGTGACTGGCATATGTGAAGACCATAAAAATCTTTTAAAAAGCATGTTAGGTTTTTTCCCCATTCAGGGGGAATAAGCTTCAGACCTACCTTTTCTATGAAAAAAAAGGTTTTCTTACTTGGCATTCTGTTGAGTCTTCTGTTAAATTACAAGATGAAGCTGATGTTACCGAAAGGAGAAAAAATAAGCCTTGAATGTTAGAGGCAACTCTGATAAGTTGGAACAGATTTACTGAAGCTTTTTTTCTTCTCTACCTCATTCTTTTTTCTATCTCCAACCTTGGTGAAATGTGGCGTTAAATGGGTCATTCCAGTTCAGGCTGAAAGTATGTGATTTATCCTTCACCAGTGTCTTAACCTCTGGTGCACGGCCATTTTTCAGTGCGGTCACTGAGCTCTTTTCTCAGTGAGAGGACTTCCACAGCACCTTTGTTAATGGCACTGCCGGCCTGGTACGGTTTCTGCAGCACAGTGTCATGTGCTTAGCTGGACATAAAGGTACTACAGAAGTAGTGGTGTTGTTACATTTAAATAACTACATATTATTAAATACTGTTATGTTTGGGATACTTGGGGAAAGCCCAAGAGAAAGAGATAAAGTAATCCCAAGGTGGCAAAGTTCTTTTTTTTTTTTTGTCCATAGAGGTTGCCGCCATTTATTAAGCTTTCACATTGGCAGTGGGGATTATTGGAGTTAATCTGTGCATCCATGGTGCATTATACTGCTTTCTCTACAGTATGCGCGAGTGAATGTCAGATTCACGAGCAGTGACAGACTGCCACCTCTGGGCAAATGAAGCCCATGCGGTATAAGGTCACTCAAAGTGTCCAAACGAAACAGCTGCTTGGCATGAGCGATGTGCTGGACTGAGTCATGATACAGGATTATGTGTTTAATCTCTTCTAAAGCAGAGATACCATCTAAACAATAGCTGAGGACAACTGGTTATCCTTTTAAAGAAGCGTAACATTTTCACTAAATATTGTGTAACATCATCACAGAACTTTGCCTGAGGATGACAGGCAGACACAGCCAGTCGCGCTGAGCGGCGAGTAACCAAAGCTGTCTGCAGTGAGTCTGCGTGCCACGGCCGCTGGACAAAATGCAGCATTCTTTTATTCATGATATCTTGCAGGTCACACTCTCGAGTCTGGCGAAATTGGATCGCCGCATCCAGAGCTTTGATCCTTGGGGTCACCCAAATCTAAATGAAAATAGAAACCGAAAGCAGGGTGTACGTTCGGTGTGACCTGTCCGTCATGCAGAGAGCCGTTTAATGGAGAGATGTGGCCGAGCCCTGGCAGAGAGCGGCTGTGGCCCATTTTTCTGCAGGGTTGTAGTTTTGACAGAACTGTTAACCTTCCTGCCCTTTTTGCCGTGGCTTTTTCCTAAAGCTCCCCGCCCCCGATTCGGAAGTTTGTGCCAGCAGAGACAGGTAAGGTCCACGTTCATTCTGGGACGGCCAGCAGGCTCACTTCGAGCTGTGACTTGCTGTTCAGAATCAAATATCATGATGCTATACTAACAAAAAGAAAAATGGCTGCACGGTTGTTTCGTGTCTGAAAATGTCATGGAGACTTTTTACTTATCCTCTTAATGTTCTCTGGCAGGAATAATAAGAGTTCACTCACTGTAGAACAGCCACAGGAAACACATCTACTTGAATCCATGGCATGTATAACTACAGCAACGAAAATTGGTTCTTTTTCATTCTTTACCATCTAACCTATTTTTAAAAAAAGGAAATATAATAACAGATGCACAACTTCAGGCAATGGGAACCAGAATTGTTAGTTCCAAGGTGCCCCTTTTACAATCTAAAAGCAATGAGTCATAGACTCCTTCGACTGAATGAAGTGCCTGAGTGCCATTCTAACAAACAAACAAACATCAGTGATAGATCACAAAGACACAGCATATCATCCTAATGCCTTGACCTTAGATGCACAGGAGCCGTAAAGCTGAGAGATCAATACCGAAACTGCGGACAGAAAGTAAAGCATGCACTAAATACTTTGCTTCCTGAAGCAAAGCATGCTCAGGAGTGAGGTACGTTATCTCAGCACATTCCCAATGCCCTGAGATGAAATGCGTGTGTGAGGGTAAACGCGCTCTCACATTAGCATAGGTTCCACAGCCAGAGCAGCTTAGGTCTTAATGGAGCAGCTTAAACCGTCTGTACAAGATTATAACATTCTTAGCAGCCTATTTCAATGCAGCCAGATGGTTCAAAATAAAATGTGGGTGTATTTATTTTTCTCTTCCATTTAGCCCAGCACCAGTGGGCTACCCTTTATCTTATTTTTTGTGTGACTAAAAGCTTCAAGAATTGCCACTTGTGCCATTGAAAGATATTTTTTTGTCCACATTTATCACAGATACACTGCTAATACTATGGCTGAATGAAGCTGATAAATGAATGAATTTATTTGTAGCAAATAGATCTCTGATCGGGAATTTTTTACTTCCCCGACATTTGTTTATAACAATATCAAATGAACGAGCCTCTGAAAGGTGGTAGATGAAATCTTAGGATCAACAGCTGGGTACCCACATCTCACATAAAAGCAGCAATGAGAAGCATGAAGCAGCATGGGAAATAGAGTGGGAAACGAACACCCTTTTTCATCTTATTCTTACTGTAGCATGAAAAATCACGGTCTCGGAACACTTCATTGAGCAGTAATTGCTTCCGGTAAGCTACAGGAGCATAAATAAAGAGAGTGGTTATCACTTCCAGCCTTTACTCATTTTATTCTTGTTTTTTAGCCTTTGTTTATGGCCATGCCTCACTCTCCTGCATTGTGCTCCAGTTTAATCATGACATTTTAATCGGTCAGGAGGCAGTGGGGTCTGCTAGAGCTGCTCTCTTGCATGTTATATTCGGTTTAAAATAAAAAAAAAAATGTGTTGAAGATGATTATGCATTATATTTAACACCTCCAGCAGCAGTTGCTTTTGCTCTTATATCAAAGGTTAACTTTCAAGTAAGGTGGGTGAATGATTTTTTCTTCTTTTTGGTTGATGTTTCAGAATATCTTACCACAGGAGTGGAGCGTATCAGCATGATCAAAGCGGCTTCCCTCAGGACAATTTACCTTCAGCTTTAGCCTTTCTAATACCTCCACCTGACTTATTGCCTTCACTGTGGGCTTGGCTCTCGCCCCTCATCCTTTCTTTACCATGCACTGAAGACAGCGAACCACCATTTCAATTTGATCCCAAAGTCAGATGAAAGATGTCGGAGATAAATGAGCATAAAACAGAGGCCTGCCCTTCCACAGCTGCAGCATAACTCCCACACTGTTACTGCATGTGCTGAGACCACATCCTGCCTGTTCATCAGTCACAAAATGGACATTGGGGTTTTTGAAAAGTACATTGCTTACTCTATTTGTTATGGTACACATATGGTTCTCCATTTAAGACAGTATAGGTATGTAAATATTGCATTAATGGTAAATAAGGTGCCTCATAATTTTAAGATTTTTTTTCTATTGCTTGTACCAGTAGAAACCATCCAATGCTGTATGTTCTCTCACACATCCACATGCCTCTGAAACATCGGCTCAGAAAATCATGGCTCAGGATTTGTAATACTGTATTCTGCTGCTGATACATAATTGCTTCTTCTTGTTAATGGACTCACACTTTCAGCTGTCACTCAGATACAGCTAATGGGAAAGGTGCCATTCAAGTAATGCGCACAGTCCTGCTTGTGCTTAGCACTTTGGGAGATATAAACGCAGCAGATTTGCACTGAAAAGAAAGCTATCGAAATCACAGTTGGGTCCGAATTGAAAATAAATAATACCATTAAAACTGAAGTAAAAAGGTGCTGAAATCAATTTATTATATGATGTTCCTTAAAGAGATAACAGAAAAATCCAATTCTTGAAAAACCCACTGTACTCTGATATAATGGTCTCAGGTAATCCACAGAAGAAATTGTCACGGCTAAGAGTTAAATATCATGGAACTCCTGCAGTGTGTTGTGGCCCTCTTTTCACAGATGAGAAATAAATTGAATCTCGGCCCCCTTCAAACACTTTTTGGGGGGAAACTCCATTTGTTGCAGGGGGAAGAGATGAATGTGACATTTGCAGGTGGCCATGATGCCCACCACTGTAGGAATTTGCTTTTGTCTTCCTCACACAGGGCAACAAAAATGTTCGGAATTGTTCGGTACTCCTCACAACAGGGGGCGTTACTTATGCGGAGGAAATTCTATAACATATTCTACTAATAATGGTGTAATTAAAAGAAATCAGTCTCATATATCAGTCTCATAAAACATATCAGTCTCATTAATTATAGCTATAAATATGCAATTCCAACAAATAATTAAATTAATAATTATAATTAAAATTACAATATTAATAGCTAATAATAATCATATCACAAAATTACACATCCAGTTACAGCTGAATTAATGCAAATTAACTAATGAACGTTAATGGCTGGACAAAGCGTGAAGGCATTTGGAGTTCTTGGAAGCTGCAGAGGTTGCCTAATATTCAATATATGTGCTATATTAATAAACACACAAACTTGGAGAGTATAACAAAGTTTATTGATCACATGTATGGTAAAACACATCATTACAGTTATAGACAATAAAGTATGTGAGTGCGAGTATGTGTATGTATGGTTTGCGTATAGTTAGGGTGAGTGTATGTGTATGTATGGTTTGCGTATAGTTAGGGTGAGTGTATGTGTATGTATGGTTTGCGTATAGTTAGGGTGAGTGTATGTGTATGTATGGTTTGCGTATAGTTAGGGTGAGTGTATGTGTATGTATGGTTTGCGTATAGTTAGGGTGAGTGTATGTGTATGTATGGTTTGCGTATAGTTAGGGTGAGTGTATGTGTATGTATGGTTTGCGTATAGTTAGGGTGAGTGTATGTGTATGTATGGTTTGCGTATAGTTAGGGTGAGTGTGTGTGTATGTATGGTTTGCGTATAGTTAGGGTGAGTGTATGTGTATGTATGGTTTGCGTATAGTTAGGGTGAGTGTGTGTGTATGTATGGTTTGCGTATAGTTAGGGTGAGTGTATGTGTATGTATGGTTTGCGTATAGTTAGGGTGAGTGTATGTGTATGTATGGTTTGCGTATAGTTAGGGTGAGTGTATGTGTATGTATGGTTTGCGTATAGTTAGGGTGAGTGTATGTGTATGTATGGTTTGCGTATAGTTAGGGTGAGTGTATGTGTATGTATGGTTTGCGTATAGTTAGGGTGAGTGTATGTGTATGTATGGTTTGCGTATAGTTAGGGTGATTGTATGTGTATGTATGGTTTGCGTATAGTTAGGGTGAGTGTATGTGTATGTATGGTTTGCGTATAGTTAGGGTGAGTGTATGTGTATGTATGGTTTGCGTATAGTTAGGGTGAGTGTATGTGTATGTATGGTTTGCGTATAGTTAGGGTGAGTGTATGTGTATGTATGGTTTGCGTATAGTTAGGGTGAGTGTATGTGTATGCTGAGTGAATAAGCGCATGCGTGCTGGCGGTTGTTGAAGTAGAAGTGTGCAGCTCACATGTTCATGGAGAACAAAGAAAGAGAGATGGTGGGATAGTTAAACTTAGCAGAAGCTAAGCGTTCCTAGAAAATGGCGCATGTTGTGTGATAAAATGGGTATAATTGTGTCGATCGGAATGCCAGGTTGATTGCAGGTTAGTGTTTAAAATAGATCACATGCAACCCCTAGTCTGGGTGATATATTTGCCTAGTAATGCTGCATGGTGCTTGGCTCAGAGCCAGCTGAACGGTGATCAAACACAATAACAAAAGTGATAATGAATATGTACACCAAATAACACAGTTGCAAACAGTCCATCATGATTATAACAGTCTGTAGCTAAGCTATGTTATCTGTCCTGTCCCAGTGTTACAGCTTTACTTTTTGGGGTTTTCTCCGTTGTTTAGACGGGTCCAGTACATCCCTTTTGTTCTGGTTAGTCTCTGGTTTCCCAGGGCGCATAGTTGAGTTACTCATCTCCGCAGTGGTGAGGAGGGGAAGCTTTCACCCTCCTGGGGCCTCATTTATAAACTGTGTGTATGCCCAAAAACGCTCCAAAATGTGCGTACGCAGATTTCAATGCACAATTTGGGATTCATAAAACTTGTACTTGATGTGAGAATGTGCGTACCCGTACGGTACGTTTGACCCATGCGTATGCACTTTTAGGACACATATTTGCTCTAAATAGCACACCCTAGAGATTCCCAAAAGAAATCTGCACAATAGGTTCCTTATTCCATGTTTTGACCATAAATAAGTGATGAATTAAATCAACAGGTATGAGCAATCAGTGCATGTTTAATCATTTTGTTTTGTTCACATAAATAGACCAAAAACGTATGACGACAGCAAGACAGCATGACAATTATATTATATGTGATAATACAATATCATATTGTGAATGGTATGGTATGACGTGAAAGTGTCTTTAAGGAAATTCCGACTTTTTACCCATGGTGACGACTGGCTAACGATTCAGTTTCACTTAACATGGGCGGTGCTCTTGGAACACTGTGCTGATCGGGGCTGGCACTAGAGCACCCTATACATAGCAGTAACCAATACCTAACCATCTGCAAGAGGGTCAGCTCTGGGGTTCTTGGCCACAGGGAGTTTCCGGCAGGAAATAGAGGACCGGTTGGTTATATCCCAGCCCTCACTCAGTCATGTCATACCAAGAGTGCTGGATGGCATCATTCCTGAGTCTGAGGTACATCAGATTGCCTTATACAGCCGGCAAACATCAAAAAGCAATTTGCAGCTATGACCAGTAACCTGTGCAATCGACTACTCTCCCATTGCAATAAGGGTGCCATCAGTGAATGAATGTATATAAGTAAATTGTAAGAATTTCCATTCAATAAAAGTGCAACTGATTTGCGATACACAAATGACACAGACAAATGTAGTTGCCTGATGGCCAGGGTAATGGTATGATTTGTTCATATTGATGAACAGTATTTTTTTTAAAATCAACCCTGATAAATCACAGTTAGCCACTCATCGAGGGAGCTCAGTGGTGGCACCCCATACTGCTGCCCATTGCTCCTACACTTGCAGTTGGGCGAGTATACTCTTGTTTGCCTCAACCTTGATGTCGCACCTTTTTTCTTGATTTCGATCTTCATCTATGACTCTCCATACCTGAGGAATTAACAGCCATGGTCACCTCCTGCCATACAAGGTTTTTTGTGTTACCCCGGTGCTGAGGCCGCCTGAAATAAGTTTTTTTCTCTATTTAGGGGACTGAAGTTTTGATTTCGCAATCCGAGATGTTCTTTTTTCCCTTCTTCACTGCCATAAAAATGTATTGTTCTATCCTGCAAATTATATGTATTCAGATCTTGCGCATGTGTTGCGTACGCAGGTTTTATAAATCAGAATTTTTTTGCTGCATATGCTAACTCGTAGGTGTTGGCATATGTAACTATTTAGTTACAAAAGTACGCAAACTTTTATAAAGGCCCCTGAACCTGATGCCAGTTTTCTTCACACATGTGGGATACTCTTTGCAGACTATTGGACTCTGGGGATTTGCAGGTCTTCACTCTGCTGGATTCCGGGTCTTGCGTGCATGGCTCTCCATGGTACTTTGCAGAGTTCCACTTGTCTAGTTGCCTTGTGACTGTGTGTCTCTGCTCCTTTGTAGCTACCCACCAGGGTGCCAAACTACCTTTTAGGCTGTGTTGAGTGGGCCTTGTTAAATGAGAGAGAGTTTTCTTGCTGGCAAGGCAGACAAGTTCTAACGTGCATACTGCATGCCGAGGGTTGGGAGAGGATCTTGAACGCCAGGTGCGGGAGAGAGAGTTTTCTTGGTGTGGGGTTAGCACATGAGGCGGCGTATGTGAGAGAGAACCCGCGTGCGTCCTGCACCCCTAAGTTCTAAAGGTTGTTGGTCCTTTAATAACCTAAGTTGTATTGCTTTTTATGTAGGTATGCTGTACCATGGTAGCGAAGGGAAGTTTTGCTGTGGAATGAATGGAAATGTAGTTCAGTAGTCCCTTCACCCTGTGAAGAAAGTTTACAGTGATAATTTCATTTCTAAATTTTTGTTGTTTTTCATCATAAAATGAATAATTTATCAATGTATAATGGCTTCTTCTTTACATTAATTTGCAGAGTTTAAAAATTATTAAATATCATTTTACTTTTATATATTTTAAATGTAACTCATTATTCTTTACTCAATTATTTATGCATTAAACTATTATAATTATTGTACCGTGTATGACAATTTATTTCAGTAAACGCGTAAGTAACCACATATTTAACTTTAAAGAGCTACAGTCTTGCCTCATAGCAACGCAAAGTATATTTTAGGCAGCCAAAAGAGATCTAAAAATAAACACGGTTGTGACATATCAACAGATCAAAAAATTATTCTTAAAAAAACAACTAATAAAAAACTAAAAAAAAAAAAGAACAAAATTCCTGAAGGAAAATATTTTGGAACAGGAATGGTCAACCCCGTTGACAGTGCTACAGTGTGTGGTTTTTTTTTTCATCTTAAAATCAGCTACCAGTTCAGACCCAAGAAACCATGTGAGATGGGCTGACTGCGTAATCAGCTGAACTAATTAATCAATTAAGTGCTGAGTAACGAGAGAAACCTGTAGACCCTGCCACTCCCCAGAACCACAGACGGCTGCCTCTGCTTTTGAGCGCCTCACAGTTTACGTATGGATCATAAGGGATGCACTGCCAAATGAATCCTTGTATTTTACCTGTACCATATAATAAAATATGCTGTGCATGCAGGGCTCTGCCCAATCATGAAAATATACCTTTTCCTTATGATTATTCATTGATAAAATATGATAGTTGCAGGCGTAAATGTACAAGAATGACTATATTTGTAATACAGAGAAAAGAGCACTGATCAATACCAGCTCTTAATGTGAGCAGATGGGACAGTGGGCTGGGACTTGAGCAAATGTCAACGCAGTACAGCCTGCTGAAGTACAACGTGAAACAGGCAGGGTTTGTGCTGACAGAAAGCATTTGAATCTGCCCATATTTTAGAGTCTGAAGTACCATGGTGCACACAGACAAATATGGAATTTATGGCCAAAGAATGTTTAAGATACTATTTTATTTTGCTGCATTGTATTTCTGCCAAGGTCGATTCCTAGCTTGTTTGGAGGCTGGATGTGGGGAGGAGGGGTGGTAGATGGGTTTGAGAGTTTGGGGCACAGAGTAATACGTTTCAATAACTGACAAACAATATGGCTGTCAGGTGTTTACTGTCTGGAGATTGGCACTCTTAATCTGAGGTAGCCTTCCTCGCATCTCAGTGAGCGCTGAAGCGGATGCTGTCTGTCCTCCTTTCAGACAATAAACACTCACAGATTGCACAGTTTGGCAGATATTGACCTACCATTGCTGGCTATCACCACTCACGTGAGCTAGCCTGAATAGTAACAAGTAACAATCTTCAAGGTAAATGAAAGCTATTTGAAGAAAGCTAGCTCATTGCTGTCCACCTAATAGCAGCAAGCTAACAGAAACAGATGAAAATCACATCACAGAATAAATATTTTAAAGTAGGAAAGAATCATTTCTTTCCTCCTACATCCAAAGAAGTGTGACTTACATATACTGTTACACTATTATATTTACTAATTATACCAAGTGAAGATCTTTATTCAACAAACGGTCTGGGAGAGACTTGATTGGATATATACGCGTTGTAAATGCATTTATGACCAATGAAAAAAAGGATTCAGCTTTGTAATTTAGGAAATTGAAGTAGCATCCAGTATAAGTCCTGCGTGACAGCTCAGGATCCCCTCCAGTTCCAGCTTCCCTATATTCTCCTCAGACTCCGTATTTGAACGCGTCCGACTTCTGCCCCTCTGAGGGAAACACCACAAAGCTCAAATCATTTCCTACATCTGAGTGCTGTTGCCAGTTTTGCTGCTTTTGTTTGTGAACTGTTCCATTTGCCTCATAATGACTATGGGAGGTTTGTCACTCCATTTGAAGTCAAACCATATATTTCAGCAGAGATGGTCATTTCATTTTAAACACCAGTATTATTCGAAGTGTTCCTTGTGCAGTGTTCAGTGTGGTAGTCACGTTTTACTGCTGCTTGGTAGCTGCATTCCCACCCTGTCAGCACAGGTGTTTTTGAAAATAAATGAGTGTGTTTATTCATGCATGCCTGGATTTTCAGCTCTCTGACTTCCCACACAACCCATAGATTCTCTGTACCATATGTGTTGGTGAAAAAAAATATATACATACATACACAGACACGCACAGACACACAACTACCCACAACCCCCCCTAAGACCACATGTATATCAGTACATACATACACAGACACACACAGACACGCACAAACACACAACTACCCACAACCCCCCCTAAGACCACATGTATATCAGTACATACATACACAGACACACACAGACACGCACAAACACACAACTACCCACAACCCCCTCTCTGTACCATATGTGTTGGTGAAAAAAAATATATACATACATACACAGACACGCACAGACACACAACTACCCACAACCCCCCCTAAGACCACATGTATATCAGTACATACATACACAGACACACACAGACACGCACAAACACACAACCACCCACAACCCCCCCTAAGACCACATGTATATCAGGATGATTTGCAGTAGCAGGGAAGCATCGGGTTCATATTTGCCAACCCATTATTCTTCATTCCACACCTGATGAAAAGATTTCAATAGTAAATAAACAGAGTAAACAAAGCAGAGCTATCTCCTCTGAATCCATCAAAAGTGTGTTGCAGAATGGATTCCATACTCCATTCGTGCAAGAATAATAATAAGAATACTACAAGAATCACAAATGGGTTGAATGAAAGCAAAATCCATGGCATATGTCATACTATTACCTTGAGAATCTGAAATCCATTCTGTTTCATAGTTGAAATCATACAAGTGGATGGATGGTGGTTTGTACATGCTCAAAGGAGCTCTGCGGTTTGAAAATTAAAGGTGAGCCTCAAGAAGCTGACATGTAGAAGGTGTTCAGAGAACACATGTGCTTTGTTTCCTCTGCTTCTAATTATGAGGTGTGGCTATTAAATAACAAGAATGGGCTTATGTAAGTCACATGCGCGAACCACATGGTATACATTGACCAATGGGCAAGCATAAACAACCCCTGAAAGTTTCAATCTGCTCGAGTGTTCAGTTCACTGTTATGCATCGCT
This sequence comes from Albula glossodonta, assembly GCA_019788955.1. Taxonomy (NCBI): domain Eukaryota; kingdom Metazoa; phylum Chordata; class Actinopteri; order Albuliformes; family Albulidae; genus Albula; species Albula glossodonta. The sequence continues at coordinate 3,878,263 of JAFBMS010000008.1, read as the reverse complement.
TGAAGTAGAAATATTTTTCTTGAGCATTAGTCTCATTATTTAATAGCCACACCTTGTATACTTGCTGTCTCATTACTATCAAATGTGTATTGAAAGCTTCTCCTGCAAGTTTTAAATGGCTTTTCATGAAGTCAGTCTCACTGCTGAGTGGTTCTTCAAGCATATGGAGCACAACATCATATTACGCACATCAACTGTCTGTGTTTATAGTTTTTAACAAGCCCAATGAGGCATTTGTCATGTAACTGGTTCAGATGTAGAATGTTCCGTAGGTGCTTTTGATGTAAGCCTCGGTGCATGTGTGGTTTCACCTCTCAGATCTGTGTTATATGCCTCTCCCTGCACATGTTTTGCCATGTTCTAGCAGGGTGTCTTTGGATATTTGCCTGTGTCACACATACTCAAGCCTTTGCAAAGCAGTTTTGGCACATGCATGCATGGTCAGAAGCAAAAAGCTCCTAAGTGGACAGATGAATGCTTTTAGGTCCCCCCCCCCCAACCTATGATACCTATCACGTTCAATTTGTCATATTAATTGGTTCTGCTCAGCTGCATCAGAACCTGTCAAATATCGGTGTGCAGATTTGAGGCTTTGCCTCAAATGTACTCAGCTGTGCCTTCACGGACAAAGTTCAATTTTCATGCTGATTTTTTTCACACTCAAAATGTTGAAAAGGGAACAAATCACCTTGAAAAGACAACAGCTGGGACCATTTTTGCATTCCTCTTTTCTCAACATTAAAAACGAGCCCACTACAGTCCCATCAACATCACACAGCAGTCTACATGCCACTGGAAGCTCAACAGAGCCCCTGACATCCAGAGCTTTGATTTAATGAAGGTGTCAGCGTTTAAAACAGAGTATTTTCGTCTCTTTTTCCAAAGTGCAGTCAACAATGTTGCGTAGGAAGTTGAAAAATAAGAGCATGAATTTTTAAATGAGTGACAGTTTCATATTGCAGATCTTTGATCACTAAGGCAGACTCTGTGCACTTGAGGGATGATAAACAATGATGTGTTTGCCTGTGGATGGATGAGAGTCCTTCGGCACAGAGCTGACTCAGGGAGGTCAATTTCATTGATCTAAACCACAGTGATACACTAGCACTTTGATAACAAGGAAAGGGAACCAATTCCAAATTGTAGACATTTGCATTTTTGGAGAAAACATACATATTTTTTGTTTTTCTTCCTCCAAAAGTAAAATGTACATTATCCTTTATTCGCAATACGTAATATTATTGGCTGCATATTATAGTGTTTGATATTTTATGATATTTTATTTTTCAGTCAATAAATTTTGATCCAGGTAGCCATTTTGCTGAGTTGTATTTGAGTGTGTGTGTGCATTTTTTTTTATTTGATTGTCATATTCCACCAGGCATGTCAACACAACTAGTCATTGCAGAAAAGATCTAAGACTGACTGTCTGCAGCAGTGGGTAAAACAAAGCTGGGCTCCTCGGGCTTCACAGCTCACTGTACTGATTTCCACATTTGGAATAGGAAGAGCCTGCTGGGGATTTGAGAAAGACTGCAGAAACCCGAGGCTTTGATCAGGACCAGCTGTCAGCTCTTTCCTTAAATATTCTGTTGATGCAAACATTTCTGCATGAACATAATTGGCTGATTTACGGCAACGGTTTGCCATGGTTGCACAACAACCAAGCCTGAAAAGGGATGTGTGCATTCAATTAAGCTCCCCCCTCCTGCATGTGTCAATCATTTCACTGTAATGTCACACTTATTAAAAAACAGAACTAAAGTTTGGTAAGTAGCAAAGAACTCACTTCCATCCAAATGCACTTTCCTGCTGCCATCATTTGACCCTTTGCTTTTATGTTATAATACTTTACATATTAACTTTCCATTGATCTTATTTCATATTCATAAACTGGCAATGTCTAAATACAAGGTCGAGAACAGATGCCAAAAGTCAGCAAAGTGCAGATAGATTTTTTTTTTGCCAGACATATAGCTTTGCTTAAGCTGTAGTGCATATGTAACACTTTGGTTGAACATTTGCAACTATAAGAGGCATTGCAATCACTTTCATGTTAATGACCACAAGTTTATGATTAGAAGAAAGAACTTTCCATAGTAACTTTCCATCAGTAGGTATTTCTGGCATGTCCAATACAAATACGAGCTCAATGCCAAAACCTCACCATTCTACAAGAAAAATGGAAATTTCCATTGAAAAACATGAGCACATATCTGTACAAACATACAAGCTCTCCCCGATTTCTAAAAAAAAATACGGTACATTGGTCGCTAACTATTTCAAGCAAAGAAAAATAAAAGTTTAACTTTACAATGTGTTATTTTCTTTGTTGCTCATATTGTGGACGGTATATCAAAGTATTAGCTTAACAAATAAATCATTAGCAAATAGAGTCAACAGTGTCCAGCTTCCTGCCGCTGTTTAAGATCTACTGCCTTAGCCACTGCTAATGAGGTCTGATCGGGAATGAGAAATCGCCTCTGCCTGAGCGAGAGCTCCAGATCTCAGACTCTGACAAAATGAAGAGCTCAGGGTTCAGTGTGGCTACTGTACCCAAGCCAAGGGGGAGGAGAGCAGGCATTTATTACACGGCCAGTGTTTATGCAGAAATGATTTACCCTGTCAACACCGCGGTCGCTGCGTTCCCACAGCAGCTGGGCCTTGTGAGGGATTGTGATGTGAATTAACAGGATCAGTCATCTCATAACGCGTCACACCGATGAGTACCCTTTCTACGATTCCACAGGACCGCAGTGCAAAAAAGGACCGTCAGATAGATCATTAGAAAGGTAGACAGATGGGCACGCTGTCAGGGAAGAGCGGCAGAGAGTGCAGGGGAAAAGGTGTTTGAAACAGGGTACATGCATAATGCATCCAAAGAAGAAGAAAAAAAAAACTTTTGGATGAGCCCAAACAGTATTATCATGTTGAATCTGACTCATATTCTGTCTCTATTTCAGGCTGCTCTCAGGTGCTCACATTCTGCAGCGGGCAGCCTGCCCAGTCCCCGCTAAATTAATTACACAGGCGGTGTGGCCAGCCGGGGACAGTGGGCACACTGTCTCTAGAGGAGGAAAAATCGCACAGCGGGGCATGAAGCTGACACTACAGCTGTATATCCGTGCGCGGTCTGTCCTTTGTCTGTGTGAGACACACCAGGATGCTGCTTTTTGAGAAGTTCCATTTGCGGAAGGTTAAGAAAAGTATCTGAAGCGATCAGCGCAGGCATTTGATTCTTTCCCTCGTCAGGCAGATCATGGGGAGCAGCAATTAGCTCCCTTGCAACTTCAAAACACTCCATCTTTAGGACACAGAAAGCTAGTCTCTTTCATTTTACTGGAGACCAAAGTGTGGCATTTTATGCTAGGCATATTAAATGTGCTGTTTTCCTGCCTCCATCTCCATGGTATATGATATTTATAAAGTTTATCTCAGGATCTCTGCCATTGTGTCAGTTGCTTAGAGAGCTGAGATAGCCTTTGTTACATGATGTACAAAGGCAAAACACATGCAGATAGTTTTTTGTCATATCTTATCTTTTTGTGTTTTGTCCCTTGAAGCTGAGCTGTCACAAAAACATTGCTCAAATGATAGTCATTAGGATTTCTACAATTGTTAGTTACCTGTGCACATTCTATCCCTGCTGAAGCTGATCATTATGTTGTCTTTAACTCAGTTGTTATTTATCTCCACTACTGAACAGTCTAACTGGATAAGCAGCAACAGATGAACTGTAGCACAATTGAAAAATTGTGCTGGAAATACACTTGGGCTTCACTTCTTCAGGTATAATGAATGAATGATGCTGGAAGGGTTTATTATATTAAATTATATCAACCATTTGTAAGTATTTAGTACAGAGGGCATAGTGTCTCTGGCGGATCAGCTGCATCTCCGAGTAAGACTCACAGCATCATGATTTCTGTTATGCGTGTCTCTCCATCTGACAGTTCAGATGTGTATGATCTATAACTGATTAATGCAATACAATCAAATAATGAGCTCAGCCTGAATCAAAGATAAAGATATTGCTAATGTTGCATCTACCTGTTTTTTGCAATCATGTGTGCATAATGAATCACATTGATTTTGACTGCTAGGAGGCTTTGTGAGGGTTATTTTTTTCTAATTAATGGGGTGTTTATCTCTAACAATCAATAGATATAAATGTAGGCAATGAATTCAAACTTTGTTATTCACAAAGATGTCTTATTTGACAAAAGTGTTTTGTCACTGAATGGAGCAAGTTGAATGGGAGGACTTTCTGAAGTGGACGGAGGTTTAGGGGGAGGGTAGGATGCACAGTTTGTAAAGTTTCTTCTTTCATTAAAAAATACAGTCATTCTAAATGAATAGGTTTTCATTGGAGGACCCCTCAAATATGCCTGTAATATAAAGTCATGGGAAGGTTCATTCTTCCTCTGTAGGCCTGCAATAGAAAGCCATAATGGTCCCTGCTGTAAACAAGACATTTTATATATCCTGCAAGACTGCATGAATTGTGATATTTTTGGCCATGCTGTGACAGGATATGAATATTCTTTTGTGGAAGAATCCTTTCTTCAACGAGCCAAGAGCCAATTGAACACTTAAAGCCTCAATTTTAATTGGAAGTGAAACGACCAAAAGACAGTTTTCTTTTTTGCTGTAGTTTGTTGTGGCCTTTTGGCACAGCTCTCAGCTGCAGCTCCAGGTCTGGGCTGGACTTCACACCTTTCCAATACAGCTATAACTGTCGTCCCTCATTTCCTTCACCGAGCTCCAGGCTCCCGGGGGTGTCGAGAAACAGCTCGCCTTTCACATTAAAAGTGTAGATGAAACATCTATGTGATCCACAGCCAGTGTTCAAACCCAGAGGAAGCCTGACTCCTGTTACTTTATTTTTTGTCACACCTACCCTGTATGACTCAAACTGAAAATAGCTCAGCCCAGAGAATCTCATACAAAGGACAGTGGAGACTGGACATGTTCTGCTTGTACAAAAAGACCATGTAAGTGGTCATGAAGTGTGCTGGCGATATGGAATATGTGTTATATTACTTGCACATTAGGTATAAGAGGTAGCCACAGTTATGAAGAATGTTGAGCCATGCAAACCCCAGAGGAAACCCACATTAGTAATGCAATACTCCATGGGAAATGAATTTACAGGGCTGCCGGTGAGGCTGTGCATGCAAATGGTTGGATATTAAGTAACTTTATCTTGGGTTTCACACAGCAAACTGGATTTTGGGGGAATGAGGTTGCTAATTTATTGTTTCCAGCCTGCATCAGATCAATATTGCTCTCTCTGCTGGAGCCTACCCAGGCAGCAGAAGACATGCAGTTCACCTTTAACAGGCATGGTGTACTGTGGAAGCGAACGTGCCGGTTCTACAGTTACAATATATCATAGATTACTGAGCTGTTGTTCACAACACTGAAGCTTGGTATCTGTTTATAAATCCATGTTTGAGAAATAGAGAACAAAAATGAGTGTCATCAAAGCAGAATGGTAGACTAATCATCAAAATTACATTAAATTGTACTCATAAATTGTACTGTACTGATTGGGAGCTAGAAGTACCCGAGCAGAGTTAAATGAGCATAAAAACAATAGCAAGAACCATTCAAGTCGATACTTTGCCATGAAATACATTGTTGCAAAAAAAGGTAGAGCTTTCAGATGGTACAGTGGAAATAAAGGTTGAGAACATAACAGGCCATTACCTATAGATCATTTAGGCCGGGTAATGAGGGGATCTGCTGAATGGTGGAAAACAACACAAAGGCAGTTGGTTCTCTTGCCTCATTAGAATTGTGCCGCATAGGTTACCAATTACGTGAGCAAAGGTGAGTGTTTTGCTGGAACTGTGGAGTGTCTTCATAATATATCAGCACAGATAGATGGATTAAACATTTTTCCCAGTGCTACATAAATGATTATGAGTTTCATTAAAAACAAATACACACATAATCTGTGCATACATGCATCCCCCTGGGGAAATAGCATTGCAAGTGCACATTGAAGATGACAATTTTACAGTTTGATTGAAAACTGGTTGCACAAATATTTCTGATTTGTATGGTTGTGAAATAATTATGGGGAGATATCATAAGGCATTCTGAAAATACCTATACAGAGTTAAAGCAGTTTTGTCATTAATTTGTTCAGACAACAGACTGAGGGAAGTAGTGCAGTGACTGCATGTCAGTATTTAGATCATCTAGTTGGCTAGTAAATTCTGTCCAGCCTGTCTGGGGCTAGTATCACCAGAGTGTTCAATGAATACAGTGTGTATATTGTTCCTCATGAAGAATGGAAGAGATAGTGATCTACCCAGCAACAAAAGCCTTGACAGAGCTTATTGACTGCATCTCTCTTACAGCTGCAGGATCATTTCTACATTTTTGTATGTTTAATACAACTTTTGTTAATTTTCAAATTAAAAAATGTTGTTTCTGATCATGTCTTTATTCTGTTATATAATCAAATATCTGAAAATGTATTTCATATTTCATTGACACTCTTCATATCTGTATGTTTGAGTGTAAGAACACAAAAATTAACCTTCTACCACAGGATTATCTTACATTGTTCAAAGCAGCAATCTTCTGTTGAAGACAGTTTACTGTATCAATCTAACTGAACAATGACATTTATCCTTTCAGGGGAATGTAACATAGATGCAAGACTGGAGTTCCAGGAGAATAGTGCCATTCTCTCATTTACATTCAGATAATACAAATTACACTTGCCAGTACATCAGTACAGCTCTTGCTTTCGTCCCACAGATGAGGTTTAAAAATAGTGCATCCAGCTCTGACAAAGCGTTTCTTTTGATTACTCAGATAAATCTTGCAAGGGCGGAGGGAGTTTTTTTTCTTCAAATGCAAATGATCACAGAGAATATTATAATTAATCAGCCAGTGCATTTTAATGAACACCCCCTTCCTTAAAACAGAGAGATAGAGTGTGAGAGAGCACATCTATTCCCAGTATGAAATGGATGGATGTAATTGTAGAGCAATGCCGCTCAAGTAATATGGGATAATGGTGCCAGTGGGGAGACTGTGTGGCTCCTAAAGACACAAAAATACCCCAGGCTGTGGAGAATTAATGATATGCAGTGAACTCATTACTGAAATTCCTAAACACTGTTCCTGCAGTCACACAGATGGACTCAGTTAAGCAATGAGCAAACTCCAACTTTCACCGTTTAATCTTTTCTCTTTTATCTCTCGCACACACCACTCCATGAATGTCAATAGCTTTTTCTTTATATTAAATACTGTCCTGTGATGATTAACTGTGTTCTCATTTTTCATTTCAATTAATGTACAGGATAATATTTGTACAAATGGCTGGTGCATAAATTCTGAACTTAAACAACTGGCAAGCGTGAAAGCACAATGGCGGTATAAACTTTGTTTAAGAAGCTCACTTTTGCTCCTTTCTCTGCTTATCTCGATCTAACATTATCTGCCACTGCTGTCTTTGCAGAGATCTGATGCCATCAACACTTGAAGGCCAGATCACTATGGAGAAGACCCCCAGCTACTTTGTGACCAATGACGCTCCGAAGCGGATCCACTCCATGGCTAGAGACACCAAACTGATCATTGTGGTCCGCAACCCTGTGACCAGAGCCATTTCTGACTATACACAGACCCTCTCCAAAAGACCTGAGATCCCTACTTTTGAGGTGCTGGCCTTCAAGAACAGGACCCTGGGTCTGATCGATGCTTCATGGAGCGCACTGAGGATAGGGATATATGCTCTGCACCTGGAAAGCTGGATGCAGTACTTTCCACTGTCGCAGATACACTTTGTCAGTGGAGAGCGGCTTATCGTTGATCCAGCTGGTGAGATGGCCAAAGTGCAGGACTTTCTCGGACTCAAGAGGATTGTCACAGATAAACACTTCTATTTTAATAAAACCAAGGGGTTTCCTTGCCTGAAGAAACCAGAGGACAGCAGCGCCCCGCGTTGTCTGGGGAAGTCCAAGGGCAGAACTCACCCCAAAATAGACCCTGATGTGATACGCAGATTACATAAATTTTACAAGCCCTTTAACATGATGTTTTACCAAATGACAGGGCAGAACTTCCAGTGGGAGCAGGAGGAGAATCAGTGACTGTCACAGTTCTTTCAGGCCCGCCAGACTGCAGCACTGCGGAGTGACATGCCCCACCCTCTCGCAGCAGAGAATCCCACCCTACATTACTGGAATACCCCATACGCCAGTCAATCACCCCTCTCTTTGCAATTTGTCTGCATTAATAACAAAACTCTTCGAGATTCCCCACATTAGTGTTGGTGGTGATGGTGGTGGTGGCAATCACTGTTGTATATATTATACATAGATATAGTTTTATTTGTAAAAAAAAAAAATAATAATAAATAGAGGGAGATGATTTTATTTCTTCTGGAATCAAAGGGGATATACTATACAAATCAAGGCAAACAACCTGCAACAATTCATGCTAAGTGTCCTTAATATGTGATTTGCTTCTTGAATATTGTTGAGTAAAGAATGCATCCACCTGAGTTCGCTAGTATACTAGAATGACACCAGTGGGATGAACACTATAGTTTTTTGTCTTTATTTCAAACAGAAGTCATCAGTATTTGTGTCTTTCATATTAGCACTGGATAGGATTCCTGACTGAAAGAGGCCATCCAGAAAGCTTCTCAACCTTCTTCTTCATCTGCGTAACATTAGGTGGAATTAGTCTCCATCTCTGAATTCTGCACAATGTGAGACAATCGATATAGCATTCTATTTGTTAATGGTGGCCACAGTGATGGCACTTTGCGCCTCTGCTCTGCAATGTTTTCTGGCTGTACAAGATTGATTTGGCTCGCTGTTGCCATGCATGTCTATCACTCAGGGGATGCCGAGTCAGCCTGCTAGTGCTACAAGTAATCGGATCAATCAAGGTAAGCGCTGAGTTGCCCTTGAGAGCCCCTGAATGCCAGAGACACAACCTTTCACGCCCAGGCTGTGCCGCACAGCCAACTCCAACAAGTTCACGCTGTGAAGTTGAATTTGCCCTATCTATTCCCTGCTGCAAACTTTCATTTTTCACAGTAATTCCGACCTTTCAGCATGGAATTACCCCTGACTGCAGTATTATGGAGGTGGATGACAGATAAATAAAGTTATTAAAAACAATTATGTTTACACAGAGATTTTTATTTATCATTTATTTAACATCATTGAGAGGGATTTCACCTTTAAATGAGGTATTATTGTTCAAAAATCATCATAGTGGTATAGAAACTGCTTTCAATATTGTTATTACTGTTTATAAACATTCCTTTCATTTACTTTTTCCCGTTTTGCAAAATAATGAAAAAACAATGCATGCGTCCTCATATTTTTCCTTCTTCATCAATGACTGAGGATATCACACCTTCACCATCCTCATATCCACTATAATCAATTAAACATCAATGCCATCATGCCATTTCATCAGAACGAAACATTGCAAAGGAAACATTGCATGGAAATTGCATTGCATTGTGGTGTAATGATGTCACACAATTTTTTTTAGCAAGAGAGTTGCCAAATTTAACAAATATTATAAACATTTTGGTAATTGTGAAATACAGTACCTGTAAACCCATCTCTCTATGATTCTATACAATTATTTAAATGTCCTCTCTTGACTTTCACATGCCCGGTCATTTCTCCAACTTGACTCCTGTATTGACAAAAAAAGGAGCAAGTAAAAATCTTATTGAATTGAGTTGAAGAATAAGTGATGAAAGCTGGCCACCTGTGTTAGACCTGGTGTTGCCAGATTGGACCAAGTGACCTGAGTAATCTCCTTCACACACCACACAACAAAAACATAATCTGTTCCATGCAATCTGGCAACCCAGACTGGTTGGAATGTAAACTTCTTGTCACTGACTTGGCCTGCAGTCCACCTCCTGCACCCACCGATGGCACACAAGAGCTAGCTAAAAGCAATGGCTGACAAAAAGACAGCCAGTAGAAAGAAAGCAAGATCTCTCTGCATTTAAATCTCCTGCATTTTCAATACCTAATATTGACAGGTATGAGTGAAAGGTACAAGCCTGTAATTTTGCAGAAATGTTATACTCCAATCTAACATGTTCACTGAAATGCTAGAGTAACCCTTTGGCTCAAGTGAATGGAGTCCATGCCTCCAGCGTCTTTTCTCCCCTTCTTGAAACATGGGAGTTGGTTATTGTTGCCTTCTGACTTGGCCACACTATAAGCCTTTGACATTTCCTGCCTAGGGAGGGAGGGATTCAGTTGTCAGAGATTTCCCTGTTAAACAGCACCCACTGCTGCTCAGTCAAGTGCTAACAGTGTTAATGCACAGCAGCATCTCCCTCTGATTCATGTCTGATACATCTCAGCATCCCATAGTAAAGGAATGACAGATGGCAGGACAGACGATCGAACAGGGTATTGACATCGTCGGACACAAACATTCACAGAGCAATTGAACTACAATGTCATTGACACTCAGGAACCTTTCTCCTAAGATGGAATAATAAGTCAAACATAAATCAAACATGTTGTACAGAGTTTCATGGCTCATCAATCCAGACATTCCCTGTCATTTTCAGGTCTGTATACATATTTTTATTCTATTCATCCTCTGAATATATTGACATTTCTGAAACCATTACATTAAAATGAGCCTTGAATTAAAATTACGTTGAGGGAGATGACACAGAGGCTAACATATTAATACATGAATACAAATGTTACGCATGAAATGAGATGAAGCAGGGCCTAAATTAGAAGTTTCCACTTTGGCCCATCAAACCTGCAGCTTTCCAGTCCATAAAAGCATACACAATGCTTTAGTTTTTTTTCCAAAAACAAACCCAGGGTGCCCAGAGGTTGGCTGTTGTACTTGGTTTTAAAAGTCTGGTTCTCAGAATTAAAATTTGAAAGAGAACAACTTGTTTTTCATAAATATTTCAAATTGCATAACATAACTCACTTCACATTTAATAATATTAACTATGATCAGTAAGCTGTGAGAGTAAGAAGTCTGTTGGCAGACCTGAGCTGCTTTGTGGTTATAGGCGGCAGTGGGGCTGGGTTTGTACAGCAGAGTTACAAACACAAACCTAGATGCTCAGATTGAGAATCCAACCAGGTGTTTTTGAAAAAAAAAAAAACTCATTTCAAAATGTCTAATTTTCTCTTTTAACCCACAACAAATTAGCATTAAATGAAGCTTTTCCCGGTCACATCTTCAAAATGCGGCCCATTGGTTCAACCCCCAGTATCTGTCAAAGGGAACATTGGCAATCGTAGACTCATGTCACTCCACTCCATCTGCAGAATTGAATCAGTCCCATTCCAGATGCAGAGTGCTTATCTGTTTGCCAAACACTGCCATGGCACCCTATTAAGCGTATTGCATCTGAAGTGCTACATCACATTTACAAGCCATTCAGTTAACATGCCATTCAGCCTGTGAAGATGTGTGTCTTTGTTCACTATAACACACCTAGTGCAGACTGGCATATTTATTAAAGTTCACAGCAAAAGTATTTTGTGAGGGAACAACTGACATTTGATCAAATTTACAAAACCACATCAAAATATGTGATGATTGATGTGTTTTTTCTGTTATAAAATTATGCTTGTAAAATGATCATTTAAATAATATATGCTAAGAAGAGGTGCAGCCTGTGTTCTTACAAAATGTCTAATTTAACCAAATGTTGTCACAGATTGACCATTTATAAAATTTCTTATTGACCGAGAGATTCAATCATGGTAGACCAAAGGAACACACAGACACACACATGCACGCACACACACAAACACAGACACTCTCAAAAATTCTGTCATCAAAGTTGCTCAACCCTTCTGTTATGGTACATGCTTACAAATTAGCTTGTGTTTTAATACAAAATCCTGAAAAAGGTTTGCAATTTTTAAAGAGTTAAATACAGCCACATGGGGCTCTGCTATGATGGTGTGAACTCATGTTTGAATGATAAAAAAGACCAATATGATACCAAAAAAACTGTTGCATGATGAGTTTGGACATAGCAGTTTCAGCCACTTAACTGTTTTATTCTGCTTGTGTGAAACTGATGGCACATAGTTATTAAATTAATATGGTAGCAATAACTCAGCTTAAGATAATGCACTTTGTTTTAATGGTTCTGCCATGAAGATGGACCATTACAGTAGAGTCCATGGAGCAACTGGACCAGTGCTATCCAATGAGAGAGTCATCAAAATTAATGCCATTTTTTTAATACTTCAAGAAACATGGAAATACTATTTTAATTTGTATAAATACAGGGGGAATGGCTGATGGCTTGTTGCATTTATGCCCAACTAGATTTACAAATGTTACTGCATTATCCTCAGCCACAATTCTGTCTCATATTTTGTAATACATTATCATTGAAATACATTTTAATCCTGTTACCAACTGTTACAAAGTCAAATTAGCTGTGTACAATTCATGTGGAATAAAAATCATGGGTAAAGCTCATTCTCCCTCATCTGCAAAGCCATGATATTGACTGCACCTCACAAGCAAACTCATTTTCAAGCCTAATTAGGTGCACCTAATTAAAATTTACTGATGCAAAATTTAACAGTCACATGGCATTTAGCTGTGATGAATCTGCATGAGACATTAGTGCTCAGCTTAAGACTGAGACACATATGATTGCATTCCACTGACATGTTCATAAGCAGGTGTGTATACATTTGGGGTCACCATTTGAGGAATAGAATATTTATTTCACAAAGTGCAATCAGTTTCTGAATTGACGTAGTTTCCTCCAAGTCTGTTATGCATTGTTCAGTTATCAGCATTGAAGAGTCCTGAAGAGATGGGTCTGGAAAAAGACCCAGCTGCTATGATCTGTTACTGAAAGCCAAGTGTTTGAAAATACAGTGAGGAAGCATAGAGTGTCTCTTTCACTTTCAGCTACTCTCGGTTAAGATAGACATGCTTTTCTTCCATAGAATTTCTATGCCAGAGAGAGAGAGAGAGGGAGAAGGGGAGTGTGTGTGTGAGTGAGAGAGAGAGAGAGAGAGAGAGAGAGAGAGAGAGAGAGATATGGGAGGTGGGGGCAACTGTGGAATTCTGCAGGTTGAATTTACAGCCCCCATTCAATAAAACATCTTTGCAGCAGAAGACTTGTGCTTGTTTCTCATCTAAAATAAATGACCCAATGGAGAACAGAGGCTCTCACCATGACAGTGTGAATCGTAAATACAGTCATTTATCACTCAGAAATAATGTAGGTTTGCATTACAGTGCACGACGGGATCGGTTCATCTAATCATCTACACAATGGTGAGTCTCTCTGCAGCTGTCCATTCGGCATACGCAGACTGCTGCTATAACCACAGACTGCTGCTCTCATCTCCCCCCAAAAAAACAACACACTCACAGAGGTATTGCATTTCTTTATAGAAAAACAAAATATGCATACTGCTTTATCTAGACATAAAGCTGGCATGTCGCATCATTTTAGGAAAGTCAGAAAATTGGATTTGAATAACTATGCTATATTGGTTTCAAAATACAGGGTGGGATACTTCGCTAAAAAATCTCAGGTCAAAGGCAACAGGCCCCTAAATGTATTACCTTTAAACACCATGAATATCAATGAAGATGCATAACACAGCCGTTCAGGTCTGTAGAACTGGTTGGTTGAGTCAGGTTTGTAATTACCAATCTCATCCTCCAAAAGTGGTTTGTATATTCCTTTAATAAATACTCGAGTATTTCTTTGTATTCCTTGTATATTCCTTTAATATACTACAATTAAACTAAATTTACCACACTTTGCTTACAATACACCAAACAAACTAAACTGGTGAGAGAGTGGTTGACTGAAACAGCATATGAAAAGTATGACAGATCATGAGCAATCCTCTGTCCTTTGGAGGCAGTCCACCTTCCTACTTCCTTCTCCTTCTTTGTTTCCCTGTAACTTTCTCTTCTCAAACATTTTTACTATTGTCTTTGGACTTTATTTTGTTGTCTGTGATGACATTGTCAATATCCTTGAAATCCAGTGACTCAAAATGAAGCTTTACTGAGCGGTGTCTTTGGTTCTCTTCCTCCCTTCAGTCATTTGCCAGCCATTTGCATAAAGAAGCACTGAAGACAGACAAGCACAGGGAGGCTCCTCTTTATTTTGGAATATTAGGAAATGTTAGTCCAACCGATATGATCTATTGACAGAGGTTATGACCCCTGACACACAGATATCACAAAGTTCCTGATAATTTTAATTAAATGGGCCCTATTTTATACACTGCATTAAGCACCTATTCCCTAATGCAAGTTGATTGGTTAGTTTCATAGTGGCACAATTAGCATGCCTTTCTTACACACTAATATTCAGAAAATAGCTACTCATCTTACATCCATTTGGGAATTTGAATTGTTTTATAGTGATTCTAATGACACTCATAAGACTCTACATTCATTTGGGTGGGCATGTGGAGTGCACATACTCTCTCTGACATAAAGAAAGTCATAGACATGACTGAAATGTGACATTGTTCAAAGATTATAAATCGTAATTTTTCCACTGGGATTGAGCATAACACAACAAAGATGTACATTTACAGGAAATGAATGTTCACCGCTGTGCTAGAGAGCACCCTGAGGCAAAGCCAAGGGCCACGCCCTCCACAAATACGCTAATTGGGTTAAGCCATCCTACGTCTCTGAATGGATTTATGTTGAAGTCACATTACTTTTGCTTCACTTGGGAGGACGCTGGTTCTGTTCAGGCAGAGTGCAGCGTGAAGCACAGCCTATTTGAGTTTCCTTACACTGAGCGTCCGCCCTTACCTCCAGATCCAGTACAGTAATGTGATTGCTCTGTCAGAAACATGGGCTTCAGGGCGCAGCTGGGAGGCGGGCCGTTTCTGAGCGACCAGTCTGGATTACTCTGAAGCACCCAGTAATCCTGCAGGCTTTCTGCACAACATGGACAATGATGAAAAGACTACACTCAATCAGTGTACACAAAGCCAATGGCAAATGTTTTCACCATTCTGTCAGTGTCTTTCAATTATAAGTGAGAACTGGATTTTCCTATTACATTCAGGAATCTAGTAGTGATTATTTAACCTCAGATGGGCAGTGTGTCCTAGTTTTTTCATACACTTAAATTTGTTTGTCATTCTTGGGGAGCATGCTTTCATTCCACAGTGGAGATCACAGAGAGTGTCCTCAGTAATTAATTTTTACTGTGTAGTTTGCCGTTTTTTTCTACCTTCATCAGTGCCGATAGGCACAAAAGTCTTTTGAGTCCAGGGAAGGCCTTGGGTAAGGGGAGATGGCAGCATCACATTGCAGCAGCATTTGTCAACCTGTTTTTTACCACATTTTCTATGGAAAAATAACAAAATGTGTGTTTTTTTGGATTGCCAGATGGTTGTGTATCACATATTTTCACTACAATGCAGTAAGTGCACGACCCTGACCTGTTTACATGGTGCAAATGTCTGTTCAGTAGGCAGACATGGTTTTCACCTTATGTTGATGATGCATCCAGAATGAGTAATGGCTGTATATGAAATACATTACAAATATTTTAGAACAATTTTTACATATTTTACACTTATTTCTATTACAGCTGAGTACACATAGCCTTACATTAAAAAATGTAATTTTTTTATATGAGAATTTAGATTTGCCAAGCCATGAGCTGGCATGGAAAATTATATATTTAAAGTTAATACTACATTGAAAATGTATATTACTACATTAAAAATGAAACCAATATGACCATTTATATCAACGATCATAGATTGTAGTCAATGTCAGTTCCAGACATCAAAATACATACCAATTAAGTAATTAATGGTGATTGACCAGTGTCATTTGTCAAAATGATGTCCAAAAGACTGTTATATATACACTTCAAGTGAAAGACATTTTAGATACTGCCATGTCGTCAGTATTCAGGTTCCGTCTTGTTTCTGCACTCTGGTTTTACGCAGAGGCATGTTTTTGCAGTTACTTCAGGTGAAATGTTATACATTATTATATTTCTCTCATTTTTTCTGTGGTTCTACACTGAATGTAACTTTTTTTTACCTTCCATCAATAGTGAAACATAACCTCTACATATTTGTAGTTATATACCAAGCAGTGGTGATCATTTTGTTATTTCAGAATCAGAAGATAAAAATATGCACTTGTTTCTTTTCCAAAGGATAAATGCCCATTTTCCTTACATGAATTCTATCCCCGCAGTTCATTCATAAAGCAGACGCACAGGCACAAGGAATGCAATTTCCTCTACTGATATCTGATGAATAAAAGAATATAGGCTATGTCGACACATCATTCAGAAACTCAAGAATGGAAGTATATTTCCAGGGAGGAGAGAAGACAGACATATTTTTCACAAGAATATTTCCAATTTGACTGTCATTTCTGGTGGCACGTTGACATATAAATGTCAGTTCCTGAAATGTTGTATAGACTGAAATTACCCTTGTGGAGTAGAACAATACATTATATACAAAATATGCGTTTGTGTGTGTGTGCGTGTGTGTGTGTTGGTGTGTGTGTCTGTTTGCGAATGTATTTCATCAGATATGGATGATTCAATCAGAAATCAAATGTCCCTGAATGCCCCCATTCTTATTATCAATTTTTTTTTCTTTTTTTGTGTACCAGGTGTTATGACAAAAATGTTCTAAATGTAAGTACCTAGCAGTAATATTTTTACATTTAATCCCTCAGAACACATTGTGGGTGCCCTGTTTTAGGCCAATGAAATTTACTGCCATTTTTAAATACTGATCAGTCAATCACTCATGGAGTGATCAGTATTCACATAAAGCCAAGATATTTCCAGCAATTAAACATACATATTTTCATAATGTAAATTAATACACTAAATATGTACCCATCTCTTCAATATATGAGGGCAAGGTTCTACATATATGAAAAGCATGTCAAAAGAAAGGGCCTCCCTTGCCATACATTGTAATATGTGTCTCCTCATCTACCCGAGATCTGTTCTACCTTAATGAGCCTGTCATACATTTATCCAATCATCAGAAAGCTGGAAAAATTCCATGTTTTGAGGTCTTCGCTGACACATGGTATGTCCATGTAACAGATATGTCATGACAGACCTGCTCTTTATCTTCAGGTTGACACCATATTTCATGTGCAGCCATGATTTTTTTTTTCTTCAACAGCTGGACGGCCAAATGTACGAATAATGATGACAAATAAATAAATGATTTGACATGCTGTTTGGAGGATCATAGTTGCAAATGAGATGGTTTGCTGACATTAAGTATCTTTAAAAAAAGGTTTTTTTTTTTCTACAAGATAGTAGCTGACACAATACCTAGCCATGACTCATTCTGCAACCAGATGCTCTAATATTTAATATATCCATTTGTTCTGAAAACTATCTTTCAAGAAACTCATTATCTATCATCATTATAATCACCCTCAATATATTATATAATGTGTTTATTTTATAATGATACCAACATCATTCATATTAGCTGTATTAAATTCACAGCACAAATAGTCACCTTGAGTTTTATGGAGTCTGAGTATCCATACGCAGTGGGAGGTAATATATTTTATTGCCATTCTCATTCAGAGATTGTTGAGAAAATGCACTCCACTTAATACACATATCAAATTACATGATCTATTATACCTGAACTAAACAGATATAACCTCAACCTTGCCACTAGTCACTTTTATTTATCTATAAACGTTCTGAGTGAAATCTGCTACATATAGGGGACTATATGAAGTTTAATTTGAAAGCATGTTGACTTTCGCTTAATGGAAGTTTTAAACCGCAGGTTTCAGGGAATGACATTTGAGCTGGATTTGAGTAAAAACACAAACTGACACTCACTGAAACTGAAACTGAAACTGAAACTTACACAGAGTGCTAGGCATAGATTCAGTTCCACCTTTTCCCACAAAATTCCAAATAATGTGTCATGGGAGTTCAATGAGAGTTCAGTCACAGAGACATAGGATGGCTTAACTAGTTGTACTCTTCACCCAATTGCCCACGGTTAGTGTATTATAATGTGCCCATGGCCTGTGTCTGTGTGCTCTTTCAGTGCCCTGTGCGTCTCTCACCTCCACCCCAGCCCCAGCACCACACCCCTGGGTCAGACCCTCATTCCTGCCATCCTTCCACAGACATCCTTTCAGTCCAGGAATGAATCATCACCACTGTACGCTGCACTGGCTAATCTGCATTCCTTCCACTTTCGAAGTGGCAATTTTATGTGATGCAATAATTTGCAAAACATTTATTATTGTACTAAATTCTGTCAATATATCATTCAAACTTTATTCCAGAGTCACTGTGGTAAATGTGCCACTGTAGAGTTTTTTTATTTTTTGTAATTGTGGTTGTTTAGAAACATCTTGGAGAATATTAATATCTTGGGGAATATAAATATACTAACACCCAAAATATGTATGTGTATTCCTACGCATGTACATAATGTAATGAATTTACTATGTCATTATGCAGTGGAGTTTGGAACAAGTCCTTCACCAGAGTCATAGCTCTCATCAGCACCTGAAGGCTATGTGGAGTAAAGACTTTAAGTTTTATTTGAGTTATGTTTTAGAAGTGTTATGACAGCCATGGCTTCTGGGAAAATATACAATGAAAGAAGTATAATTAGCCACTTAAGAATCCGTTTCCTGTCTAAAATACAGCATTCAGCAGCTACGTACCTCAGAGCTTGGTGGAACTGGCTTCATAGCATGCTTGGCAAGTCATGCCATGCAAACATTTTCTGAAACATTATATGAGCTCTGATTGGAGCCTTAATCTGACAGTTTTAGGCTGTTATTCCACCGCTAGCTTTTGGCTATAATCCCACACAACTTTGAAACTGAAACTTATTCATTCCATCATTTTAACAAGAATGTATGGCCTGTTTGTTTCTCACTTATTCTCAAGGGAGTAATGAATATCATACATTTGCTCTGAAAAAGAGAATTCCATGCTTGTCAATCAATGTAGTCACTTGGTTTTCTTTTTTCCAAGGGGTTTTTGTCACGTTTCATAACACGTTTGAACTGTAGCAAGACATTTGAAAACAAAGATACCGAAGACAAAAGTGTGCTATACAGACTCGACTTATGCCAGAATCCTGTTCTGATTCGTATGCCTTTTCATCATTTAAAAGTGCTTTTGCTGTTTTTGATGTAACTCAGGGGGCAAGGAACAGATGTCTTGTTGCAGATGTTTGGATCTGCCAAATTTATTTCAATGTTCAGTGCTTCAGGCAAGTTTTCAGTAACAACCAGTCATTTTCCACTGGATTGGAAACCTTATACAAACAAGATCATGTGTGCAAGATTCATGTACCCCAATAATGACCTTTCATTAAGGAAAATTTGTAAATTTACAGAAAAAAATGACTGTAACCTTTAACATATTAATCTGTGAATGACAAGACCCTTGACAGGACAGAAATATGGAAGAAATGTATTGCTTCTCTTTTGCTGTTTTTATTGCACCCCAATGATAAAAGGGCTTATGTGAATAAATAAATTATAGCCCAAATAGATAATGCATCAGAAGAGTAACTGTTTTTTTCTCAAAGGCTTTTTGCTCTTTATTTGTTCTCTGGATACTTCAAAAGCCCTCTTTTTATTGTTGCAGAAAATATTTACTCTAGGACTGAAACATGAAAATGCATTCCAGTCTTCTGATATGGATTATTCATTGCTATGTTACTTTGCCTAAAGAGGATGAAAATAACTTTTTGTTCGATCAGACGGAGTTCAAGTCAGAGCATAATTTAAGTAAACTGGCTATTTTTCCATCCAGATTTATCGCTCATAGGAACTGATATTTCCCTTAAAGTGTTTTATTGGAAACTAAACATTGTTCCAGAAAACTGATCGAATACATTTCCAAAGTGTTATTTTGAAAACTGTTCAGATTAAACTATGCGTTCAATTAACTGCAATTTTCCTCCTATAATGTTCCTCTGTAGGGAACAGCATAAATGTTCCAGGTAAAAATGATCCTGTGAATATTTGATCATCCAGAAGTAGCTAAAAATAAATATCTTCCCTTCAATGTTGTCTTTATCTCAGTTAATAACAATAACATCCATATTTATTGTAATGGTGCTTTTCAGTCGCTATATATCATGACAACTCCCTTAATAACATTTTTTGCATAAAGGTTTTTTTGTGCATTGGCAAAATGTAGATATGAAAGATCTGTTTGTTATTTGTTGATTTTTATCATGGGATCATGTTGATATCCATCCCGATCACAGATGATGAAAACCGATGACCTGAAAACATGAGAGGCCTCCTGAGACACAGAGGCTCAGGATACGGCCCTGCCAGTCTCTGCTTTCCACGGGCTGGCTGTCCAGTCATCTGAGCACATACACAATCCAGCCAGGATGAGAAGCCCTGAGTAAGCATGCAATGGGTTTCATCCAGCTCCCTCCACTCCTGCCCAAAACACGCCTGCCCTCTACTTTTTACATATTTTCTGTACTGAACCGGAAATAACTGAAAAGCAGACTTTGTATTGGTGACACAAGTCACTGCCACCCTAGTGGGCTCTGGTACTTTCCAAGACTGTACTTTTCTGTATCTCCATTCCATTCCTTATCAATAAATCCATATTAAATGCACTCTCATTGTCTGAGGATCTGTACTACTGAATACATGAATGTCTCTTGGATTTTGTGGCTGAAGGGCAAATACCCATTTACTCCTCATCTAATAATTCATCATCATGATCAGAATTCATGTCACAATTATTTTCTTTTTCTGAATGTCCTGACAGAGACAGAGAGTTCCTATAGGAAAAATGGAACTATTTTGTGTGTGTGTGTGTGTGTGTGTGTGTGTGTGCGTGTGTATGTGTGTGTGAGTGTGTTCCTTTTGGGAGGGAGAAGGGAAAGGGCACTTCTCTTATATTTGCCCAGAAATTAATCTGTTTTTGTTTACATTTGACTTCTTTTGACTCCTTTTTAGCCCCCATTTTCACCGTCAGGTAAAATTGACCCAAATAGTAAATGTGTAATATACACATAAGGGAGGTGGGGGGTAAGGTTGCAAACACATCAAATTAATCATTTTCCATTTACATGCTCATTACACTAATTAAGGCCAGCAGAAAAGGTTTCATGATGAAAAAAAAAAATAAAACCTTTCAGATATGACCTGCAACATAACAGGAGGGATAAACTAGATCATGGAGGAATATCCATTAGCAGATACATAGAGTACCAAAAGCTTTTCATCAATATGTCTTGTCCCTTTCCATTACACCTAATATAACACATGGAATGCATCTCCTGTATCAGAATCAGTATGAGGAGAAATTGTGTCTATTTTAGACTTGACCCAGCCTCCTTGCAACAAATGTACTTTGCCATGCTCTGTACACATCATCAGTTGTCAGTAGGAACTAGTCAATTGTGAATAGTTATTAGCTGGCTTGTGGTATGTAGTTATCAGTAAGTTAGATGCTGCAGGTTGTTGTCTAATTAGTTAGGCACATCGCACAACATTTTGAGTCATATATAAAAATATCCCCCTCACCCCCAGAACCTGCTCTCTCAAAAGGGATTCTTTTTGGAAGAAAAAAGAAATATGACAGATCAAAGCCTATTAATACAACAGATTAAAAATTCAGCTATATCCTCATTTCCTCAATATTGAACTAATAATGTCTGTTATCATTGGTAATAAAACCATTAATAAACACAGGCTGACTGAAAGTTCAATCATTGTTATAGTAAATAGGTTCCACAGATTACAGTCTTGCAAGGATACTATTTTAACTGATAATGGACATCATATTAGAAAATATGAACCAGTATCTAAATCTATACAATTTAATATTTGTTATTTATTTATTTTTCAATAGCATGTAAAAATATAAATCACAATAAAGGCTACTGCAAATAACAAATGAAATTTGTGATGTTTCATGAACATTTAAACAGAATTTCTGCTGATCATATTGAAGTACCAATATTCCCAGAATCCATCCAGAGAAAGAAGATGACAATTATCTCCAATTTAAAAGAGTCTGGTAACATACCAACAGCTGCACAGGCCTGTAAAGAACAATGCCATCACAAAATGAGTCTGGTAATAATTTACTCTAATTACATCTATTAGTATTGCCTATTCAGAGAATAAATTGCTTTATTGTTAACCAAGGACAAAAAACTATGACAGGTTGAGACTAATGATAGTTTTAAACATGTTTCTGTCTCCCCCTGCTTCCAGTTCACCAGCTGCAGCTGTTCACTACCTATATTTGTGTGCAGTAAGCCGATTTTTTAAGGACTGTTTATGCTGGATACTCTGTGGTGTGAATGTCATATACAGTGATGCATTTGATTGGCTGAAAAGATCAACTGATTGCAGTGTCTGATTGAAACTTTGAAAGGGTTCATTACATTCTCTTATCTCATAAACCCCCCAGTCTGAGAACCACTGGTCAGAAGGTCAAAACAAGATACATTTAGGGCCAATAGTCTCATTGTGTATTTTTATGCCACTATACTTTAACACAACAATAACTATGCATTAGGCCATTAGGTCAGTGTTTCAATCACAGCCCACAATGTCTGCCTGCAGGTGTCGATGTAGATCTAAGACCTCTGAGTGCTCGTCTCATTTATTGCTCAGTGGTGAGAGATGACAGTGAACTGTCCACACTGCTGCCTATGGTTATTGAAGCCCCTCCACAAAGATTTAAATGATATCAGACACTAATTACACACAACATTAACCAATGTTTGTTTGGGCTTTATTTAATAAACAATGCATTCATCAATCACAACATCAGGTGCCCCAGTTAAACAGCTTTGGTGAAAGAAAATATGGAGGTGATTTTGCAGCTGTATTACAATATCCAGCCATCAATAACTCTGGAAAAACCCTTAATATTGACAAAATGTGTCTGTGTGTGTTTTTTAAAATCAGACTGTGTTATGCAAGTCTTCACAATGCCTTGTCAAACTGATTATAAGCACATCCATTTCAGATGGAGGCACATTGTCTAATGTTTGTGGCACAGGTTTTCAATTTACAGTCGAGGGAAAGCACTTCTCATGTATACACTGATGTTTCTTTTGGTAGTTTGTTGCTTTAATCATGTTGCATAAAGCAATCAAATGAGCTGTGTATCTCTAATTAACTGGATGCACAATGTACATTTTAGAGATTCTCATTAACAGTCAGGATGGATTTTTTATATTTTTCCCCTCACAGGCTATGTAAATCATCACAAATATCATACTCCCCATTTACAAGACTCCAATGGAAAATATATTTCCAATGATAACACTTTAATCATTCATCAAACATTCCATGCCAGGCCTCATGGAGACGGCCCAAGAGACACCATGTCATGGGAATGAATTCAGATCATTCCATCTTGTAAGTTATCACCTTTAAAACTTGTTTATAAAGCTACATCAAAAACAAGGCCATTAGCCATGTTTTCAACATACTGTAACGTCATTGCAGTAAAATTCTGGTCAATCATATTATATATACATCTCTTGCAGTTGATGGAAAGATCACTTCAAATAACCCGTTGTCCAATGATAAAGCAAACTGTTTTTTTTCCTCTCACAAAGCTTTTTCCAACAGCCCAGCTTTAGAGCACTTTGTGCTCAGTTTTAATTCTGTGATGTGGTCACAGAGTGCATGGACATTATTGTATTGTATTTTATTTTTCAGGGTAACATTTTTAGTGGATGCTGTAGTGGTCCGTGGCATATTAATGGGCACATTAATGCACTGACTCATTTAAATTCATTAAACAATGAATTAGTGGCCACTTATCACCGCTTTGACAATACTCTGATTCTGATCAGAGGTCTGAAGGACTGAAGGACATGTTGATTATGAAATGGGTACAAACATTTCAAACTGAGGTTCCTCCAGTCAGTGATATGGCTACACAATGGACCAGAACAATATAAACTACTTGTCAATTCAGTGCAACATTATTTTGTTTTTTTTTTGTGGAACTTACCATGCATGAAGCAATAGAAGCTGGATTTTATATAGGATTATGGATGATTTAACTGTGACATTGTGCTGTCCTGTCCTATTGTTGTGCCTTTCCATTTCCACACTAACTAAACTTTGTGATGCCCCAGAGCTAATTATTTTTTCATTGTTAAAAATTGTTGTGTTCAGTCTGATTTCAAGCTGCCCTGTGATTCATTTTTCTGTAATGGGATCATTGCAAAGGGAATTAGTCATTATAGTTTTGGAGAGGGTTTCAAGTCGGTGCTGGAGATGTTGCAGATTTTCAAAGGGTTTCTCCCACGACACAGGTTGATGCAAATATTCTTGCTGCCTTATTACTTAGTATCTTTCCAAAGTATGGTAAATAATGGATACAATACCTGGCTTAATGTAAAGATGTATCCCTGAAGCCGTAACCGGTGTCTGAGGTCCCAAGAACCCCACAGTGGAATCAGAATCAGATGCAATTGGCCTCCAAATTCTGCTGCTCAAAAGTTTGCTGCCTCAGTGTGACCTGGCATTGGTGTCATCAATCACTTGTGAAATTTGGTAGAGTGGTTACTTTCAATAACTATAATCAAAGCAATTTCTATTACAGTTAGCTGTTTGTCTCGCTGTTTTTGTCTAGCTGATTTTTCTTTCACACAGAGTTCATTGCTAATGTGCTTTAGGCTTCAGTCCAAGTAATAAATTCAGCAAGCTGATATAAGTCAAGCATTGGCATGCTATTTTTTCCCAACTGGCTATCATCACTGTTTGTAACAGAGCTGAGCCGTCTCCAATGTTGTACTTTTCTGCTTTGAATAACCATAGGTCAGATTAATGTTATTATGTAAATGTTGTTGTGGCTCATTTTTTTATTTGTTGCAACTGTCTGCGGAATCATAGTCAAATCTGTAGAGTTCCACACCAAACAGGTTCCTTAAATACATTCTCCTTTACGCTAATGTTTTGACCACATAAGTAATACAATTACAACTACAATTAAATTTGCCAGTTTTTCTTGGCTTTCATTTTGATTTACTGCGTTATTTTTAAAGAATGATGTCCTGGTTGTACCTGTTACTTTACACTGTACTTTTTCCACTTCTGGACCATTTAGACGTGTTACAACTTAAGCTTTGTCGGGATCCCTTTCCATCTTGTTGTGTCAATGTGCGCTTCCCCTGTCAGACCAAAAGAGCAATGAGGAAGGAGCAAGCAACCAATGCACAAAACAAACTGCGTATATCACCTCACCGGAGAACCATTCAGTCATTGTCTATTTGAAACACAACCTGTATTCATTTAGGTATTCCAAAGTATTTAAGCATTGCACTGCTTAGAAGTGGTTATTCAGTGTCCTTGAATGTGAATGTCTACACACCCATCAAATCGTATAAGATTTATTTCTGTTCAATACATATACAACAAGTGTCACATGATTTAAGAAAGGGTTGCATTACCATAAAAAACAGGAATCTCAGTGATTTATGTTTGTGCTTACTCAAATGCTTTTAATGCAGCTCACAAAACTAGCAAACTTGGAGTAAACAAATAAATATTTCATTGGAAAAATTAGTCATTCTGCTATTTTCCCCAGCATGTGCACCACCATTCTAACCAAAATAGAATCCAGATTGTTCGGTTAACATATTTCGGAAAAGTCTTGGATGAGCAGTCCCATATATTGTGCAAAGGCACATTCACAACAGCAACAGTCAAACTAAAATTGCATTTCTACTGTTAACAGCAGACTATTACATAAATCAAACAAATATAACAAATAAATAGAAAATTGTAATGCTTAATAAAGATAAACTCTCACCCAGAGTGGTATGAAAGGTAGAGACAAAGACATACGTTTTTACAATCATACAGGTACTATTCTATCCATTTGTGGGTGTCACTGTTTACGGGCAGATCAATATCAGGTGTTGTTAGTTATTATGATTACCAATCCAGAAGAGGCATATGTGATAAGATCATAAGTAATTCATGGTTTAGATGGATAATTTCATTGTGTGTATCATATGGCATCTCCGCAATGGTAGATATTGTATGGTTGTCACAAACAATAACATCAGAACTGGTACTACAATCAAGTATTGACATCTGCAGTTATGGTGCAAGTAGCAATAAAGTGATGAAGAAGATTAAAATGATCATTCACCACTTGTCTTTGTATAACCATGTCTGAAGAACAATTTTATCACACATTTCCAGGCTGGGTTCATTTATAGCTTGTGATAAAGGAGAGCACTACTCCAGGTACAGGTTATCAGTAATAGGGATATATTTTGATCATCGAATTATGAGATTTGGCTAGTGAGGGTGTAATCCCATTGAGAAAGTGCAAACAAATGTCAGAGCTCAGAAAGGATAATGTTTCTGCATCTTTTTAAGAGACCAAGAGAAATGAATGCCAGTAATGAGGTTGAGACTGGAACTAGTCACATAATCTCAGCTTTTACACGCCCTCTCCCTGTTTAAATGAACTTACCCAACCTGGACATAAACCAGGAACTAATCTATGAATCCAACACATCTATGATTCAGAAAGAAGCTTGAGTCTTAGCTGAAAATAGAATCTGAGACTACACATAGTATGCGTGATTGAGTTCTATTTTGTGCCACAGCAGAATAAACAAACCAATATTCAGATCACCTGCAGGTAAAAACATTCAGGGATGCTTTTGTCAGATATTGATAGGAGTAATGGCACTGTCTCTCCACAGGACATATCATAATACTTAATCTCTGATGCACCTGAAATCCATTAACAAATCGCCACTTGAAATCAACACTGGCAATGTGATGAGGTGCAGTGGGCTGGGGATGGCCCACCTTTCACAAAGCCACTGTCACCAAATTCCCTGTGACAGAGCCATATTTCTGCAGTCAATATTACAATAACTGCAACTTAGATATTGAGCGTCCCATGCTCCAGGCTCTTTGCTTTCTCTCCTTTCATATCCTGATTTCATTTGTCTTACAATCAATCTGCAAGTTTCTCAACTGCTTCACAAGTGGTCACTTAGACATTCATTGATTCTCTAAGCCATGCGTGACATTTTGCGCCAATTAATGAGCTTTGAGAACTCATATATCTCCGTAAAGATTACCAGAGGATGTTTTTCACAGTGCACTAAGGCCATATGACCAAATTGCCAATCTCTCACACACTCACACAAACACACACACATTGCATTCTGTCCAGCATTAGAGATTGTATTTACCAGCACTGCAATTTGTTCTGTTGCCTAAATCACTGCCTGTATTCTCTGCCTGTCTCCAGGGAGTCTTCCTCCAAATGAAAGGCTAATACAGAATCCACATAAAGTTTCCAATCAAAGGACACAATTTTAATGAGAGGCCCACGCATTAACTGGGCCTGCTGCATTGTGGGTAATTGCTGTACGTAGAGCTGGGTTAAAAAAGGGGAACAAAACAATGTTCTCTAGATCTCCGCATCACAAACGACATCAAACAGCCAATACAGTGTTTCTGTTGTCATTAAAATGTGTATATTATTGTTTAGAATTCTGTAAATAAAGTGATCCATCCTATGCAAATATATGCCAGTTTAGATAAGTTCATTGCATAGACAGTAAATCAGCAGATAACTGACTGTGGATAATTTTTGTAAACGTTCCTTGGAAATATTTACAAAGTAAAACATGTTTGATGAACAGTTAACAATGATTTTATTCCCAATTTGTTTTATGTTATCATTCAGTTTATGCAAACTATAACTGGATTGTGGGAACTGTTTTTGCCACATTTATGTATTATATAAACACAACAAACACAGCCTTTCTCTAGCATGCTCGGGGGCAGGGGGCAATCGCCCCCTCCACGAAAACATTATGGAGTGTCACCCAGAGTTGCCCTATTTAAAAGATAATGTGATAAAATGTCATCTACAGTGCCCTGCCAGTGAAGAACATGTAATAAAGGGCCCTCCGGAGTCCTTAATAAAACTGGTGGCAAAGAAGTAAGGATTGTTCCAGAAGTTATACTTTTACTTAGAACATACTACATATTTCAGTTTGTTTGTTTCCTTTGTTTTAGAGAGACCCCCCCCCCCCCCCCCCCCAAAAAAAAAAAAAAAAAATCAATACATTGGAGATATGAATACTGACTTAATAAAACTGGTGGCAAAGAAGTAAGGATTGTTCCAGAAGTTATACTTTTACTTAGAACATACTACATATTTCAGTTTGTTTGTTTCCTTTGTTTTTGTAAATGAATAAGTGATATTAATTATTTGATGCACAGCATCCAGGGAGTTCCTAATTAAAACTTCCAGCTTGTTGAATGATTAATTAGTTTTCCTCTTGCAAGGCTTCAATTATTTAAGTGTTGCAGTGGAATGCAGTATGGATGGGCATCTTTAAATGATCACCATTTTTGCATTGTCTCACTTCCTTTCCTGCTTGGTTCCATTTGAAATGTGACCATTTGCATAATTAAGCAGTGTTTTGGACTGCAAGCAGAAACAAAACATGGGCTGTTTGGTTGGACGTATTGCATTCCCCTTTTAGTAGGAACTGACAATAGAATTATCATCAGCACTAATGAACATTCCTTCAAGGTTCATTATCAAAAATGTGTATTTTACACAAGTCAGAGAAAATCCTGGGTGCCCTTTAGAACAAAAGTGGATAGTTATTCTTAAGATCATAATTCTTCCACTTATGGGGATGAGAAAGCATACTTTTCACAAGACAATAATAATGTCAACATGAAATATAGCATTGTGCATCTTTTCAATTGGTGAACACCAATTTTGCAGAACATTTCTCTCACTGCATTTATACGTTTTCCTCTGTCGGGTACACATTTGCATTGAACTTACCACTGATGTTTTATAATGTAATTTCACTTATTTTTCTTAAATGGAAACTCAAGTTACCTGGGCTAGTCTTGGAGAATGAAGAATGCACTTGCACAAATATTTTATCCAGATACAGTGAATGAAAATTCAAGGATTTGCTCTGACTTTTGTGGGTTTTTAATATTCTTTCTTCCAAGGAACACTTGTAGTAAGCTTGTTAGATTAATTTGTGTTGCGTGTCCATTGGGGCTCCACACTCATGTTGCCTTCAGCATCTCTCTTCCACCTTCTCTGCATGCCAATGAAGTCTTTTCCCTTTTTCTTTTCTACCTTAAATTTTAAAATGACTTTAACTAACTTTAAACAAATAAGATGAGACTTGAACACATTAACAGAAGCCAAAATGCCTTTACCCCAACAGCTCAGCATGGATTTTTGGGATGAGGCGAACGTACGGCTGAGTTATCATGGCCCCAGCACTTGGCTGGTACTGTTGTTCTATCTTCTTTTCCATTCAGTTATTAGCTCTTGAATTTTTGAGAAAAGGTGATGAGGAGAAACAGACACATTAGGCAAGGTGCACATGATGCTGAAGTGACTAGCTTGGAGAATCCGAGGGTGTAGGAAAATGGCAGCTTTTCCAAAAGAGTCCTTAGACAAATAGACAGTATCCCAACACAAAACTGTAGGGGCGCTACTCATACACATCAATAGAAAACGATTCCTTTGACCATCCATGTGATAAAAATCAAACAAAACAACCAAATATATAAAAACAATGTGTAGGGTGTGTGTCTAGAGGTAGTAAGTGACCCTATATTCTGACAAAAGGAAGACATAACATTTTTTATGATACTTCTTATGCTAAATATGATATAAACAATAATACCGCCTGACAAAACATTAAGTGTGACATATGACATGCTTAAGTAAGATCATAAGCTGAATGCGACACAATGCAAGTGGTCATGTGGCTAATGCCATAAAACAGAACAACTTAGGGAAAAAGGGAAAAATTGGTCTCCTTGACTTAAGCTATTTTGGTTGGAATCTCCCATAATAAACATGTGCTGTGCAGCTCTGATAGCCAAGATTAATTAGCGATGCCCTTTAAATGTCCTTTACATACTGTCACCTACCCTAGGCTACCCTGCCAAGCCTGGTCTTCCACAGGGCACTGAGGTGATATCTCAGACTGTGAGTCTTTATACCGCTTGCCCTTTTGGTTAACACCCCAACACCAAGGTCATGTCTAATGCAGAAATTTCTGTCACATTAAATCAAAATCGACTGCGCTCCTGCTTCAACCCTTTTGATTAAACTCAAAGGTGGGAGGATCTGAGGAATTTGCCTTCAAACCAGTCAGACTTCCAGACCTTGAGTGGAATGGTTGGACAGAGAGGTGGTTCCAAACAGTTTGGCACAAGCCCCGCCTTCGAGGCTCAGGAACATGGAGGCATTGGAGGACTGGCGTACCTGCCTGGCACAAGCGTCTGCCCTGCCAAAGGTGAGAGCGGATAAATGCAGCGAGGCGAGGAGGAGACGTGCCGCAGAACATTGAAACAGCACTGGAACTCAGGTGCATGGTGCTGACACACAGGGACTGTGGAGTGATTAGCTGTGGGAGGATGAAAACGTCCTTCATAAAACATGAGCAGATCTCTTGCTGTATATAATGAAATGCAGTATTACACTGTATAACTATGTACATGCTGTGTGTGTTTTGATATCACATTCACCATTGACAACATTTGAGACTTCCAAAAGACCTCAGTTCGCCATGTGTGCATGTCTCTTATGGGGTACTACACTTTTAAATGTTGTTCTCTGCATTTTTTGCCATCTTTTCATCACAATGCTGTGTAATAAATTCATTTTAAGCACCATTGTTTCGGTATGTATCAGGATATGCATAATTTTGTTGGGGTCAGAAAAGCCTGTTATGCCAGATCATTCTAGGAAAGCTGAGAAATGCTCATAATGACCCATTTTACACGTGTACAGTGTTCCAACAGATGAGCTAAAAACAGTCTGAATGAGTAGTAAAGCTCACTGATACATAAGCCTACTGCCAAATTAAAAGGCACAAGGTATATTTGTGCCAACAGTTTTTTTTTTCATTAAATTATATATTTTTTGTACTCTCAGCTTTTAATATGATAGCAGTAACTTTTATAAGAACACAAAATAAATGACATACTCCTTACTCTTAGCTGAAACCCTAACTCAAACCCTGTCTCCACAAACAGGGGGCATGTGTCTGTATTCTAACTGTAGGTGTCAAAGCCCAGGATAATACGATGTTGACATCACTGCCAGTAAAGGTGTCAGTCTAAGATTACACTTGCACAAAATTATTGAGGTATCCTTGTTTGGCCTTCAACTAGAGTCAGTGTTCATTTTATGGATTAAGTGCACATCTCTTAGCAGCAACTAATCAATTAGGATGCAGATGGACTTCATCACTGCCAAGATATTAAAAAAAGAAAAAAGAATTTAAGCAGTCATTAGCAAGATGAAATTATCTCCTCAGCCAGGGTTTTGGAGTAGGCATTCATCTGTGAAGAGATTTTCATATCTTTCTGTTTTCATTATTATTTCATACATGTACTTCACAGTCGTTCACCTTGCTTGCCTTTTGCTTTCAGCTTTTTGCCTTCATAAAGGCCCTGAAGCGAGAGAGGCATGTTTGAAAAATGTTGCTCAGAGAGAGTCTATGGCTAGTGTCTATGTAACTGTAATGCAGTTGTAGTTACATAGACACTGCACATAGTAACATTTTAGTTACATTGTGTCTGTAACTACAAAGCACCTATGTTGTAAAACTTTGTTGATCATTGATGTTGCTTGAGAGCAGTATCTTTTCGCTTGTCAATCAATTAAAATTGATTTACAGGCTTTTTACGTTGACTTTCTGACCTTTAAGATAAGGATCACAGCAAGCCCCTAGGCGGCTGACAGCTTAGTTCGAGGCACTTCTCTTTGCAATAATTTCTATGCACCAGTGTTAACATTTGAATATTCACTGTTGCCAGATCAAATCAGAAGCCACTACACTGCGGTCATATGTAAATGGGAAAACTAAGCACAAATTTATACAAAAAATACAACACAAGCATACATGTTTGAAATATTCACTTATACTTCTTCTATGAAGAAAAACAAAATCTGTAATGAAGGCCCAATGATCACACCATAGCTTGGTAAATTATTCAAAATGCATAATTTGGTTATTGGCCTTGATTTTCCATTGTATGTTTCTTGCAAATGATGAAGAATTGAATTGAGCTGAATAGAAAATGACTAGTGGATGTGATTCTGTCCCCTTGAGAATTCATTTTATTTGTCCATAAATTAGGCAGTAGTAGAGGACATACACCATTATTTCCCATCTAAACATTTCCCCATTCCTAATTTAGAATAACAAAACTGTACCAACACCAATGTCTAGTGATAAATCTATAACATATACCACTTCATGGGGTGCTGAGAATTAAGTCTCCATTCAGGATCATCTTAAATGAGAAAAATAATGAAAAGCCAATATTTTTGAAAACTCCACCCAAAACACATGACACTTACTTGCAAGCAGACACACAGGCAGACAGACTGAAAGAATAACATTCAGCCCAGTGCTTATGCAGAGAGTGCTCTAAAGCTGTATGTTGCTAAGGTTTAAATTCAGGCATAGACCCTGCAATTTTGCTCTCGTTCCAGCTGCTGTCTGAAGAGTTAAGCCTTCAGCCTGAGCTTGAAGACAGTCAAAGATTCAGCTGTTCTGACATCCATTGCACCACGAGGGGATAGTACAGACTGGACTGGAAGGTGTGACCACACAGTAAGGGGGCAGTTAGCCACTTTGTTTCAGACACTTTGTTGGGGTGTAAGTTTTGAAAATCCACTGGAGGTTTGGTGGAGCTGTTCCATTTGCTGCTCTGTAGGTTAGAACCAAGGTTTAAACCTGTTGCAAGTTGTAACAGGTAGCCAGTGAAGGGAGATGAAGACATGTTTGATGTGGTTTGGTAGGATGTTTTGATACAGAGATCTACATTACTAGGTTTCAAATGCCATTTAATTAAGCTACTTTATGAAGTTAGATTTTAATGGCTGGATTGTCTGTTTCCTTTTTAGCTAATCTCAGGAGGGTCATTAATCTGCCATTGGCACATTAAACTTTCTTTGCTTGTGTTTTTCAATGCCAGGTGGTGAGTGGATGGAAAAGACCAAAAATAGATTATCTCCAGGGCTGGAAAATCATTGTTTGGCACTATTCAAATACAGTATTTAATTATGGTCATTTTTATACACCATGATTATCATTCTGCTATAATGCAAATACATACAAATCTCTTAGAGACAAAATAAAATTAAGACAAGGACATGGTGGTAAATCAAATCATATCCATGGAAAACTGAAAATATGTGTGTACATTAAATGAATGATGCCATGTCAACAGGACCATTAGAAACTCTGACTTTAGGATTTGAGAAGCATGCAACTGCTGTTTCACCCAATCCAAGGCACTGCATAGACATCCATTTTCACACCTTTATTGTTATGATTTTTATTGTTATGATCTATATAATGCAGAATTCAGGATATAATTAGTAAGGGTAGGCAGTTCAAACATCAGGGATTAATTAGAATAACGTCAGCACACCTTATGACGATAAGTAAATTAAAATAATTAAGACATAGTTATAGAGAAGTGCGTGCCAACATTAAAAGATGCACAACCATCACCCATCTCAACAAAACAATTAAAGGTGGACAAACATTCCCATGGTACAATGAAAATGACGTAAAAATTCAGATTGGATAATGCAGAAAAAAACCTCAGTACATGGTTTATAATTGTTACTAATCTATTTATTAATTATTATACATGATGCGCTTATGTGTTTGTAAACATTAGTAAATGAATAATAAAACATGAATAAATGATTAATAAATGTCCGTGTTTTCCTAATTTATCATTATATAATTTAAGAAGAACTCCTTCATAACTAGGAAATATTGGACCTGTCAAACTGAACAGGACATCTGAGGTTGAATTTCAACAGTGATCATTCTTTTCAGTTCCATTTCCATGATTCTGATTTTACAGCAGTAAACTACAAACTCAAAATGACGTAAATGCATACACATATTAGTCTTGTTCCTTCATAATATTTTGAAATAAGAAAGTAGTAAGAGCTTTGACTCCAAGTGAGAGCGCATTTTTTTTCATTCAGTTTTAATTTGGTGCACTGTCTGTCCCTACTTTTAATACAACAGCAAGTGATAACATGCCAGCACACTTTCACTTTGAAGACTATCCACACGCTTCATTTGCAGTAATTAGGTTATTAATTGATATGATTATTGCACTGTGAAGGAATGATTGTTTAACAAAGGATTTGAAGGAGGGTTGCAGGAATGAAGGTACTACAGGATAAAATAAATATGTGCTTTTCTCCAGGGCCCTACATTTTAGTCTTGTAAGCCACTGTGTATAGCCATCTGTCAAACAAAAAATAAACTGTTAAAATATAAGCACTATCACAAACAGCTGACATGTGCTGCCTTTGACACCTTGTCATATGCAGCACACAGATGCCACTTGCATAATCTGAAAAAAAGGAATGGCAGAGCCATATTAAACACCGTTATGTTGGAGTTAATTATTCAGCACATTCAATGACCTTCAGTCAACTCACAAAATGATGTGATGTCTTACATTTCCCATCAGGACCTGATCTTGAGGCAGTCTTCTGTTGTATTATTCAGATCAATGTGCCCAATACTGTTCTCATCAGCTCCCTCTTCACCCAGGACCATCATGAAATGGATGTGTACATACAATCTATACGGTCCAAAGGCACATGCCCTCGGAATGTAGTCACTTAGTTAAGATTATAAAGTCAGGTGAGTTTGTAATATATGTAGCATATTAATCATTTGATACAATATCTGCATTTATAGTTCTATCTTTTCAATACCATTAAA
Source organism: Albula glossodonta (assembly GCA_019788955.1). Classification (NCBI taxonomy): domain Eukaryota; kingdom Metazoa; phylum Chordata; class Actinopteri; order Albuliformes; family Albulidae; genus Albula; species Albula glossodonta. The sequence continues at coordinate 3,843,416 of JAFBMS010000008.1, read as the reverse complement.
ATGTCCAATGTTATGACAAGTGAATTGCATTTATGTAGCACCATGACCTATCATTATGAATTGTAAAAGAGATAGTTCATGGGGCTGAAAGAATGATGGATACTGACCGCTTCTTGAAATGGGTGTTACCAAAACTGTTACTTAATCAGCAGGTAATGTGTGTGACCACAGTACTGTATGCAGTTTCACCTCGGGTAACTTTTTCTCTTTGATGAGTGTGAAGGAGACTGCCCTTTTTAATGAGGCCAAATAAGAAAGGTGTAAGAGTGAAGCCCACACTGTGAGAACAAGGTGACATCTCCTCTCTGACTGATTGCAGCCATTGTGAAGTTGTATTGCAGCTTTGAGGCAATTCCTCCTGGAGCAGCCTGTGTAGTGTTTGCCGTTGCTGGCTGAGACCTGGCAGTAGAACGCATCTAAGGAGGCTGAATTATATTGTGTTCCTGTGTCATCCCTAGTATATGTTGAAAAAACAAATGTCTGGGTTTCCCCATTACATATTTCTTTTCAAACACTGCCCTACAGTGTGGATCAAAGGGAGAAAAATCAAGGCTTTCTTTTGGTGGGTTTAATGGCAATACAGGTAGCCCATCATGCTAGGTGATTACAGTAATCACTCATATTTGTCTTTTGATTCATTGCCTATCCAAAAACCAATACAACTATTGGTGCTGTGGACAGCTGCATTATATACTGTATATATATATATATATATATATATGTGTGTGTGTGTGTGTGTGTGTGTGTGTGTGTGGTTAAGATGTCATACATTTATGTCTGCTGCATTTGGACAGCTCTGTGCATTTGATGGTACTGTCTGAGGAGAATGCGGCCTGTTCTGGGTGTAGAGAGTAAAGTCTAGCCCGGATTAGGCCATAGATAACCGTGCAGGGAAACTGTACAGGGGAATTACAAGAGGCCAGGCACTGTGGAGGATTCCCTGTGTGGCAGTGTAAATATGTGTGCCACCACTCACTCAGATTTCTCTTAATGAGATTTGTGAGATTAGTGTTAAACAAGATGTCTTCCAATAACTCACATAACATTTCCATCCAGTTATGGAGGAAATTGTGAGTCATGTCATACTAGATTTTTTCTGTTCATATGTTATTTATATGGAGACATGGCTCAGACGATGCAGGGAATAAATATTTATATTAATATTTAACATAAATAATCAGGGTATCAGGCAGTGGAAAGCCAGTGTCTTTTAGGGCTGTAGTGCTGGGGAATTGCATGCTTTGAAGAGGAGGAAGGGGTGGTGGAGTCTGGGTTTTATCCATAGGGTCAGACTTTCACTCAGTTGTGCAGCTGCCTGATTCAATAATTGAGGCTCATGGACTGTCCAAGAGTGGGGAGGGGTGGTGCTGAAGAGCTGGCTGAGCCTGCTAACGCTGTCCATGGTGCTGATGTTTCCCTCTGCGTGCGAAGGTGACACATGCAAGTGTTGTTCGTGTGTGGTCAGGGGTGTGGAGTCCCATCCTAGCACCATGGTATGTTTGAGTTGATGTGAAAAGTTGGCAGAGGGCTTGAAAGAAAGTTTAATATTGATATTCACAGTGACAAGTCTTTTCAGCAAACTGAAGGACTGTGTTGGTTTAGCTGTGATTTGCCACTTCATACACATTATGTGCTCACCTGAGAATTCTGAACATTTAACATTTCTTTTAAACTGCCAACTAGATACTCTTCAGAGGAGTAAAGGGTATAGCTATGGAAGTATGTTTACCTAGACATTAGGAATTGTGCTTAACCATTTCATAATATGCTGTTAGTGAGAGATACTCAATTCTTAACAGTCTGTAATGAGGCATACATAAAAAAGGAAGCACATATTTTCAATTAATTACTATGCAACCTATCAAAAATAACATGACCCTTGTGCAGGAACCATGGTCACAAATTGCCCTACTTCCCCCTGTTTACTTTGTAGCTTTAGCTACAGAATGGCACAATCCATTCATGGTAAACACAATTACTTTCATTAAAAGCCAAGGTACACAAAGAACAGATGTGTGTTTTCACCAGGAGCTGTGCCATTTCTTTTGCTGTGTTCCTCTGTGCTCCATAAAGGTGACTTGAATTGATTTTGAATGCATAATTTAGAGCACTGATTATTAACTGCTGGAGGTCTGTCACCACAAGCTTCTATTATGCTAGCAAGGAATTTAACCAAACCCACCATAAGGGTTGTAATCTTGCTGTGCTTGACAAGTCTTAAATAAGAGTGTCAGAACAAAACAAAGGGGGAAAGAATTGTGGGAAAAAGCAGTATAAGTTGCATATATATCTAGTTCTTGTATTGCACTTATTTTTATGGATTCTTTTTTAGTATTACACTCGCAAAAACCTACCTATCTTTCCATCTGGTAAGATAAATGTGCCTTGACAATTTAAATAAACATGCTACTATCCACTCTAGCCTATACTAAAACTATTACATTTGGCAGTAAGTAACACTACAATGCTGAGCCCTGCTATCAGTTTCAATTGGGTAAATGGCACTTTCAGTGTTTATTTTAGATTGCACCAGTACTGAGTAGAACAGAGTTAATTTTTTTTCCTCAATGCATCTAATATAATGTGACAAGCTCTCTTCCTTTTTGTTTTTTCTCGTTTTACCTCTTTCTTGCGCTACTTTATATCTGCTTGACTACGGTGTTGTATAGAACACAACCCTGAATAAAATGTCATGAGGGTCTTTGCCTCTGCTCCCTGCAACATACTCACTGGAAGTCTCTTGAATACAGAGCAGTAAAAACAGTGGTGTTTCAAAGAGCCCTTCCCAATTTTTAGCACCAGCAAACGTGAAGCTGCTACTTGGCTATGACAGGATAAGTGATTGGATTCAAGGGCATGAAAGTTCAAACAGCTGCAGTGCTATACCCCAAGCAATACTGCATCTACTGCAAATTGACCATAGGCCTATCCTGGGTGTCTCTGTGCCTTTCACACAATGTATGCTGGAAAGGCTACAGAAACCTCCTCCTCCCCCATACATATGGTTTGATGTATGTGCATATGTTCACATATTTCTGGTAAATATTCTCACATATTCTGACTCCCCCATCATAGAATTGCAATATACCATTTTAGGTATGTGAAACTAATAATATTAATGTTTTGACTAATTCTTGGTTTGCCTTAAAATCAGACCCCAGACTGAAAATGGAGATGGGATCCAACTTATCCCCTTGTAAGCCACCTGCGATTCAAATGTATTTCATGGCTTGAACTTGATAGTAATACACTTACTCTTCAGATTATGTAAGAACCAAACAATTGTCTAATGCATCATTCTGACACATGGACAGTGTTATAATACCAATGGAATCATTGACTTGCTCTAAAAAGTGCAATGAAAACTAGAGAAAATCATATCTTTTGACCAACAATGCCTCAAAAGTCATGCAAGTTGTATAAAATTGTACTATAACAATTGGTTTTTCTTCAGAGTTAAGATTACAAGCATTCTGGTTCTTGTGACATGGAAAATAATGCAGTTCTTTATGTTTTACCTAACCAGTGACAGCTTTGTTTAACAATAGATTTCATGATGCATTGAGAAACAGATGTTAAATTGGTGAATGCAAAGAACACTATATATATATATATATATGAAATATGTATTTGATAGATGATCAAAGCTTCTGAAAAGATTTTAACATGTTTAAACAGAAGGCTAAACATTTTAGCTGCACTTTTCAAGCTGTTTTGATTTTGAAGAAATTTTGAATAGATTACACTGGAGAGAGCTTCAGGTTCCACACCAGCATTTAAATTTTAGCACCTGGCACAGCGGCACAAAATGAAATCCAATAATGTTAATATGCTTTAATGATTAGAAAACTAATGATGGTATCTTAACACAATTTGTAGGGGAAACATGTTGCCCTGGAAGTGCCTTATGCAAATGAATTCTACCTTTGGAGCTGGTGATATAATTCTACTGTGAGTAAACAGGCTGGAAGCTTGCAGTGGACAGCTGCATGGGGTTATTTAAAGTATGGATGCTGCCAGACCAGCTGAGGCCCTCAGGCATTCATTTTGTATCCCTGCACAACACTTATCTAACACCTGGGCTGTGAGAGACCGCCACATAATTGAAGTGAGTTCTTTCACTCTAAGTGTATGTATATGTGGCGTTTTAATGCTCTATCAGTTTGTGCATTGACACATTACAGTAATAGTCTGTGACCTGAATGTTAATATTAAAATTTAAGTCATTTTCAATCGGCATCAACCCAGACAGAGCTGGTGATCAGATAAGCATTTTGGGTTTCCAGGACATTATTGTTTGCTGAAAATGATTTTACCATACTGTGTGTGTGTGTGTGTGTGAGAGAGAGAGAGAGAGAGAGAGAGAGAGAGAGAATCATAGGTCACATGTTGAATGGATCCTGAACATGGACAAACAGGGGCAGGTGTGTCTCTGCTGCACATTCTGTTTAACAGGCACTGAAAGCTCACTCTGGCTACTTAGGGTCTTTCCTGAATGTGGCACATTTGCCACAGAATACCTGCATTCTTCTGACAGCATGCCTTGGGCTTTGCTTCTGAATAAGAGCTTGGATTCAAGCAGCCGCCACTTTGAGGGAGCAACACAGCTAAACTGTGGGCTCTAATGCAGTTTAGTGCTGTCAACTCATTTATGGGTATGATTTGAAGGTATATCAGGTTACTGTAAAGTAGAACAGTATGTATTGTAGATATGTTCTCATCTGTAAAAATACTGTTAATTTAAATTAATTTACATTTATTTACATGTCCAATCAAGCATCATTCATACTGAAATTAATGTAATTTCTTTTAAGTAGGAAAAACAAGGATTTAGCAGTAAAGCGGCAGTATAGTGGTGAAAAGGACAACAGTTTTCCTCATATTTCTGGAGGAAAACATTTTCTTAAAAAGAAAGAAAAAACACTGTCTATTATACCATGTCCTTGCTTTTATGACATGGTGAATCATCACCACTCATTTTGTCTCAGCACATCTTCCGCACAACGAACATTTATTTTAATGTTGAACTAGCATTACGGTCAAGCAAAGAGTAATTTAACCATGTTATGTCCCATAACTTTAACACTGGGGGTGCAAGAACATTCTAATAAAGCAAACCATCACAGCTGGTAGAGCACACTGAATTTATGGAGGCTAACAGTAAAATAGATAATTAAGACTGGCCATGGGCACCACACTTTGTTTAACTTCCAACTGCTGGCACTGCTGGAAAGAGACGCCACCTGTTTTATTTTTTTTTACCTGCAACGTCCTTTTCATTGCAGAATTTTTGATATTCCAGTAAAAAAAAATAGATAATTATGAACATGTAAAAGTAAATAAATCTGTCATTGAAGAGTTGATGGTGGAGTTTGAATGCCTTAGAGAGAATTCTGAAAATTTGAGACAATAGCAATGGGTTGGAGAGAATGACACATTTTACTTCACCGATTGGAGGCATTCATCTGTCCTGTTATCTCAGGTCACAGTATCTTACAGAATACTACTGCACTCTCATTGATTCCTTTGGTATTAAGTCCCTGGATTTTGTATCTGTAGTCTTACTGGACCTTTTGTTGTTGTGTAAACATGCATGCAGTGCTGTGAAGACATGCTATGTGTGACATCTTAAACTTAACATTTCTTTCCCAGGCGAGCCTCCTTCCCCATTTCACATGTCAAAATGTTAGTGGTGACATTCATCTGAGTAATGACCAATCGTCATCATCTGATGCTGGTCACATGAGAGGTTTCCTGAGGCATTTGCATCGTCGGATCATCACTGTTTAGGGATCCAATTCAACAAGTACATGATGTAGGTTAAAATGTGACACAAAGCACAAAGCATTGCAGTCAATGAGTGTGTCAATAGTACAATTGATCCATGTTAAAAGGTTTTTCATTATTATCCAACAATACAACCGCAATTAGCATTGTTTTCTGTGGTGAAACTGAGGGAAAAACTATCAATGTTTTGGCAAGTGCCCCATGCCGGGGCATTTCAATCTTTCTGAAAACATACTTCTCTTGTTTTCAGTATTTTAGAAGGACCAATCATTGTTCCCCACTAGATGGTTTGTGTGAGAATGTTTACATACAATAGTCCTATATAATAGGCACAAAAGTAATGAATCTTTACAATAAATCATAATAAATATTGTGCCCAAAAGGTTTCTTCTTTCTCTGCACATTTATTGCAGGGTTTGTGTTGTTACACTCATGTAGCCCCTCACTGGACAAACTATTATACTGGACAATCTCTGGTCAGATAAAGCACCAGCTGTCATGCCTGGCTTCCACAGCCTGTCCTCACCTCAACAGTGGTGTGTGTGTGTGTGTGTGTGTGTGTGTGTGTGTGTGTGTGCGTGAGTGTGTGTAAAATGGGTGAGGGGAAGAATTGACCAGATATTCAGTCTGAAATTAAGTTCTAGCTTAATTTTTTTATGCAAATCTGTATATCATGTGATCAATTCACAAAAATAGCTTAATTTATGAGATACTGTAGTTAGACTGCATATACAGACTTGCATAAACTTGCATTATAAAAACAAACAAAGATTCCCATTCAAAATAGGTGGAAAATAAGCCAAGATAGATTTCAGTTTTGCTTTTGTTGGTATTATTATTATGATTATTATTTTTTTTATTATTGTTATTATACAGAAACATATTATTATTATAAACTACATGCTCCATAGACAAAACATTTAATTTGTGTTTGTCAGTTCTACATTACATTTGATTCTGAAACTCTACTTACATTTTTACATCATTGGTGTCCCTCAAGATGCAGTTTTAGGTCCCCTGCCTTTCACACTGTACACCACATCACTCAGAGGAGTCGTATCCAAACATATCCTATCACACATATGCTGATGACACACAATGATACTTTTGCCCATCAGAAATTAGCATATCCTGCAGACATATCAGGCCTATCCAGAACACTGTAGCTCACCTGGGGTCAAACCTCCTCAAGTTCTCACATACGCCTCCTCCTTTCAACACCCTCCACTGGCTCCCTGTTGCTGCTGGTGAGTGAGAGGCACTCTTACACAACTTACACAGGTACACTCTGTCATTCAGTGCCTTCCTTTTCACCCCTTCTTGTGCCTAGTAATACAGTAACAATGTCTCAGCTGGCTTGGCTGCACATTTTAACATTTGCATGTTGACAGACTCTCTGGGCAGGGTACTTGATTTTGGTTTTAGACTCAGTATCATAAATGCCTTCCTTGTTGCATGTTTAATGTCAATACACCACCGATGCGCTTGCTCAGTCTTATCTGAATCAAACAACTTGTAAAATGGACAACCTACATTGTAAAAAAAAATATGTAACCAGCGCTATTATAATTAATCAGTTGAAATGTGAAAGTGTTAAATATGAAACAAATATGAATATTTATTAGTACTTTGAGTTGAATAAATATTTTCAAAGAATATGCTGAAATTCAAGGTACAGTAGGCATTCACTTTAGCCACCATGTTGGTGTTGTGGGTGTGGATGAGATACCAACAACTTAAGAGACACAATTGACCATTGGCTGAATAAAAGGGGGAGGAAATGGACATTAAAGAAATGATATGCATTTATTCTCACTACTGTTCATGAGTATGGTAAACACACTCCCCAGTTAATTATTGTACATTGTCAGTGTTTCTGTCTATGTTTAATAAATAATAAAAAATGTTTTCCTTGTTTTCTAATAAACATAATTAAAAAAAAATGTTTTGAACAACAACAATTTTTTTTTTCCCACCACCATTATCCCCTCATCCCACCTCCAGTCAAAGGCTATATTCTTTCCACAAGGTTAAAGTCCCACGTTTTTATCTCAAAACATTAACAAACATGCAGCACTCAACTGAATTCACCTTTTGTTCCATCTACTCTGTATCAAACACCTCATCTGCTAACCACAGATACACAAAGAATACAGATGTTGCCGCTAATGACGGAGGCAAATTGAAAACACTCAAATTATGAATGTGACTGTGGAGTGTTTTGTGTATATTGAGTGGTGCTGCAGGCAAACACACTGAATCAGCTGCCTTCAAGAAATGTGTCACTTTTTTCTGTTGGGCGTATTTAATGAGAGATTTCTAGATATTAAAACATGTTTTTACCAGAATGTGTTGAGTGACGTATAAATGTAATTAAGAAAGCAAAGGGGAAGCATTATTATGTTATATGACACTTTTGAAACAATTGACAGGTGCATGTTCACACACAGCTTAGCAGTGTGTGAAATATGATGTGTGCTGCATGGTTCTGTATTTTACTTGTTAATCTCTGGTCTGCTTTCATTTGTTTAGTTAAAGCTATGCATTTTTCCTGTAATGCAAATCTCAGTTGGTCTCTCAATGGAATTTGTTTTCTATTGATTTAATCACCAAAGAGTTTAATCATGTAGTATTCACTGATATTAATGATAAGGGTTGCACTAATAGTGTTTCTTATGAGTTAATAGCCATTTAAACAGAGTAGTTTACTTGTTGTGCTTTATCAACTCAATATACGTGTATATTGGATTGATTTGCATACATATCAGGTTGATTCCAATGAATTGGTCTGAAGTTGCACTTGTAGTTGTCTGTAAATACCACACATATTGGCTTGCTTTTGCACATATATTTGTTTGTAATTTGCATATATATTGGTTTGAATGTCTTTGGTATTGGTCTCATTCATGTGTATATTGGTTTAATGTGTATGTGTATTGAATTGTCATCGACACAGGTTTGACTGTAGATTGAGGCATGTAAATGTTTCTCAGCCAATATATTTCAGTGATCATGTACAGCTGGCAATATTACATCAATAGGTTCAAGATAGAAATAAAAATAGAGGTTGTAGTACTAAAGTCCACCATGGTGAGCTCCTGTTTCTTTATCTGCTATATTTGACAGCTTCAATATTTTACAAATACATGAAACGCATCAAATGAAAAGAAAAAGACAAAAAATAGACTTAAGCCAAGACAATTTTAGCTCTGATTGGAAAGGCTGCTGGCACAGAAAAAAAATGCATTTCCTCTGCTTTGAAAGAGTAAGTCATTTTGAAGTCTGAGTCCACATTTCACATCAGGGGCTTTGCAGAAAGTCCTTGAAGCTGTTCTCACTAAAAGGAAAAAATAAGCTTCTTATTGTGCCTCTACCCAGGACGTTCTCTTGTCATGTGCATTAGAGATGGGTTCGGTGCAGTCTTGGGTATTGCAATTAAAAAGGAGAAAAAACAGGGATGGGAGGAGAAAATTAAAGATCCTATCATTGCTTTTCTTGAGTAAAATACAGCTTTGGCAGAGCATATAAAACTAGTAAGAGGTTACCAGCATTTGAATAATTCAATAAGCCCATGGAGGGAAATGCAAGCTGAAATTAAAAGTGGTGTCCTTTTTAATCACATACTCTTTGTAATGGTCATTAAAACAAGATGAAAGTGAATGATTAGCAGAAAAATCTATGAGGGGGTAAACGTGGCTGGAGTATTGTCATCATACCTCAGAGACTTTTGGAGAAGACCAGTAATTTCTGACTGACGTAAACTCATGAAAGAGGCTTGTGGTTCCTGGTGCTTGTTTTCCCTTGATACCACTGTTGCCATGAAACGATTGTAAATTAGCATTTGGAATAATCAGACACACATAGCTTATTAATGAATCAGTCAAAGACAGTAATCTTTAACCTCGCCTTGCATGTTTATCTAGTTTTAAAACATAGATAAAAGACTAATCGTTGTTTGTTTGGTTTCTTTTTTCCCCTCCTGTGTTTTTGGAAGTGATTCAATATGACTGTCCACAAACCGATGTCAGTTTCCACATGACATGGCAGCATTCACAGGGTGTTTATTCCTCTCTGCTAATTTGATTATGTCACTAATTTAAACCTAAAAAAGAACCAAGGGCTGAAAAGAAGCATCCTTTTCCACAGCGATGTCATTATTTTGGAATGCATTCAGATTGATGACTGCTCCCATCTACAGGCCCAACAACGCCAGGGAGAGCCCACCCCCGGCTTTCCTCAAGCTGGGGCTAGCGCCGGCTTCACTGCCACCTCTGATCTGGTGTTGCGCCCCGGCAGAGCCTTCTCTGTAACATCGCAACATTTATATTTCATGGGAGGGTATGAATAATGCACAGTAACCAGTGAGCAGGAATTTAATGATGGCCTCATTCACATGTCTGCCTCTCACAGTGAGCACCGATTCCTGCCGCAGAGACACCAGGTTGCGCTGCACTGATTTGAATAAATCCTGGCCTCTTCCTCACCACTGAACTGATGTGTTCGTAATATAGATGCCCTGGTTTAAAGTAATAGGCCTCTGAACCGTGCAAATGTATTTATATAATCCAACCATCCCCTCAGCCAGAGGAGTTCGCATTCAGGGGTAAATGAGGAACAGGACAGAGCTTGGGAAGACCTGTTTTAATTACGACCCTGAAAATATTTACCTTCTCAAACACCTGAATGTATGTACATTACATCATTGTAGAAATACATTTGAACAGCTGTGATTTTCATTCCAAATTAAAAGAATCATCTGTACTGTACATTGTGTGTTTTTTTATACTCTGAATTACATATTCTGAAATGTGAGACTATAGAACTTTTCAGTAGGTATGGCATAAAACCTCATGTTCAAACATTCTCCATCTAAACAGACCAACAATGTTTATTCTACAAAAGATTTCCTTTCAATATGAGCCATTCAGCACAGGATTGGAGTGCTCCAGATAATACAAAGCCCTCTCTACTTCCCTTCCCTCTCCGCTTCCAGCTGTTTCCTCTCTCCTTTCTTTCTAATTATCAGGACGGATTCCAAAGTCTAGAGAATCGACAGGCCTTGCCATCGTGATGACACTTCTACAGTCTATCACCAGTATACATTTATTCTGTCTCTCTCCTTGAAAACTAACTTACCTGTTCACTGAAATGCTTGTAATGGAAGACTGAGTAAGACTGAGTACAAGTGCTGTTTTCCTGAGAAAAGCTAAAGCAACAAACTCTCTGAGAGAAGACCGTGAAGGACGTTTGAGGGACACCATCCAGCCCTTAACCAGCAACAGATCAGCTGAACCCTCAAGACTTTCTTCAATAAGCTTCTAGATAAACGGAATATAAAGACATCAAATCATACACGATTTAGTCATTTAAAATAAGTTGCCTAAAAGCAATAAACAACCTCAGACTCTCAAATGCGCGATGACACTGGAACTGGCATACACAATTATGTCTTATGAACATCAAAGAAAACAATTGTGGGAAAATCAACAGTTTTTATTTTTTTATAGTGTTTATATAAAGAAGGACCAGAATGAAATTAAATAGTTTGAAAAAGAAGCAGAATATACAGTCATAGATGGAAATGTAAACTTTTTTTAATGAGAGATTCTGATTAAAGTTGTATTGATTATTAGTCAAAGTTGATAATAGCCAGATAGGAGCAATCTATTTATAGAGTATGGTGGCCATAATTTCAATAGTTTGAGGATTTGATGTGTGGCAGGTGTGAAATCCAATCAAGGAATGAAGCTCTTTAAACTGGTGCAGTATGGGCTTTAAGTCAAAAATGTTTTATTTAACCTTTATTACCACTGCGTTCTGTATGTGATGCAGCAGCCAATGTGACCATTTATAATACAGCTATGCAATAAGTGCACTACAGTTTATTAAATGAATTGAATGGCAAATGTCTTTATGTCATCTATAGGTCTTTAACTGTAACATTGTTGTATATAATGCCCGTATAGTAATTAATCATTGTAGTGTATCTTATGGCGCTTAGCATTTCTGTGGAGAAACTCCCACAGAGTCAGATCAGGGTGGTGAGCGACCCAAATCCCTCCTACTGTTTACCTTTGCAGCACTGCTCTCTGCTAGCACAGGCTCCCCCTGAAAGTATCATTCATACCTTTGTCTTTCCATTCTCCTCCTCCTCCTGAATTATGGATTATATTACACTTCCAAATGCTTTTAAGTATTTAATGCAACCTGAGGGCAAGAGGGTGTCACTTGACAAGTCTGTCAGCTGAACCTAGAGATAAGGTAAGACCTCACAAAAATCTATTAAGATTTATTAAGTGTGTTATCTTTCATTCTCCTCTGTCGGCAGTGGCCGGTTGTAGTGTATAGTCAGGTAGGACCCTTTTATTGTTAATATGCATTAAAATTCTTTGGTTAAAAGAAAATATAATTTCCATATTAAAATTGTATAACTGCAATTTACTGAGGTCACAGGAAGGTGACATGGTCTTGCAATATTTAAGGACATTATACAGCTGCACTTAATGTTGGTTTAAGTAGCGCAATAAAGAGCCCACTAATATAACTGTTATCCCTTAAAATGAAATATCTGGTCAGATACTGCAGTTTATGACATAAAAAGTTCTGCTGGGTCTCAATTGCTACCCATGAAAGTTTAGTGCTGTGGGGTCATCTAACTGTTTAAAGATAAATATCAGCAGAAAAGAGGCAAACTTGGAAGCTGAAGCTGTATTAGTTTATTTGCATATGGGAATAGCTAAGTAAACTGATAGATCATTTACTGAGACTGTGGAGATACTAGCTGCCATGTCATATAAAAATAGCATCATCACTCATGGACGCAGAATGCCATGTTGCATGCCAGCTCTGTGAGATGCTTCTGATTGCTGCAATAATTCATTGTAGAAAACAGATGTCAGAGTGGCAGGGAGAGAGGTAAATAATTAATACTCTTCATGATCAAGGACGGCAGACTCAAATAGTATGAAAAGTTATGCCACCATTGGTTTATGAAGTCTATTATAACTGCCATACACTGTACACACACACACACACACACATATATAAAATTGCCTTTATGTTGGTATCCCTTACAGTTTCAGTGAAGTTTACTTGAGTGACTAGGCAATCATAGATTAGGTTAGATAAATATCTGAATATAATGGTAACGATTGTTTAAAACTCTTTTGTTTTATTTTCTTTAATTATTTTGTTAAATGTTGACATTTTGCTGATCTGAATGGTGTCATAGGGAAAATTCTTTGATATGTGCCTTTCCTCATCTATATCTATAATGGTATTGTATTCACGCTGGTGGAGGTAGACATACCTTCCCAAATCTACATAAGAGAACATCCCATTAAGGGTCAGTACTGTTTAGATCTGATGACTTTAATTGTTTAGAACATGTCATCATAATTGTACAATGTTTTTCATGACATGTTCATTAATTTTACAGTTTCTGTGACTGATCCACCAAAAATTTGGACACCTACAATTTTGTCTTTCATAATCTGTTAAATCTCTCATGTTCCTTTATAATCTCACATGTTGAAGAGTTGATATTTGGAAGTCGTGTTTTTCAATGATTTTGTTGTAAAGGTCTCTCCGTATCTCAGCTTGCCTGAGGGACATCCTTAACTGGGTAGAAAATCAACATCTGAAGCTTAACCTGGCAAAGACAGAGATTCTCTACATTGCGTCCACATTCCTCTTCTCCCCACAGTGTAACTTTCACATCACCCTGGGCGATATGCAGTGTCAACTTCCTCCTTTGCCAAGAACCTCAGAGTCATGTAAGGGAACAGACTGACCCGTGTTGACAACATCACTACACTGAGATGGTTTTCTCACCACCTGCTCAGAAAGCTCCTGGTCCAAATGTTGGTACCCTCCTTCCTGAACTTCTGCGATTCCCATCTTGCTGCCAGCCTCTTCAGTTCGTCTCATCACCAACACTTTGTCCAGATACACACACATCACTCCCCCCACACCCCCCCACCCCCCAATCGCTATCCACTGTTCCAAATCATGGCTTGCATCAAATTTTTACCTTAGTGCTCGCCTTTCATGTTGCGCAAGCATACTTTCAATAGATTGTTGGACTCTATACACCAGTCGGTCCTCTTGGTTTTGTAACTTTGGGATGCCAGTATCCTTCCAAACTTAGTTCCTGTGATTACCCATCAATTCTACTGTCTGTTCTGGCCCCGTGGTGGTGGAATACCATTGCCACAATGTTCAAACCAGCAGAGGATTTGGTAAGCTGCCCTAACAGAAGGAGCACCCATCTCTTCAATGTTCTGCTTCTCAATCACTGAACCTTTTTCACAGTACATGTGTCTAGCACTTACTAGCTTGTATATTTCCATTGTTTCTGCGCTGCTTTTTGTTTTTGTAGTTTGCTTTGTTTTTGCATAGTTGTATTTTGCTAATATTCATTTAGTACCCCTCTTTTGCTAACTATTAGACTTTCTGACAAACTTATTAGGGTTCCATTAGAGGTTGATCAGTTTTTTTACCCAGAGGAATCAATGTTAAAACATAAGACTTATCTGGAAAACTTTTCATTGGCCTTGTAAGGAAACTAAATACGTTTTCCAAAAACAAAAAAAAAAGTGGTAACCCCTGCTCTATTGCACTTTGACTCCAATATATGTCCTTGCTTTTGTCTTTTGTTTTATTGTTTTTAATATGTTTATTATCACATAAAACAATCACAAACAAATACACAATGCACAACTTTAGATTTAGGTGGTCTCGGCATAATACGTCACCGATTACTACTCCCAAACCCCAGGAAAGTGAGAGCAAGACCACACAGGACTGAGAATAAAAAAGACACGGCATAAACCCACATGAATCCAAAACACAATATGGGTCCAGCTAAGACCCATGCTACCCTCCCAGCATAAAGGAAGAGAACAGCAGGTGGAAGAGGAGTGCTGCAGTGGAAGTGCGTGGAGAAGAAATAGGGGAAGAAGAAGCATCAAAGTATTGGTTGTTTTTATGAGTGTCAAATGGAATACCCACCGGTCTCCAATAACAGCTGGCCTCTAGTAAGTGTCTGGTGTATTTCCATTGTGGAAGCAAATAACCACCCAAGAGATTATTGAAAGTTTCACATTAATAGTATGTCATATTAACTCAGATTCAAAGGAATAGTCATTTTCATTATTAACTGATAATGTTAATACATTAACTGGTGGCCCATTATTGTAGGAAACCATTGATCCTCATTTGAGATATTTATTAACCAACACTACTACACCTATTTAATTAATAACATAAGAATATATGGTGACAGTAATCTGGATAGTTTTTGTGGAGTAAAACTCAATTTAATTGTGAATTTCAAATGCAGCATATTTATGCTCTTCCTGTGTTATGCATACAAGGGATATCAGCAATTCATATTCAAGAGAGATACAAAAGCTCCTTAATGGTTTCTTGTTTAATCCACCAAAACTGCAGTCTAAAAATGAAAGCAAATAAACAAGCTTATATTTTTTCATCAGTTTTGAAGCTTGACAAAACCCCTTTGTTGTTCTGAGTGGTACTGAGAACCATTCAAACATCAAAGCATGTTTGTGTTCTAAACAGGTTTAATTAATGCATGCCTAGGTCTTCATCCACATTTTCCCACTGATCAACAACTTCATCTCAGAAGTATGCATCCAGTATAACTGGAAATAATAAAGGGATTATTTTTTATTGCTTACACCTCTCATAACTACATCGGTTTTGAGTGAATTAGATCAGGACACAATTCCTCTCTGAAACATTTAGTGATTCCCCAGCTCAGAAATACACAACTAAGCCAGACAGTACATGGTTCAGGTCTCCCTCTGCTCTGTGCTTTTGCTATCATAAGACTTTTATCTCATCTGCCTGCAAGCATGGAAGGGAGTGTAGCAGAAAGCATTTTTGTATGTCTTAAATTTGTTGACCTTCCCTTGCCTCACTGGGTTTGTGGCTTTAAGGCACCACCAACCACATTTCCTTTTTATGCTCCTCTTTAAATAAGTAATAGCAAAAACAGCACACTCATGCATGATCCAAAAATACACCATTTAAGACATTATTTTTAGTTTCCCATAAAATCCATTAAACATACTAAAACATTTTACATTTCACAGCTAGTGGGCATAATTCCCTGGAGTATATGAGAGTAGTCCATAGAGTATACGTTCCCTATCTTACGCAAAGGCCCATGTTGCAGGTAATACAGGAATGACTAATGAAGCAAAAAAAAAACCTCCATTGCCAAAAATTTCATGGATAAATACAGAAAAGAGTAAAAACATAATTCACGATACAAATAACATATCCAGTATAATCACATAAATCTACAATCCTTACATTTCCATTTCATGAATTATCATGTATCTCCTATAAGACAAAATATCTCTGTTGACCAAATACAAAGAATAATGACAAGTCAGATATTATATGCAACGTCAGATCGAGGGTATGTACAGTTTTGGAAAGTTAAAGGGAAGAAACCACTGCATTTATCATATTTGCATATAAGGCATTCTATATGTATGTATGCATGTATGTATGTGTGAATGTATGTATGCATGTATGTATGTATGTGTGTATGTATGTATTTATATAAAAAGACTATGAGCTCATTCATGAAGCAGGAGCTATCAGATGGTAAATGCTTCCTTCATGTCTCTAAGATGCGATGGTAAATTTTAGAATGAGGGCATGTGTCAAACAAGTTTGTTTTTAAACCTTTAATGGTCCCTCCTGAAAGCTCCTCAGCACTACATTTTCCTCCCAGTGTTCCTGCAGGAAGACGATGGCGGATGTTCCCGTGGGAGAACCTCCATCAGAGGGAAAGGGACAAAAGTGACCCAGAAGTGTGTTTTCCTTTGCCACTTCCTCTCAACTCGCATTACCATCCAGTGCTCAGCCAGCAAATATACTTTTTCTCACACAAAAGGCCCCATTGTCTGAAAGTGTGAAGCCTTCTTGATCTGATGACAAACAAAGCACCTGATGGCTCCTGAGTGCTCTGTCAGGTGAATGTCCCAAGAAACAAAGGTGGGTGGTTACTACACCCTCTAATGTGACTGTGTTTGTTTTACTAATGCATTCACGTCTCTTTCCCTCTACACACTGAGAGGTCACCTCTATACACCTGTGCTTTCCATGAAGTAGACTGTATCCTCAATCAGTGACAGCATCACATGATCAGGCTAGGGACGCTGTTAGGGATTCCAGGACCCCATGAGAAGATATGAGCAGAGAATCTGGTGAACACTTTTGAGTCCTGTTCATACCTCAAGGCTAGCATTGTCCAGGAATGGCTCAGGGTGGCTTAATGCAATGGCGTCCGCAGTCACCAGATCTCAATCCAAACAAGCATCTGTGGGATGAGATGGAGCAAGTTATTTGGAGTACAGGTCTATCTATTATGCCACATTTGTGCCTTCATCTACAGTTTTTTTTTCTTTTTTGGGGAGTGGGGGGTAACTTGCTGCTATGTATGTGTGCCTAATGAAGTGGCCTCCCAGTACAGATACATTTCACACATACATGAGTAGATTTTCCAGTTACTGAATTTCAAGCATCACTAAAATGCAGACCATTTGGAAGGCGGGATTGCATTGTTCTTGCAACATCTGATGGTGGGTGGTCGTCAAAGCTCACATTTTCCTGGCATGAATGAAGGCTCATCATACACATACACAGAATGTGTTTGTGTGGACCGAGACCACTACAGCATAACGGACATGAAGACTTGAACATTACATCAATAGTATTGGCTGTAACCAGACATTTACACTGAACAGGTGCATGCAGTACAGCTCCCATGCCAGGTAAATATATTATTTTGTTGCCTTTGTAACTGAGTTCATGCAGACTGTGTTGGCATAATCATCAACAGCAAAACAAAACAATAGGTGCCCATCTACTGCTAACCGTAGTTGTCTCTACCAATATCTGTTTTTTTAGTAATATATTTCTGACAATTTCTGACAGCCCCAAATGTCTCATTTTCAGTAAAAATGTGCTTATGCATTTAAAATCAGTGATGACTCCCTAAAAGCTCTGTGTAATTAATTTACAAAGCAAAGAGTCTCCACTAGATTGAAAGGGTTAAGAATGTTTAGCGCAGTACATCTTCATTATGCATCACACTGTTCCTGAAGCCTAGCTCTGTTTGATTAAATAGCATACACTTTTAAAGAAAATGATTGTTTGACTGAATCCCAGCCAATATCGTCAATCAAGGTTTTATTCACAAATTCACTTGAATACTGCGCTGGCAGTTTCTGTAGTGAACTGTCCATTTAATTTTGATTACTTAGGAAGAGTTTTACCATAATTTCAAGACAGCCCACAGCATTGACTTTGAGCAACTTATGAGCGTTCTTCTGAGCAGTTATGCAATCTTCAGCAGCTGGCAAATGAAAGCTCTTGCAGGGGAACAGAAGTACGAAGGTGTACATGTGGGTAGTAGCTAGCCTTGGGAGTCAGTACAGGTGCAAACCAGAAGTAGTTTCTCCACAGAATGTTCAGGCTAAGAAAAGAGATATTAAATAGCACATGTGCTACCTCTAGAAGATAATGCTTGCCTCTGCTGTCTTTGAGGAAATCATATTGATTTGAGTAAATAAAATAATATTGCCTAATTTGTGTAATAATTTTACAGATTTTAAATGAAAATAATATATGTAATCCAAGCATTAAGTTAATATTCACAGATGTGCATATAGTAAATCAAGCAATCAAAAAAGATGCACATATGACTGTATAAAAGTTTAACATCTGTTGGTGTATTTTAGCTTCAGCTGTGAAATTTATAAAGCCATAATTCCTATATGTAAGCCTTGAAAGCACAGTTTATTTGATAGCACTTACAGTGTTTGGGTATGCCTCCCAGGATTTGCTTTATGGTTTCTCTGAAATAAGGCTGCCATAATCTCAGGATAAAACACACTCATTCTGATCCCAATAAACAGAATGTGTGTGTTAACAGCAAAATGAAAAATACATTTCTAATCTAATGTGGCTCGTAATTCACAAGGAATGCATGGGTATCTGCCTTTATCTGGTGCCAGGGTCATCAAAACCCCAACTTTATAGTAGTTCATTTGAGTCCACATCACTCCAGATTATTCACTTTATTTAATGACCCTCCTATTTACATTCCATACAGCACCAAATTGTGAGAGAGGGAAACGATCAATAGTCATCCCCTCTGGAACCTTGAAACTCTGACGTATGAAATGAAACTCTGTGACTGTGTGTGTGTGGGTGTGTGTGTGTGTGTGTTTATCAATCCACACTCTGTTATTGATAATCATTTGGGAGGGAACCTTCTTTCCCTATACGGGCCACAATTGAATATCAATTAAAAAAAACATGAAAATGGATTTCTAGGAACCCTTAAGAATGAATAATTTCATAATTGCACATACACAACCATTAATGATCAATTTATGGAATCATTTGCAGTGCCCTATTTGGTGGTTAAAAGGTCCCTTGGGCATGAGGCATGTATGTTCATCTGAAAGGACAGAGGCCTAATCGGCCCCACCACGGGCCACCTCAGACTCACAGAGTATTGACAGACATAAAGCTCCTTCTTGGTACTGTGGGTGGCGGTCCATGACTGTTCTTATTCAGCGGAACAATTTGTCTGGTTAATTCTGCCAGAACTCTCTGTCCATCACTCTCCACTTAATTGTATGCTTCATCTTTTTTGTGCTGTGGCAACACTGCAGTAATTATGCCTACATCTGATTACTTGAAATCCTATTTCTGTCCTTGTGTTTTACATGTGCTCTGAAACAATTAAAAATTTACAAAAATACATATAACTAACTGAGTTCTGT
The DNA here is from genome assembly GCA_019788955.1 of Albula glossodonta. Lineage (NCBI taxonomy): Eukaryota > Metazoa > Chordata > Actinopteri > Albuliformes > Albulidae > Albula > Albula glossodonta. The sequence continues at coordinate 3,823,794 of JAFBMS010000008.1, read as the reverse complement.
TTGATGGTGAAGATGCTAAGAAATCCATAATCCATGCTTAAGACATACATTGTACAATTACAGACACAGAGTTCCTCAAAATTCAATTGAACTTGCACACACTGAACTGCTAGTGGGTCTTAAGTTGTTGCCTGTGCCATAGGTTGGCAGCTGGTATATCCAGTAATGGACTGAAGATAAGCAAATCCAAAGCTTTAAAGGGTATGCAATGGGAACACATTTGAAACAATGCATGAATAAATACACTCCACGGTATGGCGCCCTCTAAAAAGAGTACACACAAAAGCTCTATGGTGCATACTTTCCTCTGCTCTCATTTCATTTGTTCTGAGAATAAATGACTCCCTTTTCCTCATTTGGTCCTTAGGTCATTAACAATACAACACATAAAAAATAAAAAAAAAAACTTCTGAATAATATAGTACCACTCAACCCCCATAACCCTGTGTACCTTGGATAAAATAGCCCTGAGATTAGATAGGGAAATTGAAGCTTAGTGTGGAGAGTACACAGGTCTGTTCAGACAGAATACATACCCCTTCTATTGACAGGTCAGCCCGAGACTGCACTGCCCCTGTGGAGAGAGCATTGATCAGCATCTGCAGGGATTTTCAGCAGATAAACACACTGACAAAGGTGATGCGAGGCAGTGGGTTGTTTCTCTATGGGTCCTGCTTTTCTCTGAGTGGTCAAAGACATGTCAGAGTGACCAAAGGAATGACCTGCCCCCACAGCATCACTTCACCCACAGATGTACATCTCAGGCCCTGGGCTAGGACCACTTTTCACCAAAGGGGTCGTCTGTGATTGAAATAAACCGAGCTCTGAGAATAAGTGTATGAACAGTAACTGACCAGGACACAGGGCAGAAACTCCTTTAAACAAAGCAGATTGGAGAGTTTAGGCATTCTTTTAATATTTCATTTGAAAACACTTTGCATTGATGAGGCTATCAGGTGATGCACAGAGTAAAGACAGATATTTGTTCAGCTGTGGGTCCTGTGGTGGAGGATTCAAACCTCTGCCATTACCAGCCATGAATGGCGAAAATCTGGGGTACGGAGCTTAAATTCATCAGTCTTGTCACTCTCCAGGGGCTTCTCATGGCTGGCTGGGAGTCTGACGCTCTGTAATCTGCATTTGCCTTTGCCAATGACATAAGCAGTGTGTGACTGGTGTCGCATCCTTGGTGCGAAAAGAAACATTCTCTGGGGTGCTTCACAGTTTGTGGGAAGCAATAACATATCCCAATTTTGGTGGAAAAAGGGAAACATTTAACAAAGAAAAAATATATCAAAATGATCTGTAATAAAGTATGTGTTTATATATGAGAGGCTTTCAAATGTTCTGAGCGTAGCTGTCAACAAAGACTCCACAATTCACAGTGAGTGAACTTTGACACTAATTACTACATGCAGTGCTGCAAACATATCTGACAGAAGATCAAATAAAATAGAGACAAGAAATGAGTTGCTTTGTTTTGCTTATGTCTCTTAGCATTTTCCCCTGACAACAAAATAAATAAATAGATGCAGGTTGTTTTCGCTCACTACAATATAAATCATTATGGTATAGTGAGAAACTTTTTCAAATGTAATGCATTATTTTATATCATATTAGTAAAATATGAAGGAAAAAAGTCAAGGGACTGGGTGAAATATCTTAGCATTCAAATTAGAGGGAATATTTATAAACGGAACAGGTAGAGCAATTGTGTGATATTAATAGAGGTGCTACACTTGGCTTATCTCAGTACTCCATGTTGTGTATCTTTCACAGATCTTAACCTTGGATTGGGAGGAAAAGCTGGCATCTGAGTATAAAGGGAGATAAGGCCTCCTGAAAAGAACATACAAAGACTTGCTTATCAAGATTTGACTGTCTGCTTGAGAGTGCCTTTATTTTTTTCTTTTCAAGTTTACTTTTTTTTTTTTTTTTTTAAAGTGAATTGGTACAGTATTTAACAGTTTTGCTACTCTGCTAATGGTAACCTGTCAATGCATGTAAATCCCTGTTCTGCCCCCTGATGTTCACGTAAACTAATCAAGAACAAATGTAAGATTATGACAGTATGAATGTGTCTATATTCTGTACACCAGACCACATTTCCAGATTTCCAGACCACATTTAATAGTCCACCCCCATTTCCAGCCACAATCAACAGGATTTGCAAGGAGGAAAGCAAGAAATTAACACAGTTAAAATGTCCAATCTCACATGGTGGTCTAAAATCCCAGTGTTGCCACAACAAGCAGTTGATGTCACCCTTTCACATAGCTCTCTGTCTGAAAGAAAGCCGAGAGGTCAGAGTTTGTCAGGCTGAATGATGCAAGGGCAGACACATAACTGTGGAACTCAAATGGGGACAGCCAATAAAATGATGGACTGCAGGAGGTCCGCTGTTGACCAAAAGCACCTTTTTAATTTTATTGTGATTTTGGATGTGATGGGGGACATAGAATGGAGGGGGGGCATTGAGACATTCCTGACCCAATGTGACCCTGAAACACTGTGTAAAGCATAAGCCCACTGTGCGGAGGGGGAGCATGGCTCACACATTTAACAACAGGTATGAAAAAGGGATTTTGACAAATCCTAGAAATCAAGGGAGGCTCACCTATTCCCTGATATATCTTTGCTTTAAATTATGGCAGTGCTTAGATATCCTGGCCTGCTTAAAAATAAATAATAATAGTAAAACATTACTTTGGATTTGTATTGTAATGTGGTTGTGGATCTTTGGAAGGCTATGATACTGTATTCATTTATGTATATATTTCTTACCTGAGTACCATGTTTGGGCTTCATTAATGAGAATAAATGATCACCGAGGGATAGGGGAATTATCAAGCAGATAACATAGAATACATCAGAATATTAATCAACAGCAGATTGAAACTACATAGCAAGAGTATCTCAGTTGGAGAGAAAACATGGTTTTCAATTTGTTCATGTGGAAAATGGCAGCAAAGTGAAGATTAAAGCCATGGACATACCGCACTCTTCAGTTAAACATTACACACCCATATCAGCGGGATGAAATGTGCATCATCATTTTATAAAGAGCGCCCGGTCTGAGATCGTTTGAGAGAGGAATGGGGTATTGTGAACACTTCACCTCTCCTTGATCAACGGGGAATTCAGCTGCAGGATCTGAGTATAATATATATATTATATGTTCCTGTTTACACCAGGGCTGGAATCAATTCAAATTAAAGTCAGTCAAATTATGGAATGAAATGAAATTCAATGATGTAATTAAAGAAAATGCCCACAATGTCCTTTGTGGGTTTTTCAATTGCTCAATTAAATTTCAATTTATTTCTGAAATTGTCTGAGTTGAAATGGAATTGACAGGAACTCTGATATATGAATAAAACACAGACAAAGTTTAACGAGAAAAGTGTTCACATGTTTCATTAAAGTTCAGAAAAGTTTAAACATCTTTTAAAAAAGGATGTTTGCTCACCTAAATGTTGCCCTTCTACATAGACTGATGTGTGGCAGAAGTTAATGTGAAACCTAGGGATGGGTATATGCTCTTATGTTCAACTAAACCTCAATGGACACAATGGGAAGCGTGGAAGATAACTCCAATATAACCAAAAGTGATGGAGACGCAGGGAAATTATTTTATGTGCATTTTAACATTTTATATGTGTCTACACCTAGAAGAAAGGTTGCCAATTACTGAAAGAGGAAAAAGCAAAAAGCTCCAGAGGATTAAAAGGGGTGAAATAACAGACTGGGCAGTGAGATTGTGGCCTTAGGTCTATTCTTAACACTTTTGTGTCCTGTAAGTGCCTTTGTCTCATTTTAATTCTGCCTGCATACTCTTGACTGTCTGGGTACCAAAGCAACTGTTATCCAGCTCACGAAGATATTAGCTAGCTTATTGTACCTCATACACCAGGGTGGGCTGCATGAAAAAGGACAATTTAAAGGGAGTTTGTTTTCTTTGCTTGTATTTCAAATTTTGCTCTGAAAAAAAAAATTCTGCAAGGTAAAATGAAGCAGAATATACTAGGCAACATAATTCTCAAAATTTTGTCACATACCCTTTAATTATATGGATAATGCATCAGAACATATCAATGTGGTTTCCAAAAATAGGTACAATTAATAAATCCATAATCAAGAAATTCATGAAACAGTGTCCATGGAAACCTGGAAACTCCGGTGATTCATACTAGTGCATGTGATATGTGCTGTGTGTGTGTAGGGGGTAAATCCCAAAAATGCCCTGTGCAGTATTCCTATCTACCCTGCTAAGCTTTTTATTGCTCAAATATTAATCAGATGTCAGCCTCTCTGGGCCTGGTTAAATGGTTATAATGTTATACAATGTTTGATTTTCTCTTGGAAAGATGTGAGCCTTTAGATTAATATATTGCCCAATATGCCAAATCTCAGAGAAAAGGTAATGCTTCAAAATTTCAACAGCATTCAGGCAAAGTATCATAAATGGCAACAGGAACAGTTTGTGTTAGCAAAGTCTAACTTGCTACCAAATGCACTTCGCATTGTAGAGTGTAGCTAGATGCTTCCCATTTTAGGCTGAATGCAAGCAAGTAACAGATAAAATGTGTTCTGTGTTTCAATAGTCCATGGCATTATTTATGTGTAGTCAATCTAATGGTGGAGCAGTAAAACTACAACATACATTTTTAACATTCAGCATAATTAGGTTTTTATATCACGGGTACGGCCAGATTCCGTCCATGTGCTCATTTCCCATGAAATAAACAGTTCTGATACAGGCAAAAGATAGTCCTCACCAACCACACAACTTTTAAGGTTTTAATTTGCAATATCGCTGAAATACATGAGGTTACACTGTGTGGTTGTACCAATAAACATGAAAAACAATTGCTTATAAATACAACAATGATGCAGATGTTTCTTTTGCATCTGTTTGGGGATTATTGTTATTTTTTCTTAGTGGTCATTGTATTTAGTTTGCCTCTACAATGCCCATTTTGTTTGTTATGATTCATGCAGGTATAAGAACCAATGTGGTTAAGATAACAGAACAAAATGACAAAATTACTAATTTCTGGCAAGCTTCCATTAAGCAATGATTAGTCATTAATGTTACATACATTTCTGAAAGATGATATGATTTGACAACAGAAGGTAGGAGCAAGATCATGTGGAGGCAAACTGAAAAAAAAAATATCTATGACCTTCAGTTATTCCTGCAGAATCAGACAAAGGCACACCCCAATGTGCTTTTGCAAACAGCTTAATAAAAACTATGGACAGCCTCAGTGTTTTATGTAGCACTTACATCTTGTTTATTTTGTAAGTGTTCTGTCAAAAAAGAATTATGCCTTTGGATACAATAAAATGTTACTGAAACACAGTGTTGAAGTCAGTCGATAAAGCATATCATGTTTTAAATAAATCTTGTGTAAGTGGTATTTCTTATCTAGACTGCAAGTATTGTCACAGCTTGGTAAATATAAGTGTAGATTTGATATTTCCTGAGGATTATACAGAGGTTGGAATGGAATTGTACAGAGCCATCCGCGTCCTACAGTAGCCTTTCCTAAATCAATAAGCCCTAGTTATGTAGTCTCCTCTCTCAGGGAATCTGTCAGTCTTTGGAAATAGATCCACTTACACAGAGGAACACCTCGGAGACTGCAGTTTAATCTTCCTCGGGCTGGAATTACCAAAAACTAATTTCTGTCTGTTTGCTATTCTAGAAAGGAGTATGCTACCTGGAGAAGCCCCAATAACCTGAGAACATCCAATGAGAAAGGACTGATGAATGTTAAGCACTCTCAGATCAATCAATAGGCAGGGTGCTGGCAGGATTTCCTTTACTATCGAAAAATATTAAATTATTACAAGTAAACAACATGGATGGATCATATGTCATATAGGTCATATCTAATCAGGACAGGTGTTAATAAGGTACAGTACGTATATGGCTAACATTTACAGATGCAGATGATTTGCTTTTTTCTTTGAGATGTTTAGAGTACTAAGACTACTTATGACCCATGTGTTATTTCTTCAAAATAATTAGCAATTTTATTAAAAAAAAAACCTCCATGACATTTTCCTGAGTAAATGTCCATTGTGTTTGATGTTTGATTTCCTGTTATCATTAAAATACGTTCAGGTTTCCTGGGTGTTATTTTGTCATTTTCTTTGCATAACCATTCTATTACACATGTGGTTTTACTGTTTTTATTGAGTAATATTATGTTTCACAAAGCAGTGTAATCCTAGCCTCTATAGATGACACAATTCCTGCAGGGAAATTTATTAATACATGAACAGGTTAAATATATTTCAGTGGTTATTTTTTATTCAGGCACGTATTCATACGCATTCTTTCTAAAAGAAAATATTTTTTAAAAACCATCTAGCCATAACGTGGTTTGTCAAATGGTTTGTCTAAATAATTGGCTAAAGCACTCCTGGTCTTTTTTTAGAGCTCAGTTTAATTTGTTTTTCTTTCCCTGCTTTTGAGGAAAGGTATAACAAAAGGATCCCTTTGTGTTGTAGGTGGCCTTGGACCGCGTGATTTACTGTTAACTCTTTGAGCAGTCCATATTAGCCGGTGCACCCCTGTGGCAGAGAGAGAGCTCCATGTTCCATGCGGCTCATTGATTTCCACTGTGAATTTACCCTTCTTGTCACAGCGCTATACGGAGAATACACGTAATGAAAAATATACTGGAAGCCTAACAGCAGGGTAATTACAGGATAATGAATGCACCTGCATTTTGCAGCGTAGCCACAATGTCAGCAAAAACCTGGCAAAGTTGAGAAAATCACTGGTGCCCTCCCTCTGAGAGGAGACAAGATCTCTTGGGAATCGCTAGGCAGATACAAGAACCCCTACGCTGTGTGTATAGGAAAGCAAATGCAAGGACTCTAAAGATTAAATGTTCCAATACCCTGACACATTCTGGTGTCCTAATGAAAGCTGAAGGCACCGTATTCATAGAATTCCCTGCATTACTGCCTGAAGGTCCCTATTATGGAGATCAAGATATGCTTGACTATGTAAGGAATAAGCCTCAACTGATTGTGCCGTTCTATGAAAATACACTATAGAGTAATGCAGCAGCAACATACAAATGACTTCATGCACTAATATTCTCATGAAATTTTCTTGCATTTCTTCTTGAGAGAAGTGCATATAAAAATACAATGTGTAGTTCAAGAAACATGTGAAAACAATTGCAACCATGCCAACAAAGTAAACTATAGGAAGATAGTACCTCTACAACCACACAAAAGGCAAGCTGACTCAAATATTATGCACAAATAAATTGTATAAATGTGAAATAAGGAAATGTGCCAGCCGCATTTTATTTGATTATTATATGTTTCTCATTACATTTTATTACATAGTTTTCCAATGGTTTATATTGACACATTTTGCACTGAACATTTTACATATGGAACTGACCAGACTGCTTTGGCTACACTGGGAATCAGTCTTGCTCAGATCTTTCATATTTGAATATAACTATGCTATGCTTTAGAATTTGGCTGCAAAGCAATTTTGCAGTTACGGGGCAGTTTTTTAAGTTATTTAATGGTAACTTAGCTAGGAATAAACAAATTGTCATCCTAAAGCCAAAAGGGGGACTTTGTTGGCATGGTTGCAAGTTAGTGTCTATAGTTATAATTAATTATGGAATGATTTGAAACATGCAATTAAATTTTACCAATGGTATATTAACAAATATTTTCATCTTTGGCAGGTGGCCATAGTATAAGTGGTATAATGTACTCAAAAGTGTCCTCTCATAAAAATTCATTTTATTTCACCTCTGGGTGTTTTTCACCTCCATTTTGTACAATAAAAACATTCATTTGTTGTTTAGAATGCAAATGAATAGCACAGGATTTATTGCATTGGATATCTGATGTTTAACAGCTTTTCATTTTGCCTGTAGCTTAGCACTGTCAGAGATCTGCACTACCACTCACCAAAATGTTATTTTATTCCCACCACTCAGTGAAACATTTAATATTTATAATTTCATGTGCATATTTTCTTCTTCACTGATCCTTATTTAATTGACTTTAGCCTGCAGGGATATGAGCACAATACAGAAAATCAATACAGGGAAAGTGTTCAAGACCTATCTGAATCAGGTGTTACAATGTAGCAGAGTTAATTATGTAATATTAACCTTTTGATTTTGAAAAGCACCTTGATTCTTTTCTGAATAATCAATACAGCACAAGGAACAGGTTCTTGATGTTTTTCAGACAGTTAGCTTCACGTGTGGATACAGTATTCACAAATAAAATATAGCTTGTAGTTTCTTTTGAGTCACAGTTTGATTTTGGGAGGCTTGTATATTTATCATATGTTGTACATAGTGTTTTACTCTGACTTTGCACTGTGTTTAATAATATTACACAAGAAATGCACACACACTTACTTCAAAAGACTGACTCAATGACCTATAAAGAACAGTCTGTAATCAAGACCTCAAAATGAGCTGCACTTTATTTGCAGACAGTAATGTGTGACAAGCTTGGCAGAGACATTTCAGCATGTCTGACTGACAGCGCTCCAGCCAGCCTTAAGGCAAGCCACCCATTTCGACTCCAAAGATAAAGACCTCTGACGATGCAAGAATGTTAAGGCTGTGTACCAACGGCCTTACAGCAGAGACACTGCTAATGAGGCAGTGAGAAAAGAGAACTAGGGAAACAAAACTGTGTTTCAAACTCAAAGTGCCAATGAGGCTGCATGCCACAAAACGCTTGACAGGGGGTGTCCAGAGCATCAGAGCACAGGAAACAGCGCGGTTTAATCTGCCGTCTCCCAGCTGCTCTGCTCTGCTTTCTGCTTGTCCACAGGTGTGAAATATTCACATTATGCAGCTACACAGTGTAATCATCATGTTCAGCAAGAAACATTTACAGTGTTCCAGTAGCTACTGTGTTTTATTTTTTCCTGTATTTTTTCCCCTTGCACACATTTTTAAATGTTCATTTCTACATGCCATGTGATTCTAAATAATAATTTGATCCTGAAAAAAATTAGTAAGGAAATGTTACACTTTAATTAAAAAATAGAACAAAAAATCACACCAGTGCTTTTCAATAGGGCCGAGTCTTTGCTTCCATTTGCACAAAACACAGCCACAAATAGAGATCTCAGCATTAGAGACTGAGCATAGCCCAACTTCACGAGCAAATCAAAGCCATGCATAAATCTATATAATTAATAGGGTTTATCAACAGCCGCAGGTTAAATGCTTTCCAGCGAAAGTGCAGCATGTGGATGGACTGGGAGTCCTTTGGGGTTGCTGTTGGCAAAGGGGAGAGAGCTCAGGTTTGCCCAGCAGTGGATCACATTCCTTTCCAGTTCCACAAATTCATTATCTAAGGCAAGAGCGTCCTCTGTTTTGGAGCAGACTAGCACTTACAGTGTTATCCCAGTCCTTTGGCATGCAGGTTCTCCCAGTGGACAGGACTATTGTCAATATGACCTTTCTCAAGATACCAAATGATCTCCTTTCACTGCCAAGCCTGTCCCCTTTGTCAGATCATCACTAAAGTCTGTCATCTTGACAATATAAAGAAGTGCAGTGAACTTATGCCCAAGCACATCACTTCAGGATAATGATCCTCAACACAATTAGGCATCAGAACAGTAAAGAATTTTAGGATTCAAAATCAGATGATGCACCGGACCTCCTTGAGGCAATAGGTCATGACCATACCCTCATTCCTGTGTTTGGAGTCTGTACCTCGAGTACATTTTCTAAACAGTTCAGACAAGTGCAAACACACAGCTGTGCAGGGCACACGATTTCAGCACTCCCATGCTTGAAACTAATATTGCACATGCTTGTCATGCTTAAACTGTGCAACACCTCATCTGTGTGTATGATTCAGAGTGGTGTCTCCATATGGTGTGAGATGTGGCTCAAAATAGTTGTGAATTTGCAACTCCATCAACAAATATATCGCACTATGTCTAAATATACACAACATAAATTTAGAAAAAAAATTAAAAATGCATTTGTAAAAATAGATGAAAATTCTCAAGTATGAGAGTGTATTTCTTGCAATGAGGTAAGATTAGAATTTCCAGGAAAACCAGTTTGAGTTTTATCCATCACCATGATTGGGATATCTGTAGTTAGTTATTATCATTCTTTCCTATTTACCACTGTATTGTCAGCAAAAAGAAAAAAATAATTAATTCCAGGTATAAAGTGAAATTCATCTGCACCACCTGGGAAGTAGTGCGATTCTGTCAAATTTTTGTGACACCAGTTTCTGATGGCATTCATTGCATATGAAGGCATAACCAGGGCAGTAACTAGCACTCTGTGATGAGAGTATTCAAAAGTAATAATATTTTTCATACAACTGAGAAAGATGGGAGTGTTAAGGGTTCCTTTGGGGCATTAGGTACTATGAGTTAAAGCTTCTTTCACCTCAAACGTTGTACCCTACCTACCTTCTCAGTCTCCTAGCAACTGGTACACATAAGATGAGAAGTGAGAAAGCCTTGAAAGATTCATCTAAACCTCTCATATTTCTATTTTGACATTAAGCGTGTCAAAAAACATAACTTCAAGGCATGGCATATCAAGAAATTAGTATGCACCAACAAGATAATAAGGGCAGATCCATGGTGTGGCATTATCAGTGGAAGAATGAAAACCAGCTCAGTTGTGCATGTGGGGCATACACTCTTTCACTGGCATTTACAATGGGTCCAAAATAACTATGTTCACACCTTCCTATACAGCACATTTGATATGACCGCAAGGCTCCACTCTTGTATTGGATAAACAGATGTATGCAGTAATATTCTACACTATAATTGCAACAGTTTTACATTCTTTATAGTTCTTCTGATGCGTATTTTTTTTTCCTGTCAGTGCTTATGGCAGTAATTCTCCAATTGTTCTACATCCTTGTGCATGTGTGCGTGTGTGTGTGTGTGTGTGTGTGTTTGCATGTGTGTGTGTGTGTGTGTGTGTTTGTTTGTGTGTGTGTGTGCGTGTGTGTGTGTGTGTGTGTGTGTGTTTGCATGTGTGTGTGTGTGTGTGTGTGTGCATGTGTACGTGTTTGTTCACTCTGGATTTCTTTCTTTAAAAGTGTGCCATGATAAAATCTTTGTAGATAGGGGAAACATAGATTGAAAATGAAGCACCAGTAAAAAGTAAAGATTTAATACATATTGTAGTTACTGTCATGTCTTTAATTGAACACTTAATTATGTTTTTCCATCACAATAGAGGTTAACCTTGCCCATAAAAGTGGGTAGCCTATAGCAAAGCCGTGAAATAAAAGTACTGCACAACTCTGTGAATGGAAATTAACCAAAAGCAATGCTTATTAGATTGATGGGGCCTAAGCCCGATACCTTGGCCTGTTTGATGTGATGCTACCTCCCCCCAAGCCTTTTGCTGATTAGATATCAGAGAATCGGCCACTGCGGCATTTCAGGCATATTAGTGCATAAGGGCTTCATTAAATCTGCATTCCTCAAACATTCTTCTGAGGGACATGAGAGTGATTGATGCCTTATAGCCAGAGAAATGATGTATTGCTTGTTAACACCAGATAGCTGACAGGGTGTTTGTTAAGATAATACTGGAAAAAAAAATGTCCTTCCTGGGATCCATAAAGAAGATGCTGAACAGGTGCTAGGTCTTTTCAGCCTCATTAGGCAATTAGAACCCTGCTTCCGTTGGCTTGGTGAGAAATATGGTTTGAAACTGGTAAGTTTTGAATAAGAGGGCCTTACACTGCATAATCACACAAAAAAGCTATTCTTTTTAATCTGGGGATGTGGATAGAGACAGCTGCTGAGAAATGTGCTCAGACGTAATGAGCGGGGAGGATATTCTCAAGGAAAGTTTTCCTTATACTGGCTGATCTAAAAAGATGGACAGTTTATTCAAATTTTAGATTGAAGATTTATCTTCATACCCCAGCATACTAGACTATGAGACAGCACTAGGGACTTCCTACTTCACCTGCACCACAATGGCAAGAAATCATTGCACACACTATTCAGGAGGGGCAACAAATGCACATATGCATGCTTGCACACACACAAACTATTCAGAAAACATATTGGAGTAGTCTAGTGGCTAAGGTACCTGAGTCCCTGAGTGAGACCCCTGAGGTTGGTAGTTCAAGCCCAAGTCTAGCCACAGCAAGGACACAATTGGTATTGGGCCCTTGAGCAAGGCCCTTAACCCCACATCACCCCCAGAGGGGACTGGCCCTTGGTTAGCCCAATTAACTTCAAGTTGCTTTGGATAAAAGCATCAGCTAAATGGCTCTAATGTACTGTAATATTGCTAATTAAATGTTCACACAAAACCACATTCAGATTTATAAAAATATATGATCTAGTCCTGTATGCAGACTGGTGGACAGCACTTCCCACACAAGGAATATCACTGTGTATCAGTACAATACCCACAGGAATATCTGTTATTGAAGGCAGTACTACTTGTCTCCTAGGTTTCACATTTGCACAACTAGGTACTGGAACCCCTAGCCCTGTTGAATTTAATATTTTAATCTTGTTGACTTATTTTCCTTCACTAAAATGTGTGAGCAAGCATTCAGGTTAACATTATATATCTTCAGACATTTTTGCGTACCTCTGCGTTCCCTTCACACAGAAGATTATGGCTCTCAGGATTACATAGTTACTTGATTTTCTTGAATCCAGAGAGTGAGTGGATGTATTATGAACTATTTCCAATTATTTAAAGTGCGCCATACATCTAAAAAAAATAGATTCTCTTCTCTCATTCTTGGTCCCACCTCTATAGTAGATAATTTCTTCAAATCTTAGGTACACTGCATTTTAATGCCTCTAAAACAGCTTGCTAATGAGCTTCTTTCCTGCATCGATTACATTTTGAGTCAAGTCCTAAATATCTGCCAACATCCATGTATGAAGCCTCCTGTTAGGTTGTTGGTCAAACGGACTTGTTTGTAGGCCTAAAATACTGAAAAAAAAAAATGTTTCCATTTTTTTTTTTTTTTGCCAAAGTAGTTGACCCCAATAAATCCTTTCATTGAGTCCAATGCAGTTGGAGAGAGGAATGAAAGAAACATCACATTTTGTTTTTTTTTCTTTTTTCCACTGATTCCCTCCATCCTTCATGTTCTTTATTTCTTCTTTCACTTCATCATTTTAAGGATAAAAGCAATATACAGCACTGCCTGCATTCAAATTCTTGCAAATACCAATAAAAAAGTCACATTCACAGTTTTTACAATGATATCCTATTACTCACAGTTTGTACATGCAAAATATTCAAAATGGCATTTTCCTTCATTTTTTTTATGGTATTGGCATGTGAAGATGTGAAATCTGCTCCAGCTGTGACAACACAACTGTGCCTCATTTTAATAAGCCAGTCATTTAGCTACATATTATCTGGAATAGCCTAATAATTCCACTCTGGCATTGTGTTCATGTTCATCTGTACTATATTTCAGTTCAATAACTGTGAATATGAATTCATGAATGTGGCACACCCACATAAACATTGGGTGTTTTTCTAAGGCAGAAATAGTTGCTGTGAAATTGATTATTTTAAATATATAATTATTTTTATTTTATTATGACTTTATGACCTGGAATTATCTAACATCGCAATTAAAAATGACCATGTGGGGACTTGAAAAATGTTTACTTCCCTCATGGGAAGCCAGCCTTGCAGACTATACAGTACTTTTTTCTGCCCTCAAGGGAAAAGGGGGTGGTCAACTCAAAAGTATTTTTTCCCCACATTTGCAATAAAATTAGTCTGGACTAAACTTTATAAAGGTTGTCCAGAACTTCTGGTACAGTCACAAGAATGAGACCCATTTTATCATTTTATTACTGAAGTTGCGCTGCTATTAGTGGCCTAATTCAAGTTTTTGACACTGTACCATCTGTGCTATTTTTGTACTGCATTTACACAGTGTCTACTTAGCCTTAAAGTACTGCTGTTGGACTGAAAATAATGGGTCCCTGTCTGCCTTGAGGTTAATTCTGGGAGATGTGCCGTGTCAGCATGTTTTTTTTTTTCTGCATAGGCAAGGCTTTTAATTGGTCAGAATTATTTTTTTTACTGCCTGTGATTCTGTCCTGAATTTCATGAGGCATTCATCTCCTGCTGGTTTTCATAAATGTTGACTAAAAAAAACTATGTTCCATACATGTATATGGAGATAATGTTGTAATAATGATATTTGTCATGCAAGGATGTAGATGAAGAAGCATTATGAAATTATCTATTCTTTACAGCTACCATAGCAATCCGTCTCATGTATGGTCACCTCTCACCTGGACTCTGAACGGTTTTGGGTGCATGGTTCATATTTAACCCTACACTACTATGAAATGACACACCTTCCTCACACTTTCATACACTCATATGACTGGCGCACACACACACACACACACACACTCTTGCCATAGAAAACATAATAACGATAATAATGATGTACACATTCTGACCAGGAATGCTATTACACAAGTTTTACTTTGTGTCCATTGGGTTAGATTATTTCTTAAGGAGGGGAAGCCTGCAGGAAACGTTTTGTTTTGTGTTTGCTGTCACGCCTTTACCCTGATCTTGACACATTCAATTATTTTGTCATTTCTGTGACTGACCCATTTGCCTTCAGGTACAGACTTTGACCTCTTAGGATGTTATATGTACATGTTATAAAGGGTTGATTTTAAAATGTCTTCCATAGTAGACACATGTTAGTAATTACTATTGAATAGCAATATGAAACACATCTCATCTCAAAATATTTTTCCATCCCTTTTTCATTTCCCTATAATTTTTCTACCACTTGAATACTGCCATTTACCTTGACATGCCTTATTTTCAACCCATGTTACCATTTACCAGAATTATTTCAAGCACTGGTGTAATATGTATATTCCTTAAGCATATAGGTGCTACATACATCATTCCTTCATGAGTAAATTGTGGTTGAAGGCATGTTGCTCACTGCAGTTTATAGTTCATCTTAAGATCCTTTATGCTCTTATCCATTAACTTCATTGAACTTTCAATTATTTTCCACAATAATTCAATACAATAGAATGATGACTTTTCAGTGGAATAATGTGCTGCTGTGCCGCTGAGGAGATATTTTAACTTTCTTTTCATTAATGGGCAGTGGCGCCATAAATTGGTGAAACCTTAAAGGCGCAGTGACCTTTTTTTCCTTCAAAAGGAGATATTAACTTTGAAAGGTTACACAAAAAATCAGTATCCCTGGAAATATGATTTTGTTAAATGGTCTTCTACAGTCTTTGTAAGTGGGTACCTTTATTATTATTCTCCCAGAAGCAGCCTTGAACACACTCAAAGGAAAAGAAGAATGACTTCCTACCTTGCAGGCACTCTCCCTTACAACTGTGGACATGAAAGTGCGTTAAATATATCAAACACTACTCAGGTTGTGATTTTCTCTACTTGTCCCTGAAAGAAGCAAAGAGTGTGAGAGGCATCTTAGTGCTATATCTCTGGATTCAGCTTCTCCATCACAGTCTAGACACACTGTCCATACTGTATGCTTAAAATTGTGACAAATATTTACTTTTTTAAATAAACAAACTGGAATGGCAGCAGCTATTTATTTTATAGTGGAAGAACATCAGGAGAATAACTTTTCTAATGACTATTTTCTGAACACAAAATTTAAGGAGAAAAGAGGTATAGGTTTTTACTTTAACATTCAATACACACTACTTTCTACTGTGTGGAAAAAAAAAATCAATGTCTAAAATAAACATCTAATTATCCATCTATGACCTTAATGAGCTATCAATTAATATTACAATAGAGGATGTTGCTTTCTTTTTTCAAAAATTCAGAAGTAGCCAATGCAGAAAGGTTTGCAATATATTTTATGCTAAAAATATATGACTCTTCACATTGTCACCAATTCAAGAAGCACTGTACTACCTGTACATACTGCAGTAAACATTTTTGGATCCATTGTCCTGTAATGTGTTTTGAAACATGCTCAACCATTTTACATTATTTTTGCAACAAATAAAAGCTGGGAGTGCTCATTTAAATGTCAGGAGGGATGCCTTCAATTATGAAAGCAACTCAGGGCAACGCAGAAGCGATGCATCAGCACTGATCAGGATTCGCATTCAGGTTTCCATGGTACCCCCCATGTGTGACATGCAAAGCACTCCCCCCTAGCTTTAGCAACTTGTCTTTAGCTCCATCAAAAGAGCAAAAGGAGACCATAAAAAAAATAAATTATTATATGCAACGATAACAGCCAACATTCAAATGAAGAGGCGTTATTGCATTTTGTGTGGATCTGCAAGCCACAGGGGTGGTATCCCTCTTTAATTTTCTGTTTTTGTGCTCAGTATTCTACCCACAGTGTTTATGCAGGGCTTCAGAACATTCAGAGTGGGTCACTTTCAGCAATGATTGCCTGGACTCCCCATAATTGATTTAAATTGCTTTTGTGTGTCTCACATTTCATTGGTACTGCAGTCACTGTACAGTGGAGTGAACCACTTTCTTCTGGGTCGTTTATTCTAATTTGGCCTGGCCCTTTGCAGCACTTTTTTATTTTTCAGTGCATGCACTTTCACATAATCAGCTTGTCTCTCAGCTGACCCCTCTCTGAAAACCTGGAGCTGCTCACCATGATAGCTGTCAAAGGCTGGATATGCTGTAATTACAGTGTAAAGCTTAAATTGCTTTGAGCTTTTCCCCTCTCAGTTTTGACAAAATGTTTTCCCTGTCACACAGTGATGCATCTTTGTACCATTATTATTATTTCTTTTGGTTTCTACAGCTATAGAAGGGATTGCACCCAATTTCCAATAATCACAACATTTTCGAACACAAACTAACAGAAAGATAACAACATATGACTTGCCTCCTTTCAGTGTGCCACAGTAGTAGTGTTATTTCACCTTCATTTTTCACCATCAGAAGTATGTTATGTATTATCCTATACATAAATAAAATATTAGTATCCAGTATAGGAAATGATAATTTAGGTTGATGAGCACCATTCCTGATTGACGCATGTCATGATCTGTCTCCCCTCCTGAAGCTGAAATGAATCTCACAGCATTGTTTGTTCTGGGTCCACCGCGCACTCCTGATGGAGGGATGTGTTGAGTTTCCTGAGGCAAACGGACCTCAGTTGACTCAAGGCCTCACCTTGCGTCACCCAGCCCCTGAGACAGCACTGAGACCAGAGAGGCTGAGGAGAGTCTCTGGCTTAAACAAGATAGTACTGAAACAGACAACGGTTCCACTTCACCATTTTTCATGTTACTATCAAACATGAGCTATCATTTGTTCCACTTCCTTGCCTCTAAATTATTAAAAACATTTCCATATATTTTAACCATGATTTATTGTTTCCTATAGGCATGTACTGTACCTTCATACAATATTATTTCATTTTTACTATTTATCATTTTATTTTTTTAATTATTTAAGATGTATTCATATATTAGTCAAAGTATGCCAGCCTGTTCTAGATAGGAGCTATCGCACATTTGGTCTTAAAATCTTATATAACGAGTTAAAAGAGAGACACCTCTGAGCTGAAATGTCAGACAGATAGATTCTACCGAATCCTAAATGTATTTTTTTCTGCCAGATGCACAAAATGTTTTTTATTACTCCAAACAATTGTCCGTTGATGGCAGTTTCTTGTCTGTGGATCTGAAAGTCACTTGGCAACAGATGTAGGGCTTTGTTTTGACAGTCCAGTCTCAGGAGTGATTATAAAAATCTGTATTATCTAGAGCAAGTGGTGAATTAATGAGATGTTATATGTGTGAACTAGGATAAAATTACCTTTATTGTTAATCCTGTTACTGCCCTTAAATTATATAATTAATTTGGTAAAATACACAGAAAATTACTTATAATATTTAGATGATGTTGGCTGTAATATTTTGCATCTACAGTAGCTAGCATAGACTGACAGAAAGCAACACCATTGCTGCCAATTGGTTTAACAAGAGCTTAAAAGGCGTATTACTCCCAAAACCACGAGGTTTAAATCACTGCCACCACCAGCATGCCATGCAGAGGCCATTCTTAATGTCACCAGCTGTCAGGCAGTGAGTGAGTCGGTTGTCGGGGCTAAGAAAGCTTACTATTGAGTAGGTGCTTACACAGACCTTTGGAGGACAGCACGATAATGGGAGTGGATTGAAGGAAATACCTTTGAATGGGTTCCTGGGAAGAAACTGGAGAAGCAGCTCTGTCACTGATTAAATAGGCTGCTTTCAGTGAGGTTCATCTTAGTCCTGTGAATGTGTTGAGCGTTGTGTTGTGCTGCTGCAGATCTAGTAGCATGAGGAGCTGGTGACAGATCTGAACCTGGGACAGTGGAATTAACAAGCACTGTAATTTGTGCACTGAAACTAGTAACCTAGGCCAGTACAGGGCATCCGCAATGTGTTGGATGTCTGGCCCTACCACATAATGGGAGTTTTTCCCCCATTACAGGACAGTTGTTCTGTTGATGAGTGTTCATGATGGACATTACCCTGCAAGACATTTGCTGGAAGGTTCACGATGAGGCAACAGCAAATAAACATATTTTATGATGTGGTTACCAACCCAGCAGCAAGATCTAGGGCTGAGAACATGTCCCCCACCTTTTATTGTGATGTTACAGGGTTTGAGTTATTTTACCTTGGGCTGCCTTGTTACCAGTTTCCCTCTCTGCTTAGTGGGCTGTTAGAATTGGTGGCATTATTTACCGGGTCAATTAGCTGGGGCCTAGAGGGTAGGCTTTAAGGAAAATACTGTCTGGTGGTTCCAGTTTACAATTCTGTGGTCTCTACTGTGTAAATCTGTATTTAACATATACAGTGAATGAACAAATAAGGCTATAGATAATAACACAGATTACATAATACATTTTATGCTCAAAATATGAGAAAACAATTCTTGTATTATGCTTTTTGTTTTTTTGAGAAAAATGTCTAAACTCGATGTTCTTTTTTCTACAAAAATAGAATAGAATTGGCCCCCTGTTTTAGTTCTTGGTGTAGCCTTCCCTGACAAGGATACAGACACTGAACTTCTTCCTATAATGTTTATTAAGGAGGGAGAAAATATTGGGAGGAATTCTGAACCCTTCGGATCTTATAAGATTCTTAATGTCCCAAGTTATAAGATCTAAACTCCCCTCTCATATTCAGACAACTTTTTCAAACGAGTTCTGAGATAGCCATTGGAGAATGTTGATTTTGTTTTCACCCAGCCGTTTCTTTTGAGTCACATTAGGTGTCATTGTTGTTCTGGACGGTACTCTGGTGGCCCAAGTCTCAGCCTGTTAGCCAATCACGTTTTGGGCCAAAATGTCCTGGTATTTGAAGAGCATTCATGGTGCCACTGAACTTAAGAAGGACACCAGGAAAGACATCTGCAGAACTGTCTGTTGACATTGATGGTCCATCCCCATATGTCACTGCTGGTATCGGACTCTTCTGTGTGTGTCCTTCTGCTGATGCCAATCTCAGCAGCAGCATACCACAACAGCCACAGAGTGCAATATTGGTCTCATCTGACCACCAGACCAATGCTGTTTGGCAAAGTCCCTGTTTTCAATATGTCTGTAGTGTTCTGTAAGCATTTTCTTAAGGCAAACCTTTCACATAGCCTGCTGGAACAGATGTGTCATTGCCAGAATGCAGCCAACCTCTGTGTTTCTCCAACTGAGGTCCTTTGATTTTTTTTTTTTTTTTGCCTCCCTAACCATCCTCTTGATTTAGTTATGGGAACTGGTACATTTAGTTTTCTCAGGTATTTCTGGTAGCCATTATGTGGTTTGTTTTAAATTTGATTTTAACTGAAGAAATACCTCAGTTAGGGATGCAACATTTTAAGAAAAAATAGTTGGTTTCCCATTTCTTACAACATATAGCTATAATATGGCCAAAACAATACAAATTTGCATTGTTTTTTGGCAGTAATTCTCGAGTCCCCTGTAAATATTCATAAGTATCTATGCTGCATTTTTAGCTGAAAGGAGCATGTATGACCTTAGATGGAATCAGGAAAGGTGGGATTAGGAAGGAAATGGAAAAGCAGTTTTATCGCCATTATGTCATGTTTTAGAATAAAGAAATGCAATATCTTGTAGCGTTTAATGATTTAAAGAGGTTGGTCTGGAGGCTGAGTCACTTGTGGTTCAGATGGATTCTTAATTGGGCTTTGGGGGTGTCAAGACTCGAGGTTCAGCTCACTCCGTTCCAGTTAGCTGCCACCCAGGATGTCTGTCAACAGTATCACAATACTACTGCGCAAACTACAATGTATGTTGCTTATCTTAACTGCCTAGAGGTTGAGAGTGCTCTGTGTAAACCCTGTGTTTTTCTTGGACAGGCCTATCACTGAAACAGACAAAATAATTACAGCCCCACCAAACAGACAGCTCCTAAAAGAGCTAAGTGCTGCAAGGAGTACATTTCCAATGCTGCAGATTTGTCAGCTCTCTATACTATATAGACGAAAATGTGTTTCGTGCAGCCAATGGAGTTTTCAGCAAAGAAACAGCTGCAAAAACGGAAAAAAAACTTGTATCCATAATTGAAAGTACTATTCCGAGAGTCTTGCACTGCAGGACCATTTCAACAGCTGCATGATCTCTGTCTCTGAACTGGTGGAAAATGAAGAGAATTTCAGTGTCTGTAACATTTACACGCAGGGGAGAAAGTCCTGTAGTTTGGCCTGGATGTGTGAGGAGGCCATTCCATATGTCTCAGCTGGAAAACCCAGGATGAGATAATATCAAGCAGCAGCAGCCTGATGCAACAGAAGATAGTGGAGTAAAATCATTCAGGTTTCTGCTCTGTGCGAGCTGCTGCTGCTGCTGCTGCTGCTGCAGCTGCATTAGATGGCACAGCTGCACAATGTGTGTTTATTGCAGTTCAGCTCATTGAAAACTATATAGGTTTAATGGGAATGAAAAAGGGGATGAGGGGAGAGATTTTATTGGAAAAAAAAAATAAAAAATTGAAAAAAATTGGAGTTCATAATTAAACCTGGTCGCCCGAGTAGACAGTCAACGGGTGAAGAAATCAAAGGTTAATATGCCACACAAATCCTGCATTTGTGTAACAGAACCTCACTGAAATGCATAATTTGTGATGAATTCCAACAGCACATGTCAGCAATGTAAGTTCATTAAGGAAACACACCAAGTGCATGGAATTATTAAAGCAATGAAACAATTCATGAGGTGACTGACAACAAAGCAGTGAGACCTTAAAAGACCTGTAAAAAATGTGATGGTCTGTCCATGTTAAAAAACCGAGTGCTTTCAGGACATTTCTACTTGAACCCTTGTGGTAACAGCACTGGCAAAGAGGTCACAGAACTGTATGAGGCAAGTCTGTTTATATTTATGGTCAACAAAAAGGACAGAATTGAAATTCAAGCCATATCACGAACAACCTTTCAAGAGGCAGCTACAGGGAAGTGGAACAAGTCAGTGATGTTTACACTAATCTTGATTTGGTATTGTTATTTTACCTCAGTATTTCATTGTCTGTGGGCACATATTTTGTTACACTAATCTTAATCATTTTTAGGAATAATAAAACAGTTGTCAGAATTGCTTTATGAGCCTTGTGTTTCATCTCCATGTGTTGCCTAAATAAAACTTAACAATTATCATTCTTTACTGAAGAAAAAATAGCAATTGGTTGAGAGGGTTTTTAGTATTTTCAAATAACCTGCATGAAAAGATGGTATAATGCATGACTAAGGTATAGCTCAATATGCAAGCTTATCTATAGTTCAACATTCAATTTAAATGTAATATTAAATGTAAAAAAAAAAAATTGCAGAATTTCCCTCAGAATTACCTTTACTTGGTGACAAGAACTGAGAATTGCAGGTGAGGAAGGAACTGAAAACATAGAGCTGCCAGTAATCTTTTTAGCCACCTGATAGTTGATTTTGGGGTGTCTGCTGTGGATGTTGCAAGGCCACAACAGAACCCTAAAAACAACTGATGGCTGTTAGGTTTTTGAGAAATTAGTAAAACAATGTCTCAACACATAGCTCAGCCACTTACAGCTACATGCCACATTAGTTGTGCTTATTTGCAAGAACCAATACCTGCAATTGGGTTGATGCACTTAGGCCCACTCTGTCATGCTCTCCTCCCATTGGGTGGCCTTGCCTTAGCACAGTTCCAGAACAAACTCTGAGCATGCTCCAATGACTGTGACTGCATTTACTGTCACAGCCACAGGAGGTGCCATTTCCCACATTTCCCAAACATACTAGCTGAATATACAGTCATGTGCTGCATAAGGTCCACTCGCATATATGTCCATGGTCTCATAAGATTATTATGGAGTTCAGAAATCCCAATCAGAGAACAGGACATAGCAGACATAAAATATGTACCCATATATTACCTTGCCAGATACATTAGCTGAAATACAGTACTGTATGTGTACAGTATCTTTGCTTTCTAGTCAATACAGGTACATTAAAGCATCACATATAGCTTTGCTAAGTATATATTATGCTGTAAGCACAACTTCCAAATCACATAACGGCCTATTTCACAGAACATATCATGGACGTTAAACGACGCATGACTGCATGCTGAACAGTTTACATATATAATAATGCAGTTTCAAGTATTTCAAAAGCCTTTGAAACAATTACATCAAGTAGTTTTTAATGGTATTAGCAGCATGTTTTCAACCTGCTGTCAAAAGAACACTCTTTGATCAGTTGTATTTTACTTGCATTTTAAACCCTACTGAACCAATACTAACTATGCACTGTGAGAGCTGTTGAGAGATGTGAGAAATGCTCCCTGTGTGTGTGGGGGGGCATCAAAAAAATCATTTTGTGTGTTTTACTCACCTTATGCAACATCTGCTGCTGTATTTAATTGTTTCTTGCCCTTTTTTGTATTTTTTCAAATTATTCCAAAGCCTGCTATGCGGATGAACACCTGCCGTTCCAATCTGGGAAGACCACTGAAAAATGAGTGTTAAACAATGTGCTGAAACCAATTATCGTTCCTCCATAAAACACAAAATGAAACCAATTTAGAACAAATGAGACACTTAGTGCGAGAGGAAAGGGAAAATACCTCAATCACTCAGCCATCCTGTGCAGACACCTTTTTGTCACATCCATCTGTATATTCGTACAGTGTGATAATTCACATGCCGTTTGTACTTTTGCGTCACACTGTGAATATGTATCATACTGTGAAAATCATCGTTTCTATATAAAATATAATCTGACCCTCCTCTGATTAGTGTTCAGCTGTGGAAGGGATGATTGTGAATCTAAAAATATGTCAGTGTACGATGACCAGTCCTTATTGGTTCCCAGTTAGAGTACAATTATGGAAACTGAATAATAATTAAATTGTAAGAAAACTGTCAGTGGAGATCTGCTATAAAATACACTAGTACTCAAGTAGTTTTTTTCCCCCAACCAAATATTATTGATACTGGCCAACAAAAAGTTTAAGTAAAAAAAAAAAAAAAAAAAGTAAAACATGATAAATAGACTTATGTACAACAAAAATGTAAAGCCATACACAAAATAAAGGTTTTCCTAAAGAAATGTCAAGCACAATTTACTTACACCTTCAACACCTACTTACACCTTCAAAAAGGCTTACACCTTCATTTGTGCATTCATTTACATGTGAAAGCAAGGCCCTGAGATAACACTACAGGTGTTACATAGTCTATATATATATATATATATATATATATATATATATATATATATATTACACTTGGAATCAGGTCATTGGCAGAATGTCCTTTTTCTAGGTTTCAACATTAATGTAAAGTAAAGTAAAATTGACATAGATCTGTGATTGAAATGTATTCATCAACTGTGAGTCTCTTCTTGAGAGTCCAGACAAACCTGTCCTCGCCAAGTCATTAGTGCCGCCATGGAACAATTTAAAGTGACACATCTGTTGATTATATCTCAGGATGAGGTTGGAGGCGGAGTGTAATTAGCCTTTCAGAATAAATATTTGCTGGATAACCTTTGATGTTCATGGACTGACTATGTTGTGTATGCTTATTTTCTTGCCTGCTTGCCAGTGTAAAATTAATTGATTGAAATGATAAAGTCCACCAGGGCAATATAAAAATAACATAAAAGCTTATCTTCGGTTATGACATGACCCTAGTGTTAACAGAAAACATCTTTTGTACTTAATTGCATGTTTGATTGTGCTGGAAGGGAAATCATGTGTCTAATTACATATAAAAATTATAATAAAAAGGTATAGGCACAAACTAAAGCAATTTAGTAGGTAGACAACATGAAAGCAACATGTTGTTAATTAGTATGTTACATAATTGATTAATGGTTTTCTAGCACTATGTCTTGATATGAAAAATAAAGTCAGAGTCACATGACTCTCATTGCACGATAATTCTGGTCTGTTTATGCTGCTTGTTGGGATGATTGCATCTGAACTGAACTAAGAATCAAAAATGAAAAGATTAGCTAGGTTCCCAGTAGGATACAGATGCAAATGTTTGCTAGGGGTGTGGTCAGACAGAGAGAGAGGGTGAGAGTGTGAAAGAGAAGCTTCCTGTTTGCAACTCAAGTAGCAGTTTGATTAAAGAAGTGTCAATGTCTGAGAGCCTGGGAGTACTGCTACAATGACAAAATGATTGCACAAAATAAGTAGCTAAGGAAATTCTTAAGCTGTAATGACAGTCTATCAAATCAGCAAGCCTTCCTGCAAGGAAAAAGTTATTGTTTAATATTGTTTTCCATCCACATGCAAAGAACATAAGCCTGAGAAATTTACCAGCAGATTATTCTTTTTAAGAGAAGTAGAGTATCTACAGCATTACCACTGTATAAATGAATTATTTTAGGACTGCATGTTGTGTTGTGTATCTTTGCAAAGATTGGTAATGCATTGAGTGGAGTTCAAAGTGCTGAAGGGAAAGGGATTTATATTCATTCATTCATTCATTTTGTGCTTATGTGATTCTGTCCTACTATCCATACAAAAACTGTACTAATTGATAGACACATTTTTAAAAAAAAAAATCTGTGCCTGCTGTGATTCTTGTAGAACACCTTTAGTATAGTGAGTATGTTTACCATTAGACAAAATGATGAGCACAAACAGATGGGTACAAAGATCAGTCAGTCCAGGGATAAAACACAAATGTGCTCCCCAGGAAACCTAAGAGCAAACACTGCACCTCTGTCAGGTAATCAGAGTTCATTCTGGCTCTCATGTCTTGATTCCAAAGGCAAATTCATGTTCAGATCCATAGTTTGCCTTGCGCCCATTTTCTCTGTCAAAGTATACATTGCTGTGGCACTCTGCATAGCAGATGAGATGTTAAGTATAAAGGATTGTAGCAATACAGATACGTGAGGAAGGCTGTATCAAGTGTTCGCCATGCATTAAGCATTTCAGATTGATGTTTCACTGGTGTGCAGAGAACTGACTGACAGAATAGATTACTAATATTGATACCATAAGGGAGACTTTTCCCTCTGAATATCTATACTGTTGGTTTTATGGCGTTCCATTGAGAATGAGTTGTAGGGTTGCAACATTCGGTGGTAAGGACAGAATGTTCATTGTGGGAGTTGCATACATCATTACCTCTCACATTACAGTGCAGAGGATACTTTCATATTTATGATGACTTATCTCAGTTCACTTTGAAGTCAAATATGGGGGTTAAAAATACCTTAAATTTTGCATTCATACTGTGGACCTCAATTCCCCTTCAAAAGAAGATTCCGTTTCCATTGCCATTTCCCTGCTGCCCCAGAGATGCTTTTTGAAACTAGAGATCCACATTTCAATTCCAACATTATAAAAAATCATAATTTGCCAATTAAAATGTCAAAATGTGATGTCTGGGCGATTTGTATCAAGAGTGTTTCAAACGTACATATTGTGTATGTTTGCAGGCATACATAATATAAGCTTGCATATAATTTCCAATATCTTCAAATTGAGTGAATTAAACCTTATTTTAATGCATTTTATGATAAACCTCAAATCAATTCTCAAATAAATTTACCCTGTTTAGAGCATGACTTTTGAGATTGTTACTCACAGTAGGTGTACTCCTATTAGCCCAGCAATGTCTTTAACATATACATGAAAAAACATTACATGTGATTCTTAAAACTACAAATGAGTTCCACAATTACAAACACGTTTTAATTGCATAGACGTATACCCTGAATAACACTAATTAATGACATTGGTATAGTTCAATTAGAAGAATAAACATCTGTATTTACATTTATTTGAGATGATAGACAACCCTTAACACTGACACATCAGAGCCTCAATAGGCTGTTTCTCCCTTGCTAGGTAGAGCACACATTGCTTTCTTAGTAAATGTACAACACAATAGTCCTTACACAGGTAGTATGTTTTGGTATGTTTTTGTTTGTTTGTTTGTTTGTTTGTTTCTTAAGTTCATCACATCAGCAGACATTAATCCTAGTTATTCTAGGTAATAACAATGTAACAGCTATCGATACCAAAAGCAGTGATATTAAGAACTGACGGGGAACTGTTGAGCCAAGCATAACATGTAACTCTCCTCTGGTTAAGCAGAGTAAATGTAGCCATACCCTTTTCTTTATTCTATAATTCACAATATGTGTATTTTCTGTCGCATGCTCGATACTCTACCACTGTTATATCAGCAGCATTGTGTAGTGACTGAAGTGTAAGCTGTAGTAACCTGTATGCCTGTTTTTGTTGTATAGACCATGCCTGTATTTCAGGGTTTTTATACATAAAGAAAACGATAGCAAATTGTTAGTGCTAATAGTTAAGCAGAGAGAATGTCCCACAAACAAAAAAGATAACCAGCCGTGGCAACAAGGAATGAAAAGGAACTAATGCAGCAAAAAGTATAAACCAGTTCTTGGTTTTGTATCATTATTTTCTCTCTTTTTTGTCAGACTCATTTGAACTTTTACCATTGAGTTGTTCTGTGCTGGGAAATAGAATTGTACTTCCCACGCATAGTTTTGCTAGAATTGGGTTCCTAAACTTCTTAGTCTTTCAAAAGGCTTTTTAAAGACAGTATGGTCTTTACAATATACTCAAATCTGTTCAGTTCTTTACTTTCCATCTTTGTCTTTGAGTCTGTGGGACTGAAGTTAAGTGTGGCAGACAAAGTTACGAAATATTTCACAGTTTAACTGCCATTTTATTGGGGGACAATGATTTTGGCATGGGACATTGGATTATGGTTTTCTTGTGGTCAATTCTTCAGATTAAATAACCTGATATTTTGAAAACCCGGGGATTTATAAGCAATTATTGAATTGCTAATATGTTTATTTTCTGGCCTGTTGTAGAAAAGGCCCATCAGTGGATAAAGTGCACTGTTAATAAAAAAAAAATCGGTGAATAAACTGAAATTAAGTCAGGCTGTTAGTAAAGTGTGTGTCCTGCTTTTGCTGATAACCTACCTGTGTCACAGTAGTGCAGCTGGAAGGAAGGAAGCAGCACTAGTGTTGGTTGTCCTTGTTACGGGCATATAGTTCTTAGTCATTCTTTACCGTCTCTGGCTTGGGACCTGGTGCTCATTAATCCTATAGGTAAATTAATCATACAGTCCAGATGGGGGTCACAGAGGTAATACAGTATAAAGCACCACAAATGGTATGAAACCATTGGTATTCAGATATTACAGTATTGATTTGCAGAAGAAACATGCATATAAAAACCACTGTTATCTGAAATGGTAGCATTGATAAAATGAACCGTTTAGCATTATGCAGCGCTTGCACGGTCTTTATGGTCTTTATAGAATTTTGACCATCATTGACTTTCGGTAATATCTCTGAAGTCATGTTATGACACCTGTTGGCCGAGTCAATGTACTACAATTTATTTGGCTACCTTCAAGTTTTGCGCTCCGATTAGACCTGCTTTTGGGTCCTCTTAAGCACAAGGGTTTCACTTTAGACGAAAATGGCAATTCGGACATTGTGACCCATAATTTGCACAGTACTCCATTTGTTGTCAGAAAACAATCCCAGACATGATGCTTCTACATCCCTTTATTACGTCAGAGGCACGAGTGGCTTTGTGCATCCACATTTTTCCAGTTGCACTGCTGGCGTGTTGACGAAAATAACTTGTTGCGGTCATGGCACGTTTTTTTGCACCTGCTCCAGAAAATACAACCCTAAATGTCAGTTCCTCATTGATGATTCTCATGATCATGCAATTCTAATAATAATCAGTTTTCATGTGTGTAATGTTAATGATCAAGATGGTTAAAGACCATAAATCTTGCCCTGTAATGGCACTGTGCTGTTAATCCAGTGTGTTGTCTCTGATGATGAGATTTCTTCATGAGCTTATCTTGCATTGTGCAATTATAGGTATTTGTGTTTGCTCTCTTTCTATGCATTTTATATTTTTTCCATCTTAATCCTGATCTTCCACCTGTGCTTTGTCTGAATCCACCCACGCACTGTGGTTTTTTCTTATTTTCTGCTTATTTTTAGGCTTGAAAAATGTCAAACTTTAGAAGAAAGCATGACCCATGGCAGACAGGTGAGGGGCCCTCTTGCCCAACACACCGGAGACTATTCACTCTGCATGGAAGGAACCCTAGCCAAAGGATCAGAGTAAAGCTGTCAGAGGACTCTGAAGCTCTCTTCTGCAGTCAAAAAACAAAAACAAACAAAAAGTACAGAACCTCTGCTTTGGAAGTAGTCCAACAATCACAGCATATACAGTTTTCATCTCTCTACTTCACACATTCACATTATTGAAGTTTGGGAATTATGGAAAGCTCCATGGATTCACGTTTGCCCTTTGAAAGGAGGAATTCAACCTCAAGCCCCCGCCCATGAAGATTACTCATCCTCTGCTTGTTTTGCTACTGTCAGACTATTTGCAAGACCTTTACTCTCAATTTATGGAAATATTTGTGACAGGGGTTTATTCCAGAGGGCAAGGCAGTGGAATACAGACAATAAAGAGTTAAATGAGGAACAGCCAGATTTACCTGTGCCAAGTCCCTCACCACAACACTGGCCAGGTGAGCGCCGTGGCAAAGGTCACCATCGTCCGTTGGATCGCACCAGTGAGCTGGAAACAGCAGGACCAAAACTAGGAGAACCTTGGCCAGCTGAAGGCATGTCAGCATGAGCCCGGAAAAGACGGAGACCAAACTGCAGCACAACAGACATGCAGCTCATCAGCCTTGAAGAGCAACTGCTTGAGGTGCTGCATGGACAAGACTGCTTGAGCCGAGCAGACTGAACTGAGAGAGCCAAGAGGCTTCAACATTGGCTTATTTACAGGCTGAGGTAACAATGTGTGGTACAACAGATGAGTTGAGGGAAAGAGCTGTAACACCTGAACGAAAAAAGCCATGAACCACAAAATGACAAAATGAGCGAATGCATGCCAGGAACACTTTAATTAGCTTTACAATTGACCAGGTATAACTTTTGAAATCCATTTTAAAAACAGTTCCAGTAACCTTATTTGGCTTGTGGAACATTGCTAAAATCAGGCCCTTCGTGTCATCAGGGAATGCAAGTAAATTAAGTCATGCTTTAGCAGCATCTAGCAAAGAATACTTCAATTTGTGCTTACCTAACTGCCTTAATACCTTACTAAAGAATCTGTAGTATGTACAGTGTTGAGTAGAGTGGAGTAGAGTGCTGCTGCTCACTTCTTGACAAGAGACAAAAAAGCTTCAGCAAATTACAATAATGCTAGCATCACTTCACTGGCTGCCCACTAAGCATGGGTTTGATTAAGGTTTTGCTCCTGTGTTTTAAAAGCCTTGCACAGACTTGCATCAGAATCGCATGTGTGCATGTGTCTGCTTCTACCCCATCAGCCCACAATGATGTTTCGTTTTCAACATGCAGGTTGTTTGGTAGGCCCAAGTATATCAAAGAACTTAATGGGTGGAACAAGTGCCATTTCACCTTATTTTAACTTGTGCAAGGCACAAAAACAAGCCCTTCATCCCTGAGAGTGGCCTACATGCCACTCTGTATCAGCTCAGTGCCAAAGTAGGAGGACAAAAAGAGGATGGTGTTATATGTCAGCAAAACACTTCGCTCTGTTTACAGACAAAAGTTTTATGGTTTACAAAGTCAAATTTTACAGACTGTGGACGCCTGGGGCATTCAACAATACCACCACTCCGTCTGTGGAGCCAAAATCATCCTCGAGACTTGCCACCAGATACTCACCTACTGCACAAGTGGGAGAAAACAAGGCGAGGTCATAAACACCATAATATCTCCATCTTGGCTGCTGATGTGCATCCCCAAGAGACGAAGTATACTGAAAACAAAAATAATACTGCAGCCCAGGGCATCGCTGTGCTGCCAGACTGCGCAGTCGAATGACTCTCACCCTCTAACAACCACCACCATGACCCTGTTGCTGTCCCCACAAAAACTTGACTGAACCACACTCCATTTATAGCACTATAATACATACCAGTGTAGAACCAAGATTCTCGATTAGCAAGAGAGTACTATAGCAGATATAGACTGTTCCAAATGAAAATGTGACCTTCTGCAGTAGCTATATGACTTTACCAATGCACCTACCCATAATTCCAGTTGCTGTTCAAAACCCCTCTTCCTGAAATACTTTAATAGTCAAATCTACTTAATAATAGTCAGCGATACTTAAAAAAGGACAGGCACAGACACCATGAATGTGTCTTCATTTTTGTTTTGCACTTTTCCTTGTGGCTACTTGAGGCAAACTAAAACTTTGTGCTCATCGTAGGCATATTGTTGGAGGCATCATCAGACTGCAATTGAAAAAGTCCAGATCAGTATAAGTTAATCCATTTATTAAAGCTAGTAGGCCTATAATTTTAGCAATGGTCAATAACTGGTTAGGAAAAATAGGTAGAAGTGTATCTTTGTGTGTTCGCATTTTGGTTTTTGCTTTGTTTATTAGCTCATTAGTGTTATTATTTGACCTTGAATGATGCATAGTGAAATAGATTTGTCAATTTACATTAGTTAGCTAATCAGCTAATTGCAAACTGCATAAAGCTAGCTGGCTTTAATAATTTTACCTAATTTAAAAATTCCTACCTACTGGCTTTGACAAAAATGTCTTTCAATATTACCCTGTCATTTTTTCAATTTTTGTGTCTTTCTTTCTAAATTTAGGTGAATTTAAGTAGCCTACTTGTCATTATTGCCACACTGTAATGTAAAGTGTATCAGGATCTCAGTAAGTTACATATGTGCATAAATATTGTTACTGTTTTGTCATTGAAACGGTCATATAACATGTAATCATGAGGGTGGACAACAAAATGTGTCAATCCACAGTTCTCCCTCAGTGGTATGTCAGCTACTAAAATATGGAAATAGTAACACTGAATAGGAAAATCCATAAAACAAAATTCCAGTACATTCTAATTTACATAAAGTACATACAATATAAGCATAATTAGGCAAAGGGATATGTCCAGCATTGATCGTTTGCCAAAGTATTCAAACAGATGACCCTAAATAGCCCTGCAATTAGGTAATCAGTTTTGAAGCAACAATCGAGTGAGTCTTTTTCCCTCTCACTGATTATTTCTCAGACGACATAGTTATTTCAGGTCTAGAACAAAGAGGCTCAGTAATCAGTTTTTTCCTTCAAAGTGTGACATTCATTTTACTTGGCCAAACATCTTACTTAGTTAAATAAATGTTAAGATCAAAGCAAGAAGTACCATTTGATATTTTGAATGTCAGCATCTAAAGCAACAGAAGCTGGTTGTCGGAATTCATTCTCAACTTGGCTTAACTTTTAATTTAATTTTAATGCTTTATCTGTTGTCTGCATACAGATGCCAGTACAACAGGCCTCCGCACTCTGTCTAAAACCTGTTTCTTGACAACAAGTGAAATGTTTGCAAAACTATCATTAGTCAGTGAATCTTTAGCAGTTAACTTGTTGCTATATGGTGTGGTAGTATGTTGACAGTACTTTGCCCACAAAAGCAATTGAAAAAGAAAATGTCAAACCTGAAGGCTATTTTTACAGGTCTCTAAAGCTTCCATAAACTGAGTAGAAAGCACCATACTAAACCAGGCTTCTGCACTGCTCACTTAGAAATGTAGATTTCTACATTTCATTCCTACACACCTGCTTTCCAACTTAATACAAAAAAACTACCAGGTGTGTAATGGGCTTCACTCTCTTAACTACCTGGGTCACACAATTTGTGACAATGACATCAAACAATTAGCAGTTTTAGGGAGACTTGATATGCAAGCAAATTAACAGTGATACAGCAATAACATTTACAGATTTATAACAAAAGATTAAACATTAGATAACAAAGATACAAACAAGCCAATAAAAATCACATGTATAAGGACAAGCAGGATAAACCCTGAAAACCCTAAAGTACATTGAGACTGACACAGGCACACAGGCACACAGGCACACACGCACACACGCACACAGGCACACAGGCACACACGCACACACGCACACAGGCACACACGCACACACTCACACACTCACACACGCACACACGCACACACAGGCACACAGGCACACACGCACACACGCACACAGGCACACAGGCACACACGCACACAGGCACACACGCACACACGCACACACGCACACATGCACACATACACATATAGAATATCTATTTTTTTTTACTTATACAACCAACAGAGGATGGAACTTTGTGTAATTAAATTTTTTCCTTATTATTATTATTCGTATTAGAACTGATGCTTAGTCCAACCCTATGCATTTCCATTAATGTCAGTACTGCACTGTTCTCCTCAATATTAAACAAACCTTCTAAACTAATGGCACCGGCATTTAAGGCCGTTGTATTGACACCTCTTCTAATTACCACAGGTTGCAATTGCCTTGGCTGAGGCCCCAGGGGATTTGGAGGCAGAGACAAATAAAACGTTTCAGGGGATCTGTTGACTTGATGGGGTTTCCTTCATGCACTGTAAAAGGCCTTACAGCTTAAGGATAATGCTGTGGGGCTTGATATTCCTGTGTGTCTTAAATCCAGGGTCTATTATGCTGTTGCTTTGAACTGCATGCAAGTACCTGCACATTAATTTACTTTGCGTCGACTTAGTTTGTTTCTCCTTCACACAACATATGAGTTGCTGGATTTAACAAATATACAATTATTGTTACCATTGGAAATTAAGTACTATTTATTATAATACATTGATTGTTGATATACATGTACTATGGAAAAATTGCAGCTATATATATATATATATTTGTAGTTTACAAATTATTTCAGTAGTACTGGGGGGGAATGATACAATAAAACGTAACTAAAATGTGATATGTTCACTCTGATTTTTAACAATCATGTTTTCATTAGACATGACAGTCAAAAATATTAAGCATTTATTTTGTGTTCACTCTGACACAACAGTCCCTAATTTGCATGTTGTAACGATGCCTTATTTCCATATCTTCTTTTTGTGGTTTCTTTCCCAGTGATGGCTCCACAGCTGACATTCCGTTACGTGTGAAACGAGTGCTGTTTGCCCCAGTGGCAATTACCAGGCCTTTAGTCAAGCCCCATTTCTCAACACAGGTTCAGACAAGTGATATCTGAGTAATTATAATCAAAGTGGCCACGGGCCTGAGAGCAGTGCGCCTCTTAGCACAACATAGCGATCAACAGCTGCCAGAGGCTGCCCTGCGTCTGGCTGGGAATATGGACTGAGACTGGGGCCACACTTCCTCCCTGGCTGGGGGGCCAATCAGGCAGCGAGATTATGGAGATGGTGTGATACACGAAGGTAGACTCATTTCTATCTGGTTAAATTACCAAGCCAACACATCAAGCTCAACAAGCCTACTCCTTGAGAGCAGGTAGTGCCCTTTGTGCTAGAATATTATCAGAGAAATAATATAAAAAAAGAACAATATTTCAATATCATCAGTGCCAGGAAGGGCTACTGCCTAGTCCAATGAACAACTATACAAAATCCAAGGACAGTAAACCATTGCAGCTGTCCACCCACCTTCACAAATGATTACTCCCCATTAGTATAGCCCTATACATTGTCAATATTTGAAGCGCTGGAGTATCTGAAGACACTGGGCTACTTGTGCATTCAAAATGTGTGCATTTCTGCCGTTTAATTTCCTTGCCTTTGGCTGCTGAGGCAGTCACTCTTTTGTATGGAAAATTTCTCTATTGTCATCATGGAGCTGGATTATCATTTGTTGTCCCTCACTAGAGAAAAACGCCACACACTCTGCTTCTCTCCAGCATGGGATATAATTGGTTGCTTGTCGCCAACTTCTTAAAAACTCTGTGCATGTGCCTGGGCTGTGGTCTGTTAAACTTGCATTCACTCACTCAGTAAGTTGATGACGGATCAGTTTTGGTGGTATAGACATGGAACAAACTCAGTTAGCTGTTTAATTGAAGTCAGCTTACATGCATTTAACATGATAAAGTTGAACCAGCTTTGTGATGCAGCCCCCTGGGTCTGGTGCTCTTTTAAAGAAGATGCAGGATACAAAGATATGTACAGTTCCCCTTATTTCAAGAGCTACAAAAAATGAGGAATGTTCAAAATATGATCTCCTCATCTTTGCTGAATTTGACAGGAAGAGCAAGGAAACATCAAAACAGCCAAATAGAAAGCGTTACAGATGCAGTATTTTGCTTTTAAATGTACTTTTTTTGAAATGGTGCAAAATATTGCTGTGCCTCCGTACTCTGTATGTCTGTGGCCTGCACTATGGACTGGCATCTCAAATATTGATCACATGAGCACGCTGGACCTTGTGCATCGGTGATGCATGCGTACAGATTTGAATATAAACTGTGCACGCAAACAACATAAGCACCGTTTCAGCATTCATCTGAACTTTCCTAGCTGGGTTTGGTATAGACAACATTTATGACAGCTAGATACCATGAATAGGTCACACAAGTGTTTCATTCATTTGAAAAGCCTTTATAGAGCGAGACACCTGGTGGAGCGGCAGTATATTCATTATTTGGAGCAGTGCACTCAAAACAATCAAGATCATCACTTTTCTGTTGTTATAGAAATTGCACCATCCACGGGATGATAGTCTTTAATGAAGCCTTCCTATTTTCCTTTAACGCATTGCATGCCACGGCATCATTCTACAATGCCTACCTCACCACCTTTAAACACACCTTCTTTGCTAGATCTCACTATTGGACAATGAAAGGTCATGTAGTGGTCTCTGCTTGGGTTGTGTACAGTATGTTCTGTGCCTCGGTTATCACGGTGGAGTAGCTGAGATCTTACACTGGCTGCATGATGATGCTCTGGTTTCATTGATCTTTGGATGTGTTACAGCAGGGTGAAAGGTTACTTTGACAGGCAATGCGTGTCAAGGGAATACTGTCTATCTGCTTTAGTCCCACTGTTTTAATTACAAGAATCTATGAAAGCACCAAACTTTCATTAGCCTATATCCCCATTTTCAAAAGCTGTTTTCTGCATCAGTGATGCAGATACATAAAGCCACGGTAAGAAATCCTTGACATGAAAGGGGAGTCTTGTGGTAAGGATGATCCTATTTTCGAAGGAAAAGCAATGATTGTACATTGTTTGCTTTATAACTCATCTGTCCCCAGGGAAACGTTCTGTGTTTCTATGCTCTGTTTATAGCTTTTGATAGAAACAAGTAGATAAATAGCTAGGTATATGAGAATGTGTTAAGATGTCTTTGAAATTCTCTTTATAGCAAGCTGGCTCAAGCTTTCATGCCTTTCTGCAAGAACAACACAATTGAAAGCCCACATAAACAATGCTGTTTAAATTGGCCATATTTAATAATGTTCACAGTGTTCAATTTTTTATGTTACATTCTCAGACCAAAGAGAAAAATGCAGCGTGTACAGCAGTTAGCTGCATACCTCTTAGCCTGCCATCTGTGGCTCCGCTAATGGTCTCTGACAGCAGTTTTTCTGCTTACTTTGAGATGCTTGTCCTGTTGTCCATATGATGCGAAAGAAAGAGAGGAGACAATATTTAATTCCCTTTGATCTATTTTACTCCAAATACCCTTCTGACCTTGTTTGCAGTAATCTGATCTATCTGCACCACAAACCAGCCAATATAATATAATCAGCTGTGAAATGCATATCTCCTGGAGGCTAGCAGCCTCTCTGCCAGCTCTTCCTGTCTCCATTTCCCCCACAAAGATACCCTCTTAGGAGCTCTGGTCAATAGACTGATCTAGGAACATTTTAGAGCCAACAGCTAACTGTCATACCCTGTATACACAATACAGCAGATGATCCTGGTTTCAAATTATTTTACTGTGAAATTTTCCTGAGTATGCAATGTAGTGTGCTTGTTTTGTAGAACTGATCAACACATACATAGCCAACTTAAAGCTTACAGTAGGCTAAATATCAGCAGTACTAAACTTTTGATCTTATTAGACGAGGTCGTTTTTTTTTTCCTTAATTGAAAACTCATTTTTTTTATCTGTGGTCAAAGATATACGATGCACAGTTACAGCGAGGAAAAAAAAATCCCATTAACTCATTAGCAGAAGTTATAATCATTTTCTACATTAGCATACTAATGGAAAATCCTATGAACTGTTTTACAAAATCCAAGCACAAATCCCATCAGTAAATACATGATTCACCTCATAATGTTTTGCTCACAAGCACATTGTTTGCAATTGGATTCATTTAGTTGCAGTTTTGTGAATAATTTGAATCAATGAGAAAATAAAAGCCAGCTATAGGTCCTTATGGGTGCCAAATATATGACATTTTCTCTGTAATTTTGAGCCACAAACAGAAGCTGAATATTCTGTGGAGGGGCATGTCAGTACATCTTAAGAATATAAAATGATAACAAAATGTATTTAAGAACAGATCATCAACTTGTATCTGAGAACTTCAATGACAATAATATCACCAATCAAAACACAATCACTGTGATTGAAGAACATTCCATTGATCTGCCACTCTTCACTCACAGACATACATTTGGCACCAACTGTTTTTTAATTAACTACACAAATACATTTAACAATAGAATGTATTACCTTCTTAACGGTTTATACAGAAAGTATAAATATCAGTGTTCAGGGTCTTCTGTCAACTGTCCTCAAGAATGTACACAATGCTTTCAGGGCACTAACATAAACTGTGGCTTGGAATAGGAATAATGATCCTTAAAATTAGTTTAGAAATAAAACTTATCAAAAAACAGAATATGACATATATGTAGAATATAACAGCTGTCCAGATTTGCAGCAGTTGATTGAAGCGCTGCTGGATCACAAAGCAGGCCTTGCCATTGAGCAGGTATTGAGCAGGAAAGACAGCCAATTAAATATGTTTAATTGGGCTACAAATGCTACAGCAGAATAATTTGAGAATCCTTTGCAGAATTTCAAGTCATCTCGCTGAATATAAAATTACTGAAACTGGAGTCATTGTCTTACTTGCAGCTGTTGAAATACATTCTTTTTATATAGAATTAAAAGATTAAGAAGTAAAAGAAAAACAATCTGAGAAAAAAATCTGTAAATGTACGTTGTTATCAAAATACATTTTAATAACAAACACCCAACATTCAGAAATGAATTGTGATTCAGTACTCGGAGTAAGCTCTGCTCCCAGTCACCCTAAGACAGCTTCAGTCACTGGCTGTGTGGGAGGGATGGGTGCCTCTGGGAATATGCAAATGCTCCAATTTACATCCACACAACCCACTGTTTGAAATGCAGTCCATTCATTTCATTATTTATTTATTTACACATTCTTTCTCATGAAATGTGCGTGAGTACTTAATATTTCCAAACCAGCTGATTCTTTCTCCCCATATAGTTTGTGGAAATTGGAAAATCTGAACAGAAATATGCAAATATGTGTCTCTTAAAGAAAGTAACAATTTATGCTTTGTGTATTTTACTCATTTTTGTATTAGTTCCCCTTTTTTGTATGTGTATGTATATTATATTTTTTTCAGAACATACCGGTATCATCTCTCCTTAAATTTTGGCTGCTCAGTAGCGTTACTGATTCAAAAGAATTTCTGACCATTTTAATTGGTTTGACTGCACATGTCAAAATAATGGACTCATACATTTTCATTTTTCATTCGGAAACATTCGTAGCATCTAGGGTGAGGAGGAGGCAGATGTAGAAAGGAAATTTGGCGGTAATTATAGCAGGGCACCAGGGATGCACCCCCCCCCCCCCCCACCCCCACGAACATGCAGTGCGCTTGTTCATGGTGCAGCTGTTGGTCCTGTGACTGGGTGTTTGAGACTCAGCTGCTCAATTAGCAGCTATGGCCAGGGGTCTGCATCAAACCATCAATGTCCCTACTCTCACTCTCTACTGGTCACTCCTGGTTGGCTGGGAACCAGCAAGTATGTCAACCAAGTATATTGACTTCACATTCCTCCAACAGTTTAAATAATGTACTTGGTGACAAATATGCAGTGTGAAAAGAAAGTCTAGTTGTCACATGACTCTTAAGTAATCATGTTTTTATGACTTCTTCCTTCCAAATCTGAAGTTTGCTGCAACAGCAACAAGTTCAAGTTCAGTTATTTGGATCTTATCTTCGTATAGGTTCCTCTTTTAATGACCCTTATTTAGAACCTCATACCACACTGTGTCCAAATAACCGTACTGGCTATTGTATTTTTCTCATTTGTCCAAAGAGAATAGCGCCCCCTGCTGACATTGGAACTTCTCTTCCAACAGTTAAATTGCCCAGTAAATGCCCAATCCATTTATCAAGCAAGCCTAGGCCTGTGTAGTTTCAGAAATTTGACATGAGAAAGAGTTGGGTGCCTGCATTAACTTAACCTCAGTAAGGTTGTAAGTTTTTGTATGTGGAGCCTCAAAGATAATGATTCACTGAAACCATGCTGCAGGGTATTTCATAACCATGTTCAGAGTATGTGCGTAATGTTTTCATTCTCTGTATGGGTTACTTAAGAAAGACACGCAATTAAGTAACATTGACTTAAAGAACACATTAGGTGCCCTATTTTAAGGCGACAAGCAGTCAGTTACTATTAGTTACAGAATTTCACAGAATGTTTCACAATGAATTAAAAGTGAGAGGTTATGTCATATATCTTTATTTTCCTACAGTTTCACAGATGCATACATGGCTTAGATCCATACACATACATGTACACACTCTCGCACACCATTTCGCACAGGTGTTTGGTAATGGAAAATGAGGAAAGAATACAACCACGCAGCTATTATACTCTCAAGTGGTTTATTTAATTCAATTTGTGAGCATTACTGCTCATGAATTAAATTAAAGAAATCACCAGGGAACACAATGTCTGTGTGCTTGTGTGGCTTTTTATTTCACATTTCCTTATTTTCCCATGGTACAACATATCATCTTTAATGGGCTGTAATTGTGGTCCATTATGGTTATGATGGTCATGCTCATCTGTGAAAAGATATTTGCGAGGATGAAGGAGTTATGAGCCGACCAGGGACAATATTCAAATGTATGACTTACTCTGCATTTCATATCACAGACAACCTGAACACTAATAGAACTGGCCCCATTACAGTTCACATAAATGATCATATTGAGTGATTTAAGCTCATTTATCCTGACAGACAGATAGGAAGAACTCATTGGGCAGGTTTAAGCTATGCTGTAAACAATGCACATGATGCAGGGTTTGACACTGTAGCCTTTAATGTATGTTGAAAACATCATGACTTATTGAATATATGAGGGTAGACACCATAATGGAAGAACCTGATGCAAAAGGCTCATAGTTTGAAGTAACAAATTAAAATTAAAATGGGGTCTACATATCCATACTGATCACCTGATCATATGATTCTTTAATACAAGAAATGGAAATTCCACTTTTTAAGAAGGGGAGTTTTAAAATCAATACTGGGGGATCCAGCACATTTATGGGGATCCATCAGGTAATATGTCGGGGGGGGGTGGGTGGGGGGGGTGGGGGGCAGTGAGTCACGATGGCCACCAAGCAAGGAAATCCTGAATCAGGAACGTTGGACAGGGCTGTGATTTTCAATCTGATTATTGACACAAGATGACACTGAACAGGGTGGTCACAAAAAAATCAGTCATCAAATCATGCATACACTTGATTAAATCAAATCAAATTTTACTGAAAGACCCATTCGATTTCAGGCTGCTACAGTCAAACATACAAACAACTTCTCTGTTCTGATCACAAGAGCAATTACTACATGAAAGATGCCAGTTTAAACCCCCCATATTCATGTTGACCATGGCTAGTTCAGATGAAGAGGGAAAAAGCTCATTTAATCAACATAAGGGTAAAATTCAGTTCAGGCCTTAAGTCTGAAGGACTGGTGGCAGAAGCAAAGCAACACATAACATTTTTTTTCAGAGTTTCTGCTACAAAAAAAAAAAAAAAATCAGCACCAGACTACTTGCCAAATGCCAGAGAAGCACAATGAGTGTGTGGGTGTGAATAGGAAATAAAATTCTTAGTCAGCATTTCCTGAGCAATGTACATCTAAAAAACTGGAGCAGGACGCGCTTGAACCTCCTCCAACACCAAAAACTGCCTCAAAAGTTTAAACAAAGTGCTTAATCCACTGAAGGTTTTATAAGGCGATCAAGGCACCAGTGGCAGATGGGCTGTTAATTTGTGCAACTATGGGATGCCCAGGCTTCCTTACCTCTATACTATCATCCTTAACAAGAGTCATTCAATGACACGTATCAACAGAGGTGTTACCACTCAATACGCGAGGCAAACAAAAGAGTCAGATTAATTCTCTGTTAAATTAAGAGAAAAGTTTGCAAAGAACAGATAACACATTTTTAGAGTTTTTACTTGAGTCTGGTAAGAACTATGCATTTCTTACAGCGGTAAGTCATTGTTGTAATTATATTTTTATTATGATTGAAATGCTGTGATTCAGTCCTATGAATCATTTGCCCCTAATCCTACCAATAATATGGCTGCCAGTGCTCTGAAACATATCACTAAATCATATAACAATTATAAGAAAACCAATCATCTAAGAACAGGCATCTTTTATGTATGTACACACAGATTACATATTGCCATTGACACAAAAAAAAAAAAAAAACATTATTGATATGTGTATGCAAAGGTAAAAGTCAAGCAGTGTTTGACATTTTTGTAGTAGATTTCAAGCTATTCAGATGACCAAATACACAAATACAGCTGTAGTCCACAAGCCTTTTTTCCACTGAACTGCACTATGATTTCCTGAAGGAAAAAAAGAGAATTGCCCAATAACATTTATGTTGTGTGTTATTTACAGATCAGCGTGATGTTATTGAGTTAGCAGCGCTCATAGGGCGATGCCAGAGGGCAGACTGAGCTGCAAGATTGAATGGGCACTGTGATTGCACTTAAAGCCTTCAAGAAAAAAGCATAATTACTCACCAGGTAAGCACATTGCTCTGCTGTTTGCTCTGACTGAACAATGCTCATGTTTATGCAAAGAGGAAAAGTGTTTGTTTATTTGCTGGCTATAATGAGCTGCTGGACAGAAGGACTCTCCAGTCAGTGACCCAATAATCTGCGTGTGGTAGACCTGCAGAATACAATAAAATACAGGAGATTGGATTTAATTACAACTATAAATTCTCCATCCACACGGGCATGGCACTTTGGTGAAAGTACACCGGATCCTGTAAGGACTTTGTTCAAAAACACTCACCTGAAATTAAAAGCAATCATCTTGATTTGGTGTCATATTATGCTGATTTACTGCAGGGCAGTTATGGAATCTGCATGAGCTCACCAGTGTTTGTCAGTATGAGGATGTTCCCACACATAGATTTATTGCATCATATCTCATCATAAGTGAAAGTGCCCCAACTGCGCATGCTGCATGCAGGCTTCCTCAGCCATCCAACACAAAGCGCGCCCCGTGACCATTCATCACTCTAAAAGGTGAAGACGTGTCATGTGGGTTTCATTTTTTATATCCCACGCCAACCAGTCTGATCACAGCAGCCAATCCCTGCTCGCTCTGCCTCGTACCTTTTTAACAGTTATGACAAATTTATGGCATCATTTGGCTAAGTGACATCCATTTAAAGCAAATTTATGAGCTTTAAGTACTTGCATCAGCACATAATTGTGGGCTGGCTGCACCCAAGGGTGCTGTAAATTGGCTATCTTCAGACGAATAATGTTACACATAGCTATAAATTGCTTAAATTTGATCTGGTCATTTCTAATCAATAGGTTCTGGTATGACTCAAGCTTGACTATGTATTAAAATGAACCTCTGAGGAATGGAATCACAGCTCTCACACTGGGATTCTTGTTTTAGTTAAGCGATAATTTTTTCACACTTTAAATTTACTTGTGTCATCAGATTGCAATTGAAAGCACCATTTAAAGTGTTCCATTTCAATCATTTCACATTTTTTCCATTCTGAACATAATTTAAATTGAATAATATAGTAAAACCTTGCCATCAAAATAGCATTGCTTCATTTATTTTACGTCTTAGACACTCAGCTGACCACCACCACCACCACCAACACCAGCCTGAAAGCTTGGAGAGAATTTTGTGTCACATGCTGTGTTCTGGGTGTTCATGCCATGTTGTCTTGATACTTTCTTATTTGTCAAAGACAAACAAAAGTTTATACTGAAGCATGCACTAAATACATCACTTCCAGTGTTATGAGGAGCTGTGGGTGGTGAGAAAACAATCTCCAGCTGTCTCAAGTGAATGTGCTAGAACTTAGCTTCTCTCTCTCCCCGGTGCGTTTGTGGAGGTTAACACTTGGAACTGATCTACGCTCATAGTTACCATCTGTTTACATTACTAACGTTGTGCTAATTATGATGTTGCATTAAATATATTCTGCTCACAGAACACACTGCGAGGAATTTTGCTCAAAGATCCATGATTTTCTTTGTGTTGTTGAAGGGAGCCATAAGGTTCGTTGTGGGTGTTTTTCATTTTTCTTCTTTCCTTTTTCTAAACAGGCTCGCATTATACTGCCACGTCAGTGTAAATGATTGTCTACAGCATGAATATCACCCCAGTTGCAGTCGGGCATGGTATTGAGGCTTTATTTCTTTTTTAATAACACACATCATGGGCTATGACATCAAAAGGAACTCCTGCACTGGACAGGTTCGCAATCTGGAATTTAATCTGCAGATTTTTACCTCCCATAATTCTCCATGAGTGTCCTGACTGTTCTGAAGTGAACATGGAGGCTTTATCTTCATAGTGCACATGTTTGGTGTCGTGGGGCTTCAGTGCTGAAAGTGTACGCAGTCACACTACAGCTGCCTATGCTGGGATGCTGAGCCAGTGTGGAGGAGCTCAGCAGAAGCTGTGCTGTTTTATGGATTTTTTATTTGTACTGTGTACGGTCAGAGATGACAGCAGGATGGATGTAAAAAGTGTGCTCTCT
Source organism: Albula glossodonta (assembly GCA_019788955.1). NCBI lineage: Eukaryota > Metazoa > Chordata > Actinopteri > Albuliformes > Albulidae > Albula > Albula glossodonta. The sequence goes on along the minus strand of JAFBMS010000008.1, from coordinate 3,780,325 downwards.
GTATCGGTTCCTTCCCAGATCCATCCTCATTCTGCAGATCATCTCTTTTGTTCCAATTTTTTCATCAAATCTCTGCAGTGACAACAACAGTATCCCTCCCTGTGGAGCTCAATACTGATCATCATCTTCTTAGGAAATCCATTTTTTGTTCTCAAAAATACCTTTTTGGTTTCATTTTAGATTTTTTTTTGTTAAACCCAGAGCATTGTAAGTCTGTTTTCTTTTGGTTATTTTGTACAAGCTACCAGAAATAAGTCTGCACCCATAGAATTCATCTTGGCTCATTCATTTTCATTGGTGCTGCCAAAACATCAGGTGTGGGCATGCAGAATTATTGAAGAAGTGTACATCTACAATGAGTATAATCCATTTAAATGCTTCAAAGGTGTCTGGATTGAGCCTCTGGCTGTCTTTTCTGTAGAGATCCTTTACTACTAAAGCTGATGGTCCTCCTCATTTGAGAACTTACAATGCCATAATGAATCCTGCAATTTTACATCACAGGAGAGAGATAAAGAGAGCCACATCTCATATCCCTAATGTCTGTTATTTTTTTCTGTTACTTCATCCAGATACATTAGAATGATTAAAAATGTACTTCTTTTTCTTTATTTTTTTACATTAGCGCACAGCACATAATAATAACTATATAAAGAGTGTAAGCCATGTCTCTCCTTATTCACTTTAATGACATTGACTTCATGGCCTGCTTAGATAAGCCTGCTTAGACTTTATTTTGACTGTTGTCTTAATTTATTTCATATATTCACATATTTGTTCTGGTGGGAATTAAAGTTAAAATTATGAACAGTATGACAACATCAGAGTTGGTAATGTTTCATTTGAATTAGAATGAACTTAGAGTGCCCCTTCAATGATGTAGTCCTGAGGACAGACTGTTATGGGACAATAAAAGAGGTTTCAAGGTTCGAAAACAGTTGTTTTGCCCAAATATTTATTTTGAACTGAGGCAAAAACAAATTCCATTTTTCTTTGTTTTTGTAAGCTCTTCAGCTGAGTGGGAGGAGCAGAGATGTGACTGAATTTGTCATTTGTGGGTGGGAATTGGTGCAAAGACATGGTACAGGAGTGTTTTAATGATTCTACCAATCCTCAACAAAACGATGCAACCGTGTGTTAGGAATCCCAGTGAAGTGTGGAATTGTGCCATAAAATAAAGTTTTATTGAGTGCTGGGGTGCCTTGAACATGACAATGCTCCTGCAATAATTTACATGATTATTAAATAAATAATCATATATATGTTTTGTATTAGAAAAGTATTATTAGAAAGTTATCCATCATACATTCTTATTCAATGCAAGATTAATAAGAATGTATATACATTTTTGACTGTCAAGCAGATGCCGAATATTTATGCAGCGTACCTAAAGACTTCATAGTGTCAGAGTCAGTAAATTGCATGGCTATAAAGCTGTTCAAGCAAAAGTAGCCTTATTTTAGTTACACACTGGATATTTCACTATAGTTTGCAATTGTATATGTACAGATGCAACACTGATTACATCAACAAGTTTTGGATAGGTTGTCATGTCTATAAAATAGGTACCATTGCCCTGCAGAATGTTTACATTTCAGATAATGTAGAGGGTTCACATGCAAGCTCTGAAAAAAAAGTGATGCATATAATCATAGCAATTCATTTGAAAAAATTAGTCTTTCAATGCGTATTGACTGGTGAACGGCAATTGTAAAATATCAAAGTTTCCATGTACCTCACAGCCAGCATGCTTTCAAAGGCACATCGGTTCACACAGGGGCAATGGGGCACAGATTCAGAAACAAATCTGCCTTTGATAGAATGAATAAAACATGGGATTCAAACACTTCTGAATAAAAAAAAAAAACTAAACAGCTGCTAACATGTAAGAATGACTTTCATAGACTGCTATTAAAGTTGCCCACCTCTTTTTCCCAAATTTCTAAAACTCTGGTTGAAGTGATGAGGAAAGTGTATCAAAAGTGACAGACAGCTGTGATCTGCAGAAGCTGAAATACAACAAACTCAACACCTATTTTCATGCATATTTTCATTCATTGAAATCTGTACATGAAATGACAAAAAAAAAATACTGAGCTATATGTTGCTTTTGTGACGAAGCATCTTGATGGCTCACATGTTCATGATTTACATGGCGGTGAAGGAGCCGGGATCTGAGTGAGCCATGATCAGGACAAGTGAAATCTGAGCAGCAGTGTTGATCACTGGAGCATAACAGAAAGGAGTGTTCAATTAAATATTATACCTCAGCTTGTGCAGTAGAAATATGGTCCCTGAGCTGTCAGCCCTGCTCGCTGAAACAGTCCTCTGCAGAGGGAGAATATCTTTTAATGAGGCACTTTAGACTGCAGCAGAACCTGTCGACAATGGAATGGTAGGGTGAATTGAGGGGAAATGGAGAAGGTGCAAAAAACTTGCCCCCTCTTGTCAATTCACCATCACCAGCTTATCAGTAGACCTTTAATAAATGCTGTTAGTAAGCTGATCTCTATCGCATTCCATGCTGCTCATGTGATTTTTTTTTCTGTTGATATCAAGAGATTTTATCCATATGAACCATGTTTTTCTTGTGAATCTGTTATCCAAGGGTAAGCTATAATGCAGGTTTATAATATGCCTCACATTTGAATTTGTATAGAACAGAGAACAAGTGTGAATTACTTATATTCCAGTTTAAGATGGATTTTGTATAAATCTGTGACCATCTACAGTCAACAGTGTTATGGTCATGGTCTTATGGCGAGAATATTTGGATGATATTAGGTTATGTTTTGGGTTGCCTTAAAATTACAGTGCATTCTTGTTTTACACGAACTTAAAATAAGCGAATTCGCTTTAACGCCCATTGAAACACGATTAAAGAATTATCGCTTGCCGCAACATTTCACACTTTAACGTGAGCGGTATTTTTTAAATATTATTTAATCTTAATATGATATTATTAATATGATATAAATATGATAATATTGAAGAGTTTGTCAAATAAAATTAAAAATGAACATGGCACACAGAACTTCATCTAAACAATAGAACAAATTATTTTTTTTTAAATCACAGTAAAATGTCATTACCATATATTAAAAGTAAGGACAATGTCTGTCAGCAGGGAGACCACTGGGTCATTTGAGTTTCCTCTGCTGGAAAAGCTGAAAAGGGCATATCTCTTAGTATCGCAGAGCTATGGCAGCATGTCTTTAAACTGTGAGGAAATAAGAAGTAAGTTGGAAAATACCAAAATGTCATATTTATATGATTGTTTTTGTTATCATTCAGACGTCTCTTTACAGGGATGGATTGTATGTCATGTTGCTTTATTTTGTGACAAGCAGCGAGGGCTCCAAGCATAACACAATGTCCTTTGAAGTTGTCTTCTTTATGAAATATTTGTAGGACACAATGTCATGCATTTTTATTGTGTTTCCATTATATTGTCTGTGAGTTTCCTTATGGCATAACCCAGTGGTTATACAGGCAACCTTTTCCATGTTATTCCTATCTGAGTGTATATTGACAGGGTTTAACGTCTTGACAGACACACACGCTTTCTGAGGAGTTTTATTAGTAGTTTTGCCTTAAATGGAAGGGGAGGAGGGTTGCAAAGGGATCAATTACTGGGTAACAAATTGAAAAGACCCGTCACAAATGGCTGATACCCAATTTAGGGAAAAAAACAGCAATGAACATTTGAACAAGAGAAAGGGTGTTATAGCGCTGATCTGCAGATACAGATTGGAGGGCAAAAAAGCATTTCTCTCATTCATCTTTGTTGTCTGCAGTGTAAGGTTATGATAACCCACTTTCCCATTTGTGCATTCATGTAGAAATTAATCTTCCTCAATTCATTCACTTGAAAAACATTCTGTAATGATCCCAGTGGTTAAATATTTAAAGGTTACATCATAGACAAACACACACACACACACACACACACAGAGAGCCCCTTCTTTCTCAGGGTGGATGTAATATTCAGAGAGAGGATGGAGATGAAGTGCTGCTGGGAACGTGTTTGTCATGACATCACACATACCGTTGAGAGGATATGGGTCACTGGGCACCAGTATGTGTCCAGTTCTCATAGGATAAGTTATCCCTAATATTAATTTAAAGGGCTGACATTCAAAGCCAATCACACCGTGGTGGCCTGAAACATTCCAGCTCAGATAATAATCTTTATTGCTCAAGTTATGCTTTACCTTTTACTGCCTTCTTGGCATTCACAGCTGCATAATGGATATGACTTGCGCAATATAAACAAACATAAGGTGTATCAAAGACAGGCCAAATTGTATTGGCACTTCAACAACAACAATAACAAGTAGCCAGCTGGCTGAACTCTATGCTCTCAACTGGAGCCAGCTATACATAAAAGTCACACAGCTCACCTTGAATGAAGCACAGTAAAACTTTAGAAGTAGTTTTCACTTCTTATAAAGAACAACATAGAGAATATGACTATCCATGCCTTCCATTATAAATAAATATATCATGTATCCTTTCAGTGAGGCATGTACTATTACAGTATTGAATATTTTTAATTGTAAAAAAGGCAACTGCTACTGCACAATGCTGGTGTTGCACACACATTACAAGCATTAAAACATCACCCATGACAAGCATGGGTGTGTAAATCCTAAATCACGTGTACATCCTAAGTGTACATCCTGAGGAGACTGACGTTGTTTACCTAAAGAATTTGGTTGTTGTTATTTTTAGTGAAGGACCTGGCTTGTCAAGTATGAGGCAACACAAGTGCCATTGAAGTAAAACAATTTTCCATATCGAGGTCATGGCCACTCTGCTCCATGCAGAGCCATCTTTATAAGTGGAGATGCATTTCAGAATCTGCAAAAAAACATTTTCAGGAATCTAACTCCAAGTTTATGCATGTGAAGAGGCTGGTAAGCAGACAGAGACCCAGGAAAATTAACAAATACTGGGGATAACAGTTAATAGAAAAGAGATAGAAGCAAAATTGAAAAAAGATAAGGAAATGGAAATACATTTGTATGTATGTTGCATTAGTACAATTCTTCAAGACTTCAATGGGTGCATTATTATTTAAAATGTATTGCACAACATATCGAAGTGCTATCTGCTCAAATCAAAGACTAACCATGCAGACACAATGCCATAATGTCTTAAACATTAAGAGATAGTGCAGAAATGTTTTCAGGTGAGTTATGAAACAACAGATTGTTTTTCAATCTATGGTATCCTTAGGCAGATCATAGCAGAGCTGCGGTGCTTGACTTGAAAAGGCTCAGTCACCAAGGGACTGATCTATTTTATGTGGGACAGTTCACAGACCTGAGCTAAAAAAGCTTTGAGGTGTAAAAGAGAACCACACCATGAATGGCTATAAATATAAGGAACAATTCTCTGAAAATTCTGGGCTGATGAGATTTTAATGTTTTTTTTGTTGTTGTTTTTTTTTCCTGTTCAGAAGTTTTTTAAATGCTTCAAAGTAGGGGTTGGTATTTATATATATATTTGGCAATTTATATTTTGCATGCCACAGACATTCATCCTGGGGATAGACAAAATAATGGAGTAAACAATATATGAATTTTTATGAACTGATTATTAACACATCATATGATATCTAGCTAGCTGTATTTGACTCGTCACATGCATTCATTAACTCCACCTCGCTCAATGAGGGCGTGGCTTCTGAGACTGAATAGAGTGACAGAGGTTCCATTCATCCACAGTGCCTTATTTAGGGAGCTTGTAATACTGGGTTTGTTCATAAGTGTGTACTCCAAGCCAAATGCAACCCCTCCATAGCCTTTGAGAGGATGTAACACTGAAAAAGGTGGCTGCCAGGAGATACTTACTTTATATTATATCTGCATGGATAAGGCCCTACATTAAACAGACACCCCAGTATCTACAGCTGCCAAATCTTCCATCATTGGATGATAGATGACTTTTGCCAACTATAGAAGCGTTATGTGACACATTTGACTTCTGCAATTACAGAACTACTGTCAAATTACAGAAACAATTTTTTTTGTCATTAAATTGTGGTCCTGAATGATTCATACATTTGATTCAGACATGTTTTTCTCAAAGTTTTTCGCCATTTTATTCTATCTGTTCTCAATACGTTTTTAATTGCATAAAAAATGTACATTGTTGAAGAGCCAACCTCACATCACAGAATTGAACTCAATACAAAGACATTTTATACAACTGTACTGAACATTTCATTTTTTCTTATTAGTTTTCCTGATAACTTGTCTGAATAAAGAAGTGAAACACAGAAAGACTGACAGAACACTCTTTTTTATTGATTTTCTGTTCAGATTTTCAAAAACCCGGCTTTCTGCTTTGGTCAGTTAACCAACTCTCTTTCATCCACTTTCACGACTTTCTTTCATCAAGTTTCTTTTGTTCTTCTTGCAACTTGAATTTAGGATCACACAGAGATGTGTCCCAAAATCCAAAGTTCAAAGTGAACCATGGGCTAAGTGAACCATCACACCCCTAAAGGGCGCCTATTGTGTGCTTCTGGCAGGGCGGAACAGGGCCAAGGCTGAGAGGAAAATGCACACTTTACCACGTAGCTCAAAAGGTCTTGTCAAAACTGGCCTTTGGACAGCCTGTGAACTTCAATGTTGTGGAGGTCTTAAGCGAGGTTTCTTCCATTTCTTGACACAGAATTATAACTATTTTGTCATTCAAAGAGCATGACTTCATTGCAAAAAACATTCTTATCAACGAAACCTTTTAAGCTCATTTTTCATCCTTTTTCACATTCTGGCATAGCCCCTCCTGTCCCACTTTGCTACTGATGCATATTTTGCGAGAGCCTCCTGAGTCAACGCCTGTTATTGTAGACACAGGGGTGTGCTCCAGTCCTGGAGGGCTGCAATGACTGTAGGTTTTGTTGATGTTTTTCCATCAGTAGTCCAATGGATGTTGGGAAAAAGGCATTAAGGACGGAAAAAACATTACAAACCTGAAAACCATTGAAGAGTAACCACAAAATGGTAACCACACTCAACCCCATATATGATGTTAAGCATTGGTATTATAATATTATGCACATGATATTGAAATAATATGTATAATATTGAACATTGTCAACAGTGTAAGGCTAGCACAATCACATCTAGTACATGTAGTTTTCCCTAACAATAAACTGACTTGTGAGACTTTGATTTGATATATTGAACAATTCTACATTGAGATACTTTCAGACAGATAGAGAAGGCTCTGGTGAACATAGAGCACATTTGAAATACAGTAATAAGGCAAAATGAAAGAGTGCTGTTGTCTGAGACACCCAAGATGAGTGGCAGCCCATCATTAGCACATCTCAGCCCAGCACACTATTGATTTTTCCAGGCAAACAGAGGGATGCAGGACCCACAGACATTCTGCTAACAGACTCACATGCTTCACACTCAAACTAATGGCTGCCTGCAAAAGACACAAATCCTCCACATCAATTCCTGTCAGGAAAACATAGCAGTTCTCAGGTGAAGTTTTTCAAGTGCTCTTCTGGCCAAATAGGTGAATATTGTTGAAACATAATAATTTGTATTATTATTTGTTATTATTATTTATTATTTTAATAAATTGAATGTATTAACCATATATAGCTTTCTGTTTCTAAAATCTTCTCTGGACATATCAGAAACAACCTTTATATTGTAGTTTATGATTGTGGATGGCAGGGTATTCATGGGCTAGTCTTACACAGCTAGGTTTAAATCAAAGCTTTGAGGCTTTTTAAGGTTGCTCAGTGATAACATTCAACAACAGCAGTTTATGATCTGGGAGCCTTTGATTTGCAGTTCACTGTGATGACCTCTGTTATATCGCAACCTTAAGACTTGATCTGATGTGAAGCTTATGTGTGGAATTATAACCTTAGCAAAGTGACTTTTGACTTCATGCAACACATCTTTTTCTTAATTTATCAGTAAACATTCAGGTTTTGTTGTTGGTCTTTTAATTAATTGTTATATCAATCACTCACTCCTCTGGGAAAGAAAGATTTCATGAAACAAACAATTCCCCTTTTCCAAAAACCCCATATCTTTGCTTGGTTTAGCCTTAGAATGCCCTGAAATATAAGGGCATGATAATTTAAATTTCATATCTTTCCCTGCAATGCCTAAGAGGATGTCATGCTAGGGGAAAATGTTATTTGTTAGGGGCTTTTCATATATTTGTTCTGCAATGACCTGGTGTTTATTAGAAAATCTAATTACTCATTTTAATTAGAATTCTTGGAATTTGAATGCATTTCTGTTATAAATAGCATCATGAAAATAAGCAAACCTGTTTTAATTAGATATATTAGGTTTTGAATAATTGAAGCCAAAAAGAGCTAAGAATGGGGTTTCTTTGGAGGAAATCTAGCAGGACCTGCAGGAAATATGCACCACAACTACGGTTGCTTGGTAGCACAGCAAACTTACTGTCACCATGAGGACAGGACCCATAAACTGCAATTTATCAATGGGTACCAACCAAGATATTTGATTTCAGCACTATCTAAACAATGTATTTGCTATTGAGACCTGTACAATGATGTTGAATTTAGAGGTTAAGTAACCCAGAATTTGTATTAATTTTAATGAGTCAATGATTTGGTTAAATTAAACCAAAGATGTTTAGAGTCCTTAAATGTCTGAAAATTACAAACTGATGATGAAATTGGTGTTATGCTGTTAGTACTGGCATTATGGTCAGTAATGTTAACCAGGTATATTGCTTGCTTTGTTAATTAACTCCTTAGGCTGTGAAACACTGCTGGTCTGCAACTGCAATTGCATAGCCAAATCATAATGCCAATCACTTTTGTAATTTTAATGAATTTTGATATAATATTACAAAAAATAGCTATACATTTTTTTTAATTAGTGAAAACAGACATCAGACATAATGTTTAAAAACCACATTCTAAAAGGGATTCAAATTGGGTTTCCTTAGAATGATATCTGATAATACGCTCAACCACTTTTGTAGATGTTCGCCATAATTAATTCATTATTAACCATTTCTGTCAACAGCACATTCACCAGAATGTGTCAGTGAAGGGCAGACCAGACTTCTGCTATCTAAACGAAGAGAGGAGGTGTTCTCCCCTATGGGAGTAACCCAGAGGCTTTGTACATAAATTTCCCCCTCAAAGCTCATCAAGCTCTCACTGGTCAGAGATATGGTCCCAACTCTCAAGTGGAAAACAGGTTCTAGACCATAGCTTCTGGCAAGTGTGTAAGAAGAACATATAGACCGAAGATGTTTTTGTTCCCATATAGGTAGCTCAGGAGAGACACACTCATAGTACAAGTGGAGATTTAAAACAATAGAAAACTCAACAAAATTTTCTGGTTACATCAGGATGGAAATTTCAACATATTTCCAATTATGATTGTAGAAAACCAAATCACACTTGCTGGCAGATCACCACATCCAGCAAGTATGTCTACCAGCCATAGTCTCTTCTTCATCCAATTACAACCAGGGAAGAGCAATATCCATCACATGTTATCACAACACCAGTCAATAAATCATTCTCTGTAATTCAAGAAATTAATGTTCAGAAAACAATTACCATAAAACATGGTTACACATTATAAAAGATAATTTTAACTACAAATGAATTGATTCATTGTATATCATTATTACAGTAATGGATCTATATTTAATGGCAAATTTCATAATAAAATTCACAATTATGGCCTAAAATCAATCTCATCCTTTGATTATATACACATTCTTTTTGTCAATGCATAACCTTCTCTGACCTTTCCCAAAATGGACATTTCATGTTCAATATTTTGGATGTTGATGGTGGTTGGATTGCTTTGATGATTGCCTCATAATGTTTTGCCATAGGATCAATCTTCCATTTTCACAGCACATGTAATGTTCTTATCTCACAAAGACATCTCAAGTCTCAGAATATTATGCTAAGGGTAATATTATTGCATTACTTGCATGAACCACCCCTGAAGGTACCAATGGCATGGTAACTGCATTAGCTTCATGCACAGACCTGTTTGTTAGCATGCACAGCTGCCAACACACACTCCAGCTACCCTACCAGCTTTACTAATCAGTCCTGTATGGTCAAACAACAAATGAAAATGGAAACTTCCCTCTGCAATACGTATGACCAATTTGCTCAAATCTTGAGGCAAAACATGATATTCAACTTATATTGACAGGGAATTAATTCATGAATTTATTACAGAGAGTATAAAACAGTAGAAGTTAGTAGAGATTAAAAATTATGCTAAATGCTAAGTGACTGGAATATAAGTATATGGTCCAGTGTGCTCCATAAGCTTAAGTAGGAGACTGAAACATGAAATGGACCCTACAAAAATAACATCTCCATAAGACAGGGTGCTTACTGTCTACAATAACAAACAGCACTGAATGTAGCAGTAGTGTTGATTGCTACACTCACTGAAAGTATCACATAGATTTTGCTGGCAGTGTTGTGCATGTAGATATGAATAAGCAGTAAAATCATTGTTAGCAACAACACAATGATGGCTGATGCATGAAAAAGAACATGTGTTGCCTGGCAACTGCCTTACCTTGTTTTTTGAGAATCAGTTACTGCATACCATAATACCATACTTTAATACCATGACATTAATATCATGTTTCAATTATTTTCACTAAACTGCATAGCAACAGAATTAATATTATGTGCAGATATGAAAGATATACTGTGATAAACTTATATATGAGCCATATAAAATATAAACAATAATGGCCATGATATTTAAAATTAAACCAAAAGTCATCAAATGGCAAGACATTTTCCCTCTAAAAAGCACCTCTGTATATGTTTTTTTCTCTCCACTTTTGACGGAGGAACTAAGAAATGTTACACACCCCTACAGTTTTAGTCTTGCTGATCATGGCTGAATTGAGACTTCAGAAGCTGCTGCCTTTTATCATGCTGAATCTTGCCATGTTTATTGATCACAGGAATAATATGCCTCCTAACTCTCCACCACCAAATGTTCCACATGAATTGAGAGCATTTTTACTGCATTGTGAGGCTCTGTGTACCTGTTGATTTTCCCCGAATCTGTCACTGCATGCACATGGCTAGATATCAAAGCCTAGCTTTTTCCATTTCATATCGATTGCTGCAGACATGAGCTGTTATTTGGCTGAGGGGATTTTTCAATATACAGCTGTGAGGAGTCCATGTAAGGAGATTTTCCACATAAATTGATGTGAGTGTGTATTATCTAACCCTTTTCAGAATTTTGTCTCATTTAATAGTTATGAAAATCTTACTGCCGTTCATTATAAACATTGGGCTGTTTTGTGACATGGCAATTTATACTAAGTCATGGATATGGTGCCATTGGTGCATTTGTATCCCATATTTTCCATTTTAAACAACTGTTCATTTTTGGAGGAGAAGCATGATTATCTGTTGAGTTTGGGTTTAAATAAAGGTGAAAAATCAGGGGTAAAATTAAAAATGAAATAAAAAAGAGATCCTGAGAAGAACTAAATACCAAATACAATTTTTGTAAGAGTATTGTGGCAAACACTTCCTGAGAGTTTCCAGGTTAAAGTTGTTAAGCGGAATGCCAAATTGGCTGGAACCATAACGTCCTGTCTTTGGGAAAATATAAAAGAATGTAAGCAAACCTACACATCCATAGCAAAACTACCAATTGTGGTAAGTGATGTCAGGGGCCAGGTCCTCTTTGAAAAATAAGTACAATCAGTGCAATTTATTTTTATTGATACAATTTTGTATTCCTTTGTCTGCTCACCAATGATTAACATAAGAATGTTTATAGTGATGCCTTGTGGATAAGGACTGAAACCCATCTTAAATTTTTCCCCTCCATTTCACGAAAACAGAATATGCTGCAGTATATAGTAAATACTTTAAAAACAATATTCACAGTATACTGATATTGTTTATGTATTGTAAACAGGATTCTGCCAGCAATTTACAGCCATTGCAGGAGCTGCTAACCTGCTAAAATATGCTACCCTGTAAATGATTCTTCAGAAGGTGACAGCATATTGTGCTGTCTCAGGTGATCAGGCAGATGTTGTGAATTCCGCTGGGGTTGGAGAGTATAGGGCGCTGCTCCTCTCCCCCAAAAGGGAAGAGCTGCTGACTGATCATATCCTACACTGACACCAACATTTCCGTCACGTCACAAGAGAGGTGACTTTCAGGATGAAGATGCGTCTGTCCCCAGCGGTTTGAGGAGCATGACACCGATGTTATCCACGTGCCATGACCTACTCAGTCATCACACCTGGGCCCAATGGAGCATTTATGGGATACCCCAGAACTATGCCTGAGACAGTAAGTGTTTCCCACAGCCATCAGCTAAGAAAGAATGTTTTGATTTTGTTGTGGCATATTCCTCTTTCAGACTTTTTTCAGACCATCCCAGCTGACCAGCCACTTGATGGCATAACACACTATTAAGTGAATTTAACTATTATTCTGATGAGATGAAATGTTTTATTTACTCCTATTTAGTCAGTGATGCATTATCTGAAATAAACTCCCCTGAAATGGACTGGCATCTCTGGATTATCTTTATGCTGTAATAGCTGATAAATTATATGTACTTCTAAGAACAGAATGATGGGAAGGGAGGAAATGATTCAACTACTTAATGCAGAGAGCAAAAGGCACCATTCAAAGGCTCCAAGAACAACCACCAATTAAAGACCCAGGCGCAGGTGGAGATATTCATAAACATATTAAACTGACCCTCAGAGTGAACACAGAAAATGATATCTTTTATTGTACAGGGACATGTTGCTGGGGAATTGAAACAAGTGAGAAAACCACATCAGCATGTGATGGTGTCATTCGCAAGGAGCCAGTACAATCCCACGACATGAGCTCGATGCGCTGAACAGCTGTTGACTGTTGTAAATTATAATGTGCTCCACAGTACTTTAATACTTTTCTGCATTCTAACAAACACCTAACCCTGTGCTGATGAGAATTTGGCATTCCATTGTGGAATCTTGTAAAAGTTGCCGTTGGTTTATTGTTGAATCCTGGATTATTCTTCAAGAAGGACAGTCTCTAGTTCTTTGGGAGATGGAATTGGAAATGCGCTGCCAAACTTTTCTCCCAGAACTCCCCATAAATGTTTTGTGATACTCTTAAATCTGTTTAGCAATCTGTAATGGTGCTGTCATCATCTTGCAATATGGAAACCCCTTGAGGAAATGTTTGTGCCATAGGCATGGTTCTTTGGCTGGGATGAAATGCTAAAAGCTTGATTTTTTTCTTGATTAGCAATGGCCAATGTGCATTTAACAGAATTGTTCTTGAAAAGCGTATAATGTTGTGCCCTAACAATATTCAATGATGTCATATGTTAGTCTTGGATATTACACTAAAGAATATGCATTTTGACACATTAAAATGGGTTACTCATATACAGGACTGCTTCTCTGTTGCCTTTCAGCTACTGAATGATATAAGCTCCCTTCATATCTTCTTTTCTGATTACTGGCAGATGGATAAAGCCCTGTATTAACCTGATATAGTTATTCTTTCATTCAGAATTTCAACTATGAAAGCACAATGGATTCTCAATTAATGAACTTGCCAAACAATCCTCTTAAAAATTGCTTAATTTTTTATGTTTAATTGCATGATAAAAAAAAAAAACCTATAGCTTTTCCAACATCTTGCATGGAGATACTATTTATTTTATTTGTACACAAGTATGTCAGAAACAAAGAAATGCAATTGTTTAATTTTAACTGTTTGGAATGCATTTTGTTTGTCGGGTGTAATAGGTCAAGTTGACAAATCAGAGCTTTTTGTGATGGAGCAGTGTGAGGCGTCAGCTGTAATTATCCCATAATGCAAAGTGTAATAGTTTGCCTGGAGCCAGAGCTTTTATTTCTCTTGACAGTTTTGCTTTGTATTGCTTCAGAAAAAAACTCTAGGTTACAATTGTGTGTGGGTGTCTCATGCTAATATTTCCTCTCCTTCAGTTTTGTCTCAGTTCTGTTTCAAAAATGTGTAATATTCATATACGTGACCAGCAGACTCTATGCAGAGGTTATATGCACCACAACATCAACCATCCTCGCGCACAGTCAGTCACAAACCCAAAGCCATGCCACTTGTGGGCATTGTAATAAAAATTCTATTGAGCTTGAATTGAAACTGGACTGATAGTCCTCAGAGTGTGCAAAAACAATTGAGAAATGCATGTACACACACAAACACACACAAACACACACACACATACACACACACACACACACACACACACACACACACACACACACACACACACACACACTCAAACACACTTAGCACACACAGCCCTGGAAAGTAACCTGTCCCTTCAGGACCAGCTTCCCTGTATACCATTTTACTCAACAATATAGCAATCTTATCAGCTTTGCACTCTAGATCTGAATCAACAGCCAATTCCTTCAGAGCTTCTCTCTACCAGCAGGAGGACCAGAAATGGAGGGTGTGTCATGGAGTGTGGTCATGGAGTGGAATGAAAACTTTATCACACATTCTGTCCAAGTTCAGGCCTAATCTTAATGTGTTTTGGGAAGCTGGTAGAAGAAGAAAAATCAGTCCTCAGATGCGGCTGAGGCACAGAGCAGACTGAAACAGTTCCATACTTTGATTGATTGAATAAGCTGTGATTTCCCTGAAGTATTGCATGGCTTGGAGGGGCTAGTGCTCTCTATATTCATATGAGCAGCCCTGGCACTCAAGGATGGTGTAGAGTCTCAGTCACTTACTGTTTCAGACACATTTTGCTAAAATATGTGTCACAGGTTTGCGATGAAATAGAAATGCATCAGAAATAAATAGAGACATTAGAAAGGACAGACTAGTTCTTGGAGTAAGAAGTCCCATCAATCTTGTGTTGAAAGTCTGCAATTACATTGATCTGCAGTCTGATGCCTTTTTTGTCTCTAAGTTTAGATGTCTCTGACAAAGTGCAGAGAGCAGTGAAGTTATGAAAATGTGAATATTTCAACACCCACTGGAAAGATTAAACTGAGGGGGGAAGCAGAAAGAAAAAGTTCTATCTCCAGCAACTGTCATAACCCACTGCATTAAACAGCATTTTTATACATGAGGTATCGGACCTTTCAGAATGCGATGCACTGCATGCACAGTGAGGGTCAAACATCGGGCCAGGGTTGAAGATTGAGTTTTGAGTTAGAGCAGTGAACAGCGACAGAGTGCATAAAACACAACATGCAGGTCGGTGAGGTGGAATTCCTTTGAATTCCTCTTCTCAGAATCATAAAGAAAATGTGTTCCTTTTGGTACAAAGGCAGGTGAACACTGGGCTCACCTTGCTTTTTGCCAGTGTGATTGAGCAAGAAAGCACATTGAGACATACTCAAGAAAGAAAAAGGAAAATGACAGCTACATTTGCTCCCTCACTAAATGATTAAGGGAGGGGGGTAGACAACCCTGTTCCTGGACCATCATAGCATTTTTGGACCATATTCTGTCCCTATGATTTACACTTTTTTAAAGCGACCAAGCTGCTTGAGTACCGACACAATGGTCAACAACCTCTCAATGTTCTCAACAAAAAGTCATATGGTAAGGGTCATCAGTCATCTGCCCCCGGTACTTGCTTCACTGTAATTAAAACTTTTTGCTCAGGCTGTTAGACAAAACTCAGTTATTAAACCTATTATAAACTATAATTAAATACATTATAAATGACTTCTTCCACAACAGTTCTATGTATGTTTATAAAATATATTAAAAAAGTCTTTGTGCGGATATAAAATTAGTTTATCTAAAACGATTTTAATGCCTCTCAACACTCCTGCTCACAGCTCCCTCTTATTTAATCAACCTTCTCTTCACCACAGCAACCTGCTGCTTTTACGCATCCAGGTGCTACACTATTCTCACTCTGAGTGCCATCATTAACTACATTTTTTTTCTTCTTCAATTGACAATATCAAGAAAGCTTTAATTAAGCTGTCACCTCTGCATTTTACCTCAAATTGCAGGGTCTAAGTTATTACAATGAATGTCCTCCTGTGTGTGTATTTTCATTTCTCTACCATCCTGCTCACTCCTTCTCCAACCAAATATTTCGATGAATTTGCAAATTAGTAGAAAATGCATTTGCAACAAAAACATTCTGAACTACAGAATTTAGTATGTCATTAGGCCCCATATAAGTATGTAATAAAACATTCAAAACTGTCTGTTTCCTTGGGTTTGGACGGTAAAAATTAAGCTTCATGTGTTTCTAAGAACACTTGCTCTTTTGTGATTTTAAAGAAAAAAAATAATAATCACTTGTTTGTACTATCATCAAAATATTCATGTCATCTGAGAAAACAGTTCTTTACAGTATAATTTTACATTTAAAAATTTCTAAAACTTTGGAGTAGGTACTCTCTGGCTATGGCAAACACCATAATTTTTGTATTCCGCTTATAGATGTGGTGTCTGTGAAAACATGTCTAACAATTTGTCTGTCCATGACCAGGGGACAGCTCCTTTTTGGGGGCAACACCAAAATACAAATACTGAACAGTGAAGAAGCATTTCATTTTAGCAGGCATGCATTCCTGAAGGGCAAGGTGAAACTTTCTGTACATCTGAAATCAGTATGTTTATCTTGCGTCCTTGAAATTCTGGCTTTAGTAAGATAGATAACAAGACTGCACAGATCAGGAGCTGCTTATTTGAACAGATGGACTGAGACTACAGCTTTGTTACTGACATTTTCAGCTGTGTAATCTTCATTCACCTTTTCAATGATACTGTACACATGGTTTTGATTGTGTTTGTAATTGTTATAAGTAAGTAATTGCAGGGCTCACACCACGATTCGCATGTATCAGAACTACCCACACTCTCATTGGGAGATGACAGGATCACAGTATGTGATGTATGTTCTGCTACACAAACACTGCTGTGTATCACCCTCCAAACACATACAATTGAAATGCAGTGCAATACTACTGTGAACACTCCTCTCTATTTGTGACAGCTAAAATCACTGCAGCTTTGTTTGTTTTAATAATGTTTTGTTCAAATTTTATCCCAAGTAGTAATTTCGGAACAAAATAGCTTGATTGCTGTGAGCAAGAATTAATATTGCATAATTGTATTTGAGTTTGCATCATCTCTATTGCGTATCACTCTTGAGTTGTGTGACACCACTCACACTCCCCGCTCCATTACCATACTCATTGTTCTTGCTGTATGAGGAAACCACGAAGGTTTTTTCACACTGTTTTGTTTTTTTTCCTATGTCAGTTTTCAGCGTTCTTATATGATTCTTTTCTTCTAAAATCATGGATGGAAAATTAAAAAAAAAAAAAACAATGGGTAGGAAAAATCACATTGTTTTTATATATTATGCTTGTCCTCATTTCTATTTGGTACGAAGTTCTCTTGGGTGAATAATACAAAATAGCAAAGCAATGGCACAACAACCAAGTCAACTTCAAGAAATGACTCGTAGAAAAAAAGGAGTGAATATCTGTAAACCAAATTCCAGTACAGATTTGTATTTTTGTAACAACACTTTCCAAAACAATCAGATAAATTTCAATTTATTGTTTTGCTCATTAAAATCGTATGGCTCCGCCATGCCTCCTGGAACTGTCAAACACCACCAGTAATTGAACTGCGTTCACTTTAATTGAATTAGTGCCAGAGAGCAGAAGAATCAGACCTTCACAGCACTACACCTCAGGGGTAATTCAACTGGTATGGTGCTCTGAGCAACCCCTCCACTTCTCAGAAGACTCAAATAAATGCGCCAGCTAAGAAGCCACCATTAATAGAATAAGCTATATTTTGAGATTAGGTCTTCAGGTTTCCTGCTGTTTCACAGCACATTTAGAAGCCATGACAAGAGCTGTAATTCCAATGGGTTTGAATCGCAAACATGGGTTCCTTTTGGATCTCCTGAATACATATTCTAGTATCTAAGCTGAATAATTTATCTATTGAATTGACTGATAAAGTTTTTTCATTTAAAATATTGCACAGACATTTAATCAGAGGAACCTAAGCACCATGAATAACAGCTATGACACAAACAGACTGAAAAACCTTAACTTTGTACAGGCAACTCCTGAATGACTGGCACCTTTAAAGATTCATATAAAATCTGTTAAATAACACATTCAATTACCAATATATTATTCACAAATGTATGTGGAAATTATACTGTGTAATTCTACTACAAGGCAAAGGTTATGGGCCCTTGAGGGAGATTTGCTCTTTGCGGGTGAAAGCCCTGGAGTTAAGACCTGTCCAGTTTCTGGGTCCACATGCACATAATGTGAGACAACATGGCCCCATCACAGGGAGCACCCTGGCTATACTGTGCTTGCCTGGACTCCAGAGGCCCCTCCCAAGTAGCTGCGCTGAATAGCAGGAGAGAGACAGAGAATAAGTTACACTACCCAATGTAGCTACACTGGAGGGAACAAACACAATTTATGGAAGAAACACAATGTCCATTACTGACTGAATTAAAACCTAAATTGCACACCACTTAACTGCATCATTTGCAAAATGGTGTTTTCTTGGAAGTCTGATGTATAAGCAGAAAAAGGCTCTTAAGTGGATTCAAACTTGAAAGGCACTTGAATGGACCCAACTTTAAGAGATGAACGATGACATCAAAAAGATGATGTTCTTATATGTCATAGAGGTATACTTTCTGGGATGTTTCATGAAATGGACGGAACTGAATTGGAAGAGGGCTTAAGACCTAAATGAACTGGCACAAGGTGAGTTAGTTTGGAAGACAGGGGGAACAGATTATGATTCTACCTTGTTCATCAAGACACACCAGGGGTAGAATTTGTGTAAGGAAATTGAATGTTTGTCTGTGTTATATATAAATTGGATGATTTAGCACCGAATGTAACTTCAGCATTAAATGTTTAGTCATCAGAATGCCAGATGTTAAATGAGAGCATGGAATTTGTGAATTTAGAAATTGTTGTTTTAAATACATTTTCACTTCCCTAACAGCAGGGATTAACAACCACCTTCAAGAAAGCACGAAAGCGGTCAAATAAAAGAATGACCCAGTTTTAGAGCAAAATTATAAACTAATGCCAGAGAGCCTTAACCAGCTAAGTGCTCAGCATGAATGAAGCCTGATTAAGATATGAAATTGTGTATTACACAACCTTATAAAAGCTACGGAAGAGGGATTTCCTCCACCTGCATGGGCTTATCTGTCTGCAGTGCTGCGATCCCTCTATAACTGGGATTCTGGATGGATGAAAAAATGTGTGTGTGTGTGTGTGTGTGTGTGTGTGTGTGTGTGTGTGTGTGTGTGTGTGTGTGTGTGTGTGTGTGTGTGTTTGTAGTGATATGATTTAGGAATAGTGTTGACCAAAAGTGTGGCTGTATTGGTATGAATGTATTTGTTAACTATAGGGGATGTATATATGGCCATGTTGAAATGCATACTGTATAGGTATATGTACGTGTGTGTGTATTTGTTTTTTTTTTTTTTTTTTTTTGTAGTGATATGATTTAGGAATAGTGTTTACCAAAACACTATTAACAGAAGTGTGGCTTAAAATAGATTTCAAGATGTTGTTCTCAACAATGCTGAGGCATGAGACCTTTCTTGTATGGTTTAATTTTCTTGATAAGTGTAAGTGTAAAGGCAACCACTTGTCAGAGATCCGAAAATGCATTGACCTTCTCCCAAGCTGGGCCGTAGGCCATGAGCAAATATAGACAATTGTACTGGAAGGGTGCATGACAGCTATGAGATGTTTTATTAACCAACATACCTATTAATAAAGAGAATCATGGCTACAGCCTCTCAGTATGAATTCATTTCTCTTTTTTTCACAAGGAGAATAGACCTCGAGACAACAGCACAAAAGAGACTAATTTGCCTGCATAACTGTTGCCTCATTATTACGTTATTTGTTTTTTCACTTACATTATTTTAATTGATAAATATATATGTATATATAGAGAGGTATGGAAAAAATGTGTAATAACAGTTGAAATCAATTTATCTTGAACTATTTGTGACTTGCAGAGTGAAGATTTGCTTCTGACTGAGGAAAAATTCCATCTCTGCCCTTTAAAGGTAACAGAAGCTTTACGAGCAAACTAGATTTACCTCAGTGAGCAAGCAAGTTAAATAACCCCAACAACTTTTCAACAGCAAATTTTCAACAACAAATTTCAGATTGCAGCAATGCAAATACCTATAATTATTGGTAAATAACACAGCAGGCTGTGTTCATTTGTGGAAAAAAAAAAACAATTCTCAAATTAAAGTGACAGGTGGAACCTGATGAATGAAAATTTTGAACCTGATGAATGGATCAATTTCAAAACCTGTCAAAATGAAAAATATCAATAAATATATGTGAATACACAGACAAAATAAAAAATGCACCCAGACATAAATGAATATAAATGATTGAAGAATAAATAAAGGATAAATACTTATGCTGGCATACAAGGAAAAAATGTCACCTTTATTTAATTATTTACCGTGTTTTCTTTTGCTGGAATTGCATAAATGTGAATGAAACTGTGTACATATTTTATTCCGAACATGAAAGAAGTTAATATGAATGGAAATACATTTCGCTCTGCAAGCTCTGAATCTGCTTCCTGAACACCCATACTGCGTGCAAAAACCCAAATAATATATTTTTCAGTCTTTGAAATTAGGCAGTGTGGGGAAAATAAGCAGTGATCTTGTGAGAAATTTCACAAAATGATAGCATTGTCTTTGGAAATACATTGGCATACTATTTACAGGATAATGACTCGGCTTCTCAATGTTCTACAGAAAATGTAAAAAAAAAGAAAATGAATTTAAATGCTTATATCTTTTGTGGTGGGTATTAGTAGTTGTTATGCATTACTATAAACCAGAACCTTTTTGATGTGATATGCATTAAACTTGTATGATGTACCAATGGATCTTTTGTAAAGTTAATGAAATAATTCTGCTTATAACTATATGGGATGATTAAGATGAAGTAAAATGGTGTATGACAAATCATCGGATTGGATCATGCTTCATTCCACCTGTAACACTACATATTTTAACTGACAGCTTTCAACAGGTTGCCAGTCACAAGGTGACGTGGATATCTCATATTCATGCTACATTGAGGCTGTGAATGAAAGAGAGCTTGCATGTGTTTATAAAGAGCATTGATGTCTGTTATATGTAATTATTCACCTTAGTTAAGGACAGATATTGATCAATTTAGGTCCAAATATAGAATCTGCTTATTAATATCAATGCACAAAAATCTGGGGGGGTAGTGTATCCAGTCAGGTTCTTTCAGAGGGGACTATTATGTCCACTTATTCTTCACACAAGTGACTTCCCTTAGCAATGCCGCCATTCCAACACAGCCATCACTGTCTGCTGAAGCCCTTATATTACTCAGCTGACCTCCATTATTTATGATGCCAAGCCAAATTGATTGTGGTTGAAAGTTCCTTACTGGAATAAAATGAGGTTCTCAATTATTGCCAGCCAAATAAATCACTGCTTCTCACTGCTGCTCCTGGGAGAAAATGCATAACCCTTAGTTCATGACAAGATTTTTTTTACCCCCACATCGCAAAATGCAAAATGGGCTCCTTGCTATTAGTGTCAAGTGAATGAAACTATAGACGAATGGCTGAGACCTTGTCTGAGTGTTGAATTATTTTGCTTCTTAGACACTAACTGGAAGTTTATTCTTCAGGGCAGAATGTTGCCAGTAGTAGTACTAGTGGTAGCACACTGGTGATAGTAATGGCATAACACTCTGTTTGTGCAAAAACAATGTGATGAAATCGAGATGTTTAAATGAAATGTATTATTTGTCAGGCATGCTCTGTTTCAAGCATTAGTTTCCCTGTCTGCATTGGCAGTTTTGGTACATACAGTATATTCACCTTAAAATTTGTATATTGGATAATCCACAGGTTGCCAGCCTACTAAATGACAAAGGATATGACCCTTAAAACTGCAAATTACAATTCTAATAAACATAAAACATTTTTTTTTCACAGTTTTCCACTAGTTGCATCATGTGTAAGCTGTCCGACAATAGAATTGAGGGGAGAATTAAAACTGTTGATCTGCCGACTTAATCCCACATAATTGTAGTGATTATATGGAATTCTAATTGACAAAGGAACATTGTAAGACTATTACAGGGTGCTGTCCTCACATTCCACGGTGCATCAACCTGACTGAGGCTTTTTTGCCATTTGATTAGGAGTGCCACACTATACTATTCTTCAACACTTTTTGTGGATAGTAAAGCACGTTGAAGAGACTAAAATGAGTGAACAGGCAGTCAATCTGAATTTTAAAAAGCCCAAACGCAATAAAGCTCTTAGCTCAAATGTAAATCCCATTAAGATATTTAAGCCTGCTGCAGAAACCTTTCTCATATTACCAGTGCTTTTGCCTGTGGTTTTAATATTTAAATGAATTTTCGAGGCTATAGGAGTTTTCCACCGTAATGCTGATCACTATTATAATCAAATGAATTTCAGTTGGCATCATACACCTCTCATTGTTACAATAATTATTTAGAATTTGAAAGTATCACCAGAGATATTTTACTCTGGAGATCCTGTTCTGATGCTACTTATGAATGGTACAAGTGAGATTTATAGGAAATCTCATACCTTACCAGTATTTGTCACCAAGCATCCACACTATTCTCTCCTGCATTTCATGATTCAGACACTTTGATATACCATTGTAAATCCCCAAGTTATGTCACAGATGAGCAGATTCTTGACAGAGCATGCAGAGGCAATAGTATCTGTGAACCGAGTGTCTGATATGATCCGCATCACCAACAGATGCCCAAAAGGTTGTGTGCCACCGTCTTGTTCTGCTCTAACTATATAACAATTTAGAGATCTACTGTTCATAATGGCAGAGAAATCTCAGCTGCTCTGAGGGTCATCAATGTACCACTATGCCAATTCACCCGGAGTCAAGGGGAGGAGATGAGTGGAGAAGACAAAAAAAGTATTGGAATGCACCCCTAGATTACTAGAACTTGAAAATGGCTGCAGGCGGTAATCAAACGTCTTTACGAGAATTTCTGTTCTTTCTTCATCTGTAATCTGTTATCTCTTCATGTGTTGTCTAGTAGAGAACTTTATTCAAATCAGAATTTATTTTGTATTTTGCATGGCTATAAATGAAATATCAATTCTGAATATTCATATTTTGTCACTGAACTGTTATTAGGCTCTATAAAATCATGGTGATATTGAATTGTGAACCTCATATCGTTTTTTGAACCGAATCATGAGATAGCTATACTGTCCCATCCTTACAATTCACCATTAGCCAAATGTATTAAGCATTTTCAGACGTATCTGCAAAACTGCCATTACATACAATAAAGTATCTGTACAGAGCAATGAAACACCATTGAACGTACGTGGAACAGGATAAATCATGGCCACAGATTTGCTGTTCAGAATGTGCTGTTCAGAATTTCACAAATGTGAAACTACAAGAAGTCGGAGAGCATACATATAAATTTACAATCTCACAATCACAGCTTGCTGCTACTGTAGGACAGATAACCCCATGTGCTTTTACAGTCTAGAGGAAGCAGGTCACACCTTTGACTCAGGTATGGATCAGATGACATTGTCACTGTAATTTTTGCTAGAGGGTGGTATCATCACCATCAACAATGACAAATGTTCTACTTGAACATCCCTCATTGCAGTGTATTGGAAAATAGAAACATCAACACACGAATGTTCCCAAGTTATGCAATCTCAGAGATACTGGCTGAGATAAAAGATAACTCTGAACTCATACAATGGCACACTCAGCCTCTCTTCATTTTAAAACGGAGGTCATATGGTATGGTTTGAGTGAGTGGCCCTTTGGAGAGACATAATCTGGGATTTATTTTTATTAAAACCATGCCCACTAACAAAGAACAATATTATTTAAAAAAGTGTTTCAATGTACATCAATGGACAGCATTATCTGAACAACAGAAACCCTCAATTTCATTACCTCTCCTATTCAATCCTTTTTAAATGTGAAGGTAACACACTGATCGAATTTTTACTGCGTTAACAGGGCAGCTTAACAAATTGTTGGACCATGCAAAGAGGAGGGCCTGTCACTGATTCAATAACTTTCGATAACTTTTCTTTGTTGTTTCAATAGGGCTCCATCATTCATTTTGAGATGGTCAAATGAACAAATTAACATTTATTTAGCAGAATCTGATACAAATCCACTCATGCATTTTCCATTTTGTGTGATATGAATGACACATGGAGAGTTAGGCCATTCAAGCAAATACATTTCATTTAACTTGCAATGAGAAATGTCCTAATCCAAGGTTATTTCTATGTGAGAATGGTTTATGTAATGTTTCCTTGTTGCTCTTCAGATTTCGCATAATCTCTTAGATGTATAATTCATTCAGATCACTGGACTAGCTTGGTGGACAAGGTATTTATTAGTGTACTATCAGGGCTCTGACAGGGGCTCAGTCACAGACCAGAGTGAAACAAAAAAGTGTTTATTAGAAGTCAAGCCAGAGTCCAAAATCCAAAATCAACGTTAGGTACAGAAGTTGGTCAAAACCACAAAGGCGCAGAAAAAGTACTGAATCGCAACCCAAAGACAAAAACGGGAAAAGACAGGCAGAAAGTCAGAACCAAGAAAACACGGCAGTCAGGCAAAAACACAACCAAAAGGGAGGTTGAAGAAAAATCAGGCAGGGTAATACACAAGAAGTCAAACAGGCAGATTACAGAATGCAGGTTGTGAACTCGCAATGGAGGCAGAAACACAAGGGGTTTGTATACAAGGTAAATGAAGGTCAGAGAGGGGACAGGTGTGTGCACTGGCAGGTAAAACAGCAGGCAATCAGGTGATTAACTATCAAACAATAAAACAATCAAAAAAGGTTAGCACTGTGGGCCCAAAGGAAAAGCAGCTGATATGTATACATGCAAATGTATACGTGCAAATAACAAGGAAATGTCCTACGAAATGGTGTTCTTTGTGGGAGTGGAGGTGGGGGAACACCAGACCCCCATTCCTGCAGTGGAAATTGATTGTTTTGATTGACTCAAACAGTTGTCATTTACATTGATGTCCCCCTCCATTGTACAGTCAAATGACTTCTTGTCCATGATATTTTTGGAAAGGATTTGTCTGTGAAGGCGACCAGTTAAGTAAATGTTTCTCATCCAGCTAACATGAATATTTGATTTAAATACAAAAGTCATTATCTGGCTTTGCATTATTCAGCACTCTGAACTGTATGCTTTTGTGGTAGCATAACACAAGCAGTAGTTGTTCCACTGAGTCCAAATGTTAGCTCCATACTGTTATGAACATAAATATTTATGATTTTAAATTTAAAATTAAGACATGTGGGAGGGAAGAATGAGAAATGCATTGGTTTCATATCATATGAGCCAGTAAATTCTCAGAAATTTTTCAGAATTTTGCCAATGTTCCCATGGAAGTTGGATGCCTGATTAATTCACTTATAATCCAGAAAATTAACTACTTTCATATTTCCATGTGCTTAGCTAGTTATATAGCTCCTTATGGAGTGTTTAGGTTTGCTTTGTGACTGTCCATTAGTTGTGCATTAACTACCTCCAACCTCTTGCAAAAATCACATTTGCATAGCTTTTTTCCTCTGGGAGTGAGAGGTACCTCTGGATCTGGTATGGAGACTAGAATGGAGAGTCCCTGCTGGCATTCTGTTCCCAAGCTTGTGAGAAGTGAATGGAGTCTTAGATCTGGTCAGCATGTAATCCACTTCTGAACCTCTAGGATCCAGGCCTTGGCTGTTCTTTTCTTATATGTCTGTTCACAAACCCATACTTTACACTGTTATTGTACAGCTTATTTTGTCTTCATGTCAGGACTGCAGACCTGTGAAACAAAGATAATAATTGCAGAGTATTTAAATATATAACAGTAAACTGCAGCTTCAATCATGGGTGTATTCTTAGATATGATCAAATTTACCCACAGCAGATATCTTGATTACCATCTTTATTAATTCTCTCAGGTGTCTGTTACCTGAAGAAAAAGAATAGACTGAAAGTGTGCAGACACCACATTGTGTGTAATTGCTGTTCCATGCATTTCTTCTGAAGTAAATCTAATTACACATGATACAGCGTCTTGAATACATATATAAAATACAATGGGAAAAAGCTGATGAATGCTTCAAAGTGTGCTGTGGACTGGAAATGACATGATAATTGTTTTTATTCATTGCTTTTCAAGATGATGGTAATACAAAAATATTGATTATGTATTGTATTATGTTCTGAATGTATTTACAGATGTTTTTGACCTATTACAAATCCTCTTGTTTAGACAAATAAAACACCAGAGTAAAGTCATTAAGGTTATTTTTCCCCCAAAAAAATACTGGCTTATGCTATTCTTTGTTGAAATATCAGGGACTTTAATTTAAATTTAGGTTAACTTCTGTTTGAAGTGCTTGAGGAAATATGCCTCTTGTGATATTATTGTATTCCAAATTCCTTTGAAGGGAAAAAGTTTTTACTTTAGTGTTTATTAATTTAATATTGCACTAAATGATAAGCTTAATGAGTCGTATAAGCAAGGCCACCCCAATTATATTGTGCAGTGCAAGAAAAACAATCTTTCATTCTTTGGAAAGTTTGTGACCTATTTGGAAATTCACAAGTTCATCTTTTAGATCATTTCCCATGGTTTTAAATGTTTTAACACTACACAAAGCTATTTTATAACTGTTAATCACACAAGGGAAAGGACTGAAGCAAAGGTTGAAGTCATAGTGTTCAGTTTATTCAGCTTCTTACATGTTTTTACAGACTGTACAGGTAAATTCGGACTTTAAAACACGTTGGTTGTCTACAACCCTCACGTACAAATCCATTATGACATAAAAGCTGTGTAAGAGCTTGAAGTTATTTTTTCGCTTGTATCTTGAGAGGCAACCAGAGGACCTTGGTTATAGCTAACTGTTTACATTTTACAGGCCTTGGCTGCATAACCAAATTACGTGTTCTGTATGAATGGGCTGGGTTAACTTAAATATATTGTATATTTACATCTATATGTCCATTAAAGGAAATACACTGAGATTACCACTGCCTCCCCAAAAATGTAAACAGAAAGTCAAAAGGTATATGGGTAAGTTTATATCCTTTCTAAATGTATTGTTACACAACAAAGCAGCAGAAAAAAATGTCTGCAGCAGCTGGATGCATATGCACATGGCTTTCAGTGCTTGCTGACTCCAAACATGTAGTTTAGCAATAATGATAGTCAAGACATCTGCTCTGATTACTTACATTTTTTGGCAAAAGGCCATGAGCATTTGCTCTTGTATTTATTCATGCTGTAAAATGTGATATGGATGTTTTCATCCCTTTTTCTTAGACCTTGAAAATATGTTTGAAAGCACCAGAGATTTTGGAGCATCTCTGTGTTATTTAATTGCTGAAAATGTGCAATCAAGCTGGTGTCAACCCTCCAGTTTTATTCACAACATCAGATACATTTAAACAGAAAGTATCCAAAACAATATTTCTGTTTCTGATAAATATATGAGGGGCATATTAAAAGGCTAATGCTAACACAATGGTAGTAATTCTTTCATAAAAAGTTGCATGGTATGCTGAATATATGTTCAAAATACTTGAATGGAGTTCCAGCCAATCAGGTAACAAAATACAAAATGCCTCGCTAATGTACACCAGCGATATATGATACACCATGACATGTGATACAGTGCAGGTTACACTTGTTCATGCACATAGGATGGATTAAGTTCACTAAGAGACACTGTAAAGAGCTGAAACATTTTGTTTTTTGTTGTGAATGTTGACCAGACTCTGGAGACTCATGGCATACAAAGCCACTCTTTATAATAAATAATGATTATATGTTTTACCAAAATTAATGTATGTTTTCTGTGCCAAAATATGTCAACATCTCTATTATGTCCAAAATTGCCTATATTTGTATAACACGTCAAACTGTATGGATTGTAATTGGTTACTCTGTCACTGTTTGAACAATGCATTATACATTTCTGGCATTTCGAGTAGGAGGTAGTAGCAGATGACATGGAAATGCTACACAACGAATTATAGGGATTTAAATGCCTTTGAGGTACTCATATTTTTGCCATAATTTCGCAGTTTTAAAATTCCATTATCACATATGATGGAATGTATAATTAAAATTCAAACCTTTCACATGTTAGCATGCATCGTCTCACACATCAGCTGTTCATTTTGATCATGTGACACAGTAAAGCATGCATATTACCATATGCCGGTGATCTGACTGGGACCTTCATCATGAAGGCAATCACTGCTCACTGTCGACAGTGGAACCCAAAATCAGAGCACATGAATGATACACATGTGATGTGTGAGTTCTTTCCATGACACATTACAGTTAAAATGACTCATTTTCAACCTTTCTATAGTTATTGGGTGTTTGAAAACACCTCCAGTTTACATTAAGAAGTCTAAAGCAGCAGTCAATGCTTTTTCTCTCAAAACATAACATATAAATTACATATAAATGACATCCATTTGACAGTGATACGGAAATGCATGGCTTGAAAAAGGTGTTGTGTCAGCATATGGCACATCATTATCGCTGTAATGAATCCCAGTATTTCAACAAAGTTATTTGAAGTGTTGAAGCCTAATTAAGCCTGAAAAAGTTTTATAGTTCCAGTTGCAATAAAAAGCCAGATGCTTAATAGAGAAAGTGCGATGATTTCATGGTTAATTTGTAAAAGGACTGAGAGAGAGCTTGCGGCTGATTATTTCATTTTGCCTGGTTCTCTGAGGAAGAGACACACTTTTTCTGATGGGAAATTTTCTCTCGTATAGAATATTCATACATGGTATGTAAAATGATTGGCTTATGAGGTCCAATGTTCTGACCATCATTTGCCACAGCAGTTAAAATGTGTTAAATGTCACCACACAAGCACATTTCTAAATGATAAAACTCATCTTAAAAACCTTAGTTTACAGAAGTACTGAAAAAAGTAAATTAAAAATGTTAATTGGACCTTGACCAAAATTATTGGAGTCATTGTTATTCAACTTCCATTGAACTGATTTCATGTAAAACCCATTAATACAGGTACATTCTCAGAACCTACATATTGAGATGATTTTTCAGCACAAACATATATGTTTTTGTAATGTGATATTAATACTTACATTTCATTGACACGTCGTTTCAGCTAAAGGAATACACAGTGCAGGTTTGCACAGGCTTGCATCAGACAGCCAGTGTGCCAAAGCTTATAGAGCTGCTTTGCCCTGCAACCCTTCCCACATGAGGCCCACCAAAGCAGCTACTCAAGCTCAAACTGTACTGCTTTGAGCCCAGATGTGCAGAGAAATAATATTATTGTTTCTGGGCAGCTTATCATTATTCAAAACACTGAATAATTTCAAAGCCACATTTCATGTCTATAAGATATTAATGCATGTTCCCCCCACCTCTATGCTCAAAAACAGTATGATAAACACTCACACGAAAGCAAAGAGCTATCAATATTCAGACAATGATGGCCTTCATACCCTAGCCTGCACATGTGTGCGTGTGTGTGTGTGTGTGTGCATGCATGGGTGGATGGGTGGACATTGGTGATCTTTTACTTTCACACCTGAAGCTCTTAATATGCTTGATGGTATATTGCACAAGATATCGTCACAGTGATATGAAATGCATAGTCTCACGATTCCGTCCACGAAGGCAGGATTATCCAACTGAGCTCTGCATTTCTCTGCAATTCATCTTCTTAATTCCAAACAGCATTTTGAATATTGAGATTGAGAAGTGAAGTCAGTGAGTGTGTGTGTGTGTGTGTGTGTGTGTGTGTGTGTGTGTGTGTGTGTGTGTGTGTGTGTGTGTGTGTGTGTGTGTGTGTGTGTAATGACTATGAGCAATGCTTAATTCACTCAGGGTATGACCTCATGAATTAAGTTAGCAATTTTGTTGAGGAGCACCAGGTAATTACTAGTTATTAAGTGTGATTATGAAAAGTACAGTTTTTTCATTGACTTTTATTGCTTACATTTTAGGTTAATGTGTTTTCAAGTGCATTCCCCATATTGAATGGATTGTTTCTGATGTTGAGGTGTTCTACATAACAGCTCTTCATCTTTGTGATGGGTATGTTTTCCCTATTCAATGCAAGAGATGAACATGAAAAGTACATGTACATAACATAAAAAAGTACAATTTAGGGTGAAATTTGCTGCTCTGTAAAGGAGGACAGATTTGAGAGGATTAACTTTCTATACAAAATGCACATGACAACATGCTGAAGTTATCCAAATTAATGTCTTACATCTTATATTAACATGCAGAACTTTATCTAAAATTCAGTAGCATGTCAGACATTGTGGGACAGTAGATACTTACATATAGGTGGGAGCAAGACCCATTCGCTCATATCACGACCTGTTGCAACAGTGCACTGAAGCAAAATAAAGAACTGCAAATACTAAGTATGTACTTTGGTTTAAAGTGTGACAGTATGTTATGATTGTTAGAGAGCTGGGCTTAGCTCAGAGGTTTCAGGTTTTATTCCCAGGCAGATAGCTGTCAGTATACCCTTGAGCAAGGCACTTAAGTAAATAAGCAGCTGTATGAATGGATAGTTTGTAAAATGTAAACTAATCTCTGGATAAGAGCATCTGCTAATACATGCTGTAGGCTGTGCTTCTGCCCACCGATTGCCAAGTGGTCTTTGATTCACCCATTTAATTGCGATGCTCAATCGATCTGCTTCCCCAGCCATTGCTCATCCTTACAATGCAGCCTGGAATAGGATGTTTGTGTCTTATTACACCTGCTCTGTTTATGCGCTGGCCAAGCCTCCAGCTCACAGAACTACTTTTTTCATCGGGAACTGCACAGCAACAATTGTTTGTTTTTAAAATTATTATTATTACTTTATTCATTAGATTAATAATTATTGTTGTTATTGTTTCTCAATGATAGAGTATTC
This sequence comes from Albula glossodonta, assembly GCA_019788955.1. NCBI lineage: Eukaryota > Metazoa > Chordata > Actinopteri > Albuliformes > Albulidae > Albula > Albula glossodonta. The sequence goes on along the minus strand of JAFBMS010000008.1, from coordinate 3,749,248 downwards.
CTGCCAGTAGAAAGGGTAAGAAAGCAGTATGAAAAAGTGGAATAAAATCAGCTCTCCTCCGGTTTTACATGTGTAACTCATCTGTGTAAAATTCATGTTCACATTTTAAGCATGGGAATTGCAGAAAAAAATAACTGAACCTGCAGTTACATTGGGAATTATTCAGATATATAATGAATCTAAAATATTAAAAAGCCATGGACAGAATGTAATGATTAAGATATCTGCATGAGTAACAATGTTTGAGGGTTTTTTTAAAATATATAATATATAATATATCCTACAAAATTTTGTGTGACCATAGCCCTGCTGACAAATGTAGTTCCCTGACCTATGTAAACCTTCATTTCTCATACTCTTGCAATTTGCTCAGTAATTAAAATAATATGAAGTAATATCTGATTGTACAATGCATATATGGTTTAGGCTGAACCACTGCACTAAAACCCATGACTGAAAATCTCACAAATTCCAGTGTTTTCCATGATTCATTGATACAAAATCATTGCATTGGGTAACAGCAGTTTCATTGTAAATGGTGTGCAGTAAGCTACTCAGCTGCCCTTGCCCAATTACGATATGGTCCCACAACACACTATCAGCCCAGCGGATCTGCATGAAATGTGTATCAGCAGTATTCAGCCCGATTTCTGTTTAGCTCTCACGCTAAGGAGGGCTTAGCCATGCAGCCAAATGCTGCAAATACAATCTCATGGGTCTGTTATTATTTCCAGTCTTGTCACCACTGGATAGATGAATGCATGAATATTTATGTATTATTAATATTTGTCTCTCAACATTCTCCACATATGCACGGTCACAGTATTTCAGCCATGTGTTAACACTGTTACCTCTGCTATGCAGCCCAGTTTACGCTCACATATCTGTCTGGTGTCTTACTACCTGTGCCTCAGCTCAGAGGAGATGGATGCACACATTTGTGTGAAATTCATATTAATCACCCTGCATTCGCCATACAGCACTGTTGTATACTGGCTGCATAGCAAACAGCAACAAAACGAATAATGCATGCTCAAGTCTTCTAACTGACTTTCAGCCTCTTCAACAGCCCACGACCAGGCATTTCATGGCCATAAAAGCGGTAATCAAATACAGTATCTATATATGGCTTGCTTATATTATGTAAATATGTCACCTTAATGTTTTTGGTCTGCCAGAATTTTATTCAAAATCAAGACTCTCCACCACCCCGCCCTCCCTCCCCCAGAACATAATGATAAAGATTTAACACTGATTTAACACTGCCACATTGTGCTTCCAATGTAGTCAAAATAAGACCCAAATGGCTTCATTAAATCTGGGCCCTATGCATGTGAAACATGTAATCTATTGTTTCATAGTTAAGGAGAATCACACTCCTCTTTTCAGCTTAGATTTTGCCATTAGCTCTCTCGTGGCCAGAATTCAATCAAATGCATTTAGCCTTAAAAGGATAAATGCAATTGAATCAAATTAGAATTTAATTTGTTTTAAATTGAATCTGTATTTAATCAAACCAGCCCAAGAAAAAGCAAGAAAAAGCAAGACCGCCTTTACTTATTGAGCACCAGAGGCATGGGGTAGTCTGCAAATTATGCTTCATTTAGATTTATTACTGCCCCTCAGTGCATTTAAAACTTTTCTTCAAAATGCTATTCAAGAAGAGTTTTCTGAGGGCTGCGTCAATGGATTCATGAGATGAGTGCTATATATTTCCATGCTGTAATGTTTTAATTGAAATGTAATGTTATGTCATTGTTCTAATGTCTACTGCTGATCTCCTGGCCTGGTTGCCCTTGTTAAAGAGACTGTATATCTCAATATTCCTGTATAAGTAAACATTTAATCAGGTAAATAGCCATTATGTATTTAAGGATTCACCTTTATGATTATCCTGTACAAAGAATTCCATAATCACCTGGTATCCTTGCTTCATTTTTGTATATCATTTCAGTTAAAACTTTTTGTCAAGGAAAGAGTCATCTTAAAAACAACCTGTTAATACTGTCTATTTTCTTTCAGAAATCAGTACAACCCTGCATTAATACAATATTATATATTACATGTGATACACTGAAATGAATAAACTAGTATACAGTTTACATGAAACTAGTATACATTAAATCTCCAGTGAGGTGCAGTGGAGGAGAATGCTCGACATGCATTTGCTTGTGTTTAACAAGTGCATTGTGCATCATATTCCAACCACACAAATCCTTTCTTAAGGTTGATGGGTTGGTTCATGATTAGCAAATAAACAATTCCAGCGCCCAGAGCACACAAGCTCTCTTGTGGAAGACGTGTTCTGACTGACTAAACAGATATGGGAGTTTCCTTTAACCCCTTGGGCCAAAGCCAAGGCTAGCATTCAAAAAATAATTTGGCCCACGAAGATCAAGTGAATCGTGGGGATTGGGATCAAAATGGCAAGCTACAGAACAAGGCCCCAACAACCTCCCCCGATGTTACTGCTCACTGTTATCCGTTTAAAGGAGAGGGCCATCACCACACAAAGAGTCCCATTGGATTTCAGAAAGCCTTTCCTCTCCACTTCTCACCAAAAATATTACAAGAGAGCCTTAATAAAATATGGCTCTTTGTGTGTCTGTTGAAAGGGAAGTTAATGTGATTAGAATGGAAAAACATAAATTATTGAAGTGTTGGTTCCATAAAAATTGGGATTTTCATCTTTTCAGAAGTGACAAAATGTAGTGTCCTCAGTCTGAACTCCTAAATGTATGTTCATTGAAATTCATCAGCCTCCATTTCGGGGAGAGCCACAGGGACCCTTTTGAAAAGACCAGAGGGAATAAAAGACATTTCAAAGTAGGTTTCTGTGACTGCAGGTGTCATTTTCTGGTTATACCTGTTCTTTTTTCACTTTCCTTCTCCGCATGGATAGCTTGAACCTTGTATTCCTAATAATAATGCTGAGTAGTTCCATACAGGGAGTGGACAAAGCATGGAAAAGAGCTGTGAGACTACATCCCAGTTACAAAGGCAGTTTGTCACATGGTAGGGGAGAGTCTTCTGAGCATAGGGTCAAAGCAAAGCACAACACAAGACAAGTCCAACTAAACAGTGCTCAAAAGGAGTTATTTCCTTAACAACACAAAGAAAAAACACAAAATGGAAAATGAAATCAAGCCTAATTGTGAACTACTTTTTATTAAAGTAAATAAAAAAATACTGCCCCTTAAAGATGTGGGTTGTAATGACAGATATTTGGTTTCTTGGATGGTCTTGGAGTGGGACATGATTCTGGTCTGGCCAATGGTCCCATCACAGCTCTGCCAAACCTGCACTGCTGCCAGTTTCACTGCCTGAAAGGTAAAAATGAGAATGAATACTGTCAGAAGGTGTCCCAGTAGTAGCATAGTCAAGTTTCTCCGTTGGCCTTGTCTGGCTGCTTCTGTGCAGGTCCACCATGGAGAACAGCTGTGTAATGAGGATATTTCCTTCAGGTGTTCCCCAGGTCCCAAAACGTTCATCTCCCTATTGGAATGCTATGGCTTCCTCCCTCTTTCCCCCGTGTTCTCCCTTGAGCTGTCCTTGATCCTGAAGGACTTGCAGCTCCTGTGCCACACAATTATACAGGTGAGTCATATTAACTCAAATGCCATTTTGCAGTCTATGTCAGCTGTAAATGGGGTCTGACAATGATTGCTTTGATTCCAAAGCAAATGGGACGACTAACAGAGTTCCAAAGTCTAATAGTCAGTGCCCAAATTGCAGGTGCAAAACTATACAATGTTTTGTGTCAAGGAGAAAAGTGTTGAAAATCACAAGAGTATATTCCAAAATCAGACAAAGTACTTTGGCAAAGAATAGTGGTAACAAGCCAAAACTCATTGACAAGGACAACTGTCATGCCTCAGAAAGCGGACTGTTGTGTTTCATTGAAGTGTATCAAATAAATAAGTCACAAGGTAAAAATACTTCCATTCAGCAGAGGCTTTGATTCTCAGCCTGGTGCATTGCTGAAATATTCATGATTATCTCTAATGTACTATTGTTTCTGTTCAAAGTGTGCCTGATTCTTTAATGTGAGTTGATTATTATGGCCCTTGATTGGTATCTGTCATGCTCTGCATTCAAAAGTTTCAGCTCCTAATCACAAATAACATCATTATCTAAAATCAAGCCAAATGCCTCATTATTACATTAAAATATAAACCAATTACCAATAGAATTCCTGCACAAGCTGTGCATGCCGTGTCCTTCTTTTTCTCAAAGTACAAGCCTGACTAGAGGACTGCAGAGGGAGAGGAAGCAACACATCACCTCATGGGTGCTGGAGGAGATTTTGTGCTTGTGCTCATTACAACATTTTACATTACATTTACTTATTCAGAGTGATTTACACAATCTTAATGTATACAGTCACATATTAACTGAAGCAATCTGGGTTAAGTACCTTGCTCAAGGGTACAACAGCAGTGCCCTAACTGGAGGGTGAACACACCATCTCTGATTTGGAAGCCTGTTAACCAGTATGCTACCCTGCTGCCTACTGCTGCTGCTACTACTGCTATCCTATCCTGATTTTATAGGGGGTTTGCAGCGACGGGCATAAACACAGTGTGAACATCATGTGTGCTCTCTTTTTACTTGTCTATATCTTGACAGTTTACTTAATTTTTCCAAATCTTATTCACACAATAAGAGTCAATACCAGTCCTGCTTTATGTCACATCTGAGGGGGTCTGAAGCCTTGGAAATGGCTAATAAAAGCAACAAGCAATCACACATACAGTATGCACATAATTACACACACACACACACACACACACACACACCAGGCGAAGGGAACAGGTGGACATCCCACTCATTAATTCCCCCTCATTAACACATTAACCCCCCATTCAGTAATAATACACAGACAATTGCATCTGCTCTGGTCAAATATGCAGTAGGTTTCATAGCCCTGTTATATTTGCCTAAACTGGAAAGGCTATGAATAATATATCAGTGTGCCTTCAGAACAATGTCAGGTCACAACGATGATGCATACATTTATGACAAAGCAATATTTCAGGTTCTGCAGATAAATATTCTGCCACCCATTTTTAATTATTCTAGTGGGAAGAAAGAGTTGGCTTTGTGTCAGCTGAGGAGCTGTGCTTGGTTATTTAAAAGTCTTATTATGGCACAATAAGTTACAGACAGGAGAGTGAGACAGGGTAGAGAGGGCAGGGTATGGGCTGTGGTAGAGAGCTGGAGAGAAGTGGTGCAACACACTGTCTTTAAGACATGCTAAAACAAGGTGTAAAAGCACCCAGGTCCCCAGAGAATACTGGCAGTGCTGTACTGCACACACACTTTCTGCAGCAGTGTTCTATATTCTTTTTTAGAAGAGCAGTGACTGCACTTCTCCGGCACGCCAGATGTGTTGCATTGCACTTGAGTCAGGTGATTCTGCTGCCCCCACAGCTTGGCTTTTATCGCCACCCTCTCTCCCTGCTGGGTGATGGAGTGGGCCTCTGCACTGGGACACCTTCATCCATCAGCGCTGCTTTGCACTGACAACTAAATATTGGGAAGATGCCTCCCCCATACCGCCTCACAGCTCTTTACCGTTGAGAGTGGATGGGACCCCCTGCATTAGATAACAGGTTCTCATCGGAGAGAACCTCACAATCTTCCAAAAACAGCAAGATCCCCTGCACCATCGGCTGACGTCCCAGCAAAAACTCAGCTGAGACATACCTGCCTCTGATACTGTGAAATCACTCGGTGATATACCAATATGTTCAGATTTGTAGTTTTTTTATTTAGCTAACTATGTGAATTATTATTATGATTACTATTACTATGAGTACTACTACTGCTACTACTAATAATAATAATAATAATAATAATAACAATAATGATAATAATAATGCTTGTTTTTGTGTATTACTGTGGAACACAGCATATCTTCCTGCAGCAAGTAATTTTCTTCAGTGTTGACAGAATCTATGCAACCAGTGTTTATCAATGATAATTGTATGTTCTTGTTTTCATAGCTGCAGCTTTCAGCATTATTCACCTTCATGTACTTTATACCCTTCACCATTATGTACTGCACAAATCATGACATACCCAGTTTTAAGTGTAACTTTTAATGAACTTTAAATATTAGGGGTGGATGAGCTATTTGGAAAATGTGCATGTAGCAATATATCATTTTTATTTTATAAATCCATGCTTAGAAAAATTAGTTGAGCTTTTCAAATATAATTGAAACCTGCTTCTTAATTAAGTTTTTAATTCCATTTTAATTAAATACTGTTACTGCTAATCAATGCATGAACACTGTCTTGGCAATAGCAAAACTGATGAGTATATAAATTTGAGTGAAAATTGCATTCCTATCAACAATGTTAGCTAGGTATGAATGTAAGCTTGTGCACCTTGGTTGGGATTTGGGCTCACAAGAGCAGATTCTGTAAGCCATGTTTAGAATCACCTCACCAGTAAACTTCCCTTCTGGAAACAATTCTCACTCAGAAACAGCGTAATTCTATTCTTTACCATGGCCCCAATTCCTAGAGTTAACTCCTTGCTTGGTGATGTTATTTTTTGTTTATTTGTTGTGACTATGACTATATCCACTATAATTTCACAAATAAGTAAACCTACAACTATAGCAAGACTGGTGCACCTCCTAGAATGTTTTATCCTGAGTATAATTGTAAAGCACATCAAGCAGAAAGGGATGAAAAAGCCTAGGTATGTCAACCTTCCTGATAGATGACCTCTTGCACGTGTTGGTGGCATCTTTAATGAGCATGAAGAGACACCTAGTCCGTTAAACCAATGCATTTAACCAGAATGGTAAGAATTCTTAGCTCTACTATGGCTCTTGTGAGGGCTCTTAGCTCTATAGGAGCCCTCATAGATCTATGGAAATTCTCAGGTATAGAAATGTAGTTCCCAATGATGCACTGTCTAAGCCCACGCTCTTCACACCAGCCTCGGAAACGGTGCAGAAAGTGATATAAAAACTCTTGTTTCTGTCATCTGTAAGAGAGGGGGAGAAAAATACCTTCCTCTGGTGCCATATGTATTATTCTAGCATCCCACACATCAGGCAGTGATCAGTGTGGGACCAAGCTCTGGACTGTGACAGTTTGAGACCCACGGTGGAGTTCTGAGTAGGCTGTGTGAAATGTGCAGCTTCATAAAAATGTTTTCATAAATAGACACACAAACACACCACATCTTGGCAAAGAAGAACCCTCTCTGAATACGTTTCTTTCTGAGAAAATGATACTTTTTTAGTGATTACTGTAACTTTGGAAAGCTCAACCTTTTTTGAGAAATAACTTTTGAATAGGCTTTTGAAGACTCTGTAATAAGACTTTGTAATAATTGAAAAGGTGACATAACAGAGCTAACCACACAATGACTTTTAATCTTGCATGGACTTATCATTCATGTGGAGTGGGCAAGCATTTCATTTGTATATTAGAAGTGCATCGTTTAAATGGAACCAGCCATAGGGACAGCCTTTTGAATGTCTTCTGGTATTTATGTTGCAAACTTAATCTCCTCACTTCAGTGTTACATAAAATCAACCTCATATTTATTTTCTCTATAGCTTGCACACCAATGACTTCAACAAATGCATGTCATACTATTGTCATTAAATATTGTAGTGAAGTTTCAGAAACAATTGTTCAGATAACATTTAGGGCCAGATTTACTAAAGGATTGCGACTGCTTTTTGGGTATAAGCAGCGTGTAAATTACTAAACAGTCACAATGGGTGAACATATGTATTGTGTATTTTGTATCCCAAGTGTAATATTTCAAGTGACAATAAAGCATGAGGTTGTTAGTTTTTTCTTAATATGCAAAATGGAAATACATTCATGAATTCTCACATTGGTTTGGAGTTAAAAAATTAAAAAAGTTATTGACTAATTTTCATGTTAAAATCCCATCCATCTTCCTCTGTGGCTGCTAAGCATGCATCTCCAGCAGACCATTGGAATTCCCACAGTTGCTGCACACATATGTATTTCAGTTGTACTCTTATAATACCAAATCTTTGTCAAAATAAATTGGCCCCTGGTTTCATTGTTCTCCAGGCAGCAGATATTGAGTGAGGTCATCTGAGACTTGTCAGAGTCAAAGTGCAGATCTGGGTTTGGCCACTCTCATAGATCTGCAGTAGCAAGGGAAGGCAGGGGAATAGGAATCTCTTTAAGTAATTTTGAATGGGTTGTGCGTAGCGTCAGGGGTGGTTTAAGTGCTTCAATGAGAAAGGAAGGAGCTTCAGAGCCTGATAATATAAATGCATTCGGGTAAGTGTCATTAAAACACTGATAATTATCTTCTTAACTGCATGTCTGGGTTGACAGATGCAGAAGGAAAAAAAACAAATGCAGCTGTATAAAAAAATTTAGACTTCTTATTGAAAACCCTAAAATACATAAGGCCTTTGTACAATTGTATTGATGCATTACCTGTATAACATTAAGGTTCCGTTGTGTTTTATACTGGCCTCCCAATGCAGATCATATTCTTATTAGATTTTGTAAGAATCCCTGGTTTGTATGCACATCACTGATTTTCAGGTTTCATGCTGAGCATATTTTTCTGAACTTGTTTTTTTATTATTTATATTTATATATCTTTCATGCCAATGGAGCATCACAAAGACTACGATGGTGTGAAGAGAATTAAGTATGAATGGATAACTACAGCTGAGGTTAAATTCGATTGAGGACCATAACAGTTGTGAACAACAGATCCTGAGATCCTGGAGAACTGAGAACATACTTAAGTCTATAAAATGCACTGGTGAGGTTCCATTTAAAGAACTGGACATAATGTATGTAAAGTTACACTGAAAATCAGATATTTTAAGGGAAATAAATGCATCATCAGGACTGGACTTTAATCAGGACATTAATACATTCACACTTTGTTCAGACTTTCTTGCACAATGCAAAGGTCAATTCAGTTTCCTAATGTCTGTGATCATATGTATCTATCTATATGTATGTGTATATATACATATTACAGCGTTATTGTTTACTATATGTTTGGATGTTTTCAAAAACGAGGTCATCATTTGCACACTTTTATAAATTGGGGTCTTGGTCTACCCGCCACATTACATAAACAATCAATATGGCGCAATGTTCATACAAACAGGGTAAACACACATGTAATCCTGTAATCCAGTGCCTAGTACATTAAATCCATAGGATGCAGAATCCAATATACAACATGTTAAAATGACTAAACTAATAACATCAATACAAAAAATGAGATCAGCCCTAACAAAATGAGTATGCAATCCAATAGTAATAATTTCTCTAAATTCCTTAACCATACCTTTTAATGTAAATAGTGAATGATTCTGTGGATTTCCTATAAAACAGACAAACTATTTACTGGCACCTGTATTGCCTCAAAGTAAGCTTCACAACTAAATGCATAAACAAACGTATCCTCAATTATTATATTATTATGTAAAAAAAATAATAAATAATGAAGATAAGCATATTGCGGTATGTATCTTCCATTTTGTTATACTGAAAAAATGTTTTGCATGCATTTCAAGGAGACTGTATTATGGTTTAAGATGCTGGAAAAGGTGGTACATGCAGTAGCAGCAGAACTCACAGAGGAGCGTCAGACATATTCAGCAGCAGTGCCCTCTGGCAGAGTATCATCCCCCATAGCAGGCAATGAGCTGGTGAAATGGCAACAGGAATAAACAGTGTTCAAAGGGAAGGGGCCAAATAATGTGAGCAGTGTCCAAAACAAGAGAAACTAGCACAGGAAGCTGGTGACATCACAGCAGTGGAAGCTTTTTGTCCGGTACTGGGGGCAGGCCCATGGGGAGCTCAGCGGGACTGACTCTAATTTCTCCTGCTGATGGACTCTGCAGAGGGAAGAAGAAAAACCTGTGCTGTTTAAGCCACGAACAGCAGCTGACTCGCTGAGCCTGGTCCTCCTCTGCTGAAGGGCAGCTCCCCTGTAACACATGCCATCTTGGCAGGACGGAGCCCGTGGCAGGGAGCTGGCAAACGCACTGCAGATGCAGAGGATAGGTGTCTGCAGGGCAGGTGGGACCTGCACTGCTTGCTCCCCAGGGGACCCAGTTGTTTATGAGTCAGGGTAAATGCATATGTATTTTGTCCTGTCACTGTATCACTGCACATGATATCTCATGTTCCTCAATGGAGGTTCAGCTTTGCCCCATCAATATAAGCATTTTTACCCATTTTTATTAAATATGGATGCCAACCAGGACTAGAGCCTGAGGCAAAATCTCATGGTTAGAGCAAGATCCAAGTAATATATCCTGTTTAACCCTGTCATCTGCATATATTCTGCATGAAAAACATGTGCATTTCGTATGCCAGCTTGTTGCTGGTGTTACCTGACACTCAAGTGGTACCATGATTTTAAAATATCCCCAAAGGATTCTGCAATGATCCATCTAGTACCAGTCATATTTGAATGGTATGATGAGACATTATGACACTCACATTGCTATAAATATGAATTCATTTAGCATATTATCATCATCTCAGTCAGCTATCATTCACACTTAGAAGAAAACTTTGCAATATGTATATTTTCAGACATAATATACAGCAGAGATCCTACACATATAATAGATCTATTCAAGTTAATGAAGCTAGTATAATGTCTTCAGTAAATCCTGAATCCATATATAAAGTGGATGGGCTGGTCATGCAATTTCCTGATTTCATTGTTTAACTACAGGCCACTTTCTCCTCTCTCTGTAAGCTGTCTATTTAATGTGTTCTACTGATATATGCTCATTTTATGACTTAAGATGTTATTACTTGCCTTCAAATAGCTGAATTAAATTTGTTATTGACATACCATCTCAAAAGTCAATACTTTCTACGTCCAGTGTGATATGAAATATGTGGACTTTCTATTTTAATGATTTTACTATAAGCAATAATACCCTCTTCTAAGGTACACACACAAATAGTATTGATTCAGTAAATTGGCAAAACAAAACCTGGACTTAATTTTATTGTAGCACTACAGTGAAATGTCTGTTACACAATTGGCAGGAAATGTCTTATATAATTATTAATGTAATTATGAAGTGCTTTGCAATATGCTGATAAATATAATTGTTAGTCATGTGAATATCTTGTTTTATAATTAAGATACCACTGCTAAAGTTGAAAAGTTTATTTTCCAAAATATAATTTGTTTAATAAATGTATGGTATTTAAGCCAGTTGTGGCTTGATGATGATGACCTCTAACAATTTAGGTTATAGTATATTTTTATGCAGAATTAAAAGAGGTTGACATTAACTGCTACATATTTGAGTAAAACAATATAAAAGTAATTTCGGATGGTACTGTGAAAAAGGATTTTTATGTTTCACAACTGTTTCGGTCATATTTTGTATGAATCCCTTTCTTTAAGGATATTTCATAAATGAGAAGGAGTAGCACTGACATTTAAAAATATTTTAGCATGGAGCTGAATCTGTTAGTGCAGTTTTTGTACTGCACTCAATGAACCGAATGGTGAACAGAATGCCACAGGCTGTTCTCGGCAGCAAAAGGAGTGCAAAGCAACACTTTTAGAAAAAAAAAAAAGATTAATTTGCCAATGTGTTAAATGTAAAATGAAGACTGAACCCATTATGAATGCCCCTGTCATAATGACTGATTAACAATATAGAATGTAGTCATCTGCCCAATGTTTATCTCTGCTCTGCAGGTCTTGGGTACCCAGTGCAGGCTGAGGAGATTCTGATACAGAAAATAAATGACATCTTTAAAACTGAAAATAAAGCTGCTTTGATATACATAACACTGACAAGCTGGTTGACAAATGATGTGCCAGTGTATGTATTATTTTGCATGGGGAACAACAGGGGCAATCCAAAACCCAGGAGCTGCATTAACTCAGGTGTGACGCAGGCGCTTGTTTAGGAGAGTGCATATTGCAGGCACAGTAAATGCAAAGTGCCAGACTGAAGCGCAGGGATAAAGAATTCATGAGGTTTCTCACCTCACTTGATGTTCTTATTTCTAAGAGGGAATTCTGTACCTTCTTTGAGTGAGAGAAATTGACAGTCATCTTCATGAAAAGCTTCAAAAACCAATGCATGTAGCAGATGATTCTCTCATTTCCTTTCATTCTGTATATTTCTCTTCAACCAATAGATCATGCTGATGAGTGTTAGGCTTCGCCTTTCTGAGAGAGAAATTCCCGGATTTTCTTTTTTTTATCTGGATTTGAGGTCCTTTGAGTGACCTGCCATGCAATGAACAAACAGTACCCATCAGCCCTGGGCTGTGGATAACCCAGAGCCTTTGCATGCAGCTGAGCTGCATAGCCCCAGTCGCGCTGTAGCACAGCCACGCTCATTCTGAAACGCTTGGCGGAACACGGGAGCGCCTTCAGCTGCAATTAGGGTCCTGCTTTGTTTTTGTTTTGTTTTCCTCGACTGGGATTAGTTGCCGTTGATTAGTTTCTGTTTTTTTTTTTTTTTGCTTTCTTTTTTTTTTGTTAGTAAGTGTCAGGGAGTTAGCGGTTAGGTATTTGTGGCTTGTGCAGACACCAGGGGAAACCTTGATAAATCACCCTGGAAGAGTGGGCTGCCATTCCTCACTTCCTGCTCATCTCAAACATTGCATCAGGCCTCTGACTACAGCCGAAAATACCTCTCAGGTCTCAAAAAACAAACAACATAAAAAACATGTCATATTTAACTACACTCTTCACAGCGAAGGTATGACGATTCATTGCCTTAACACAATGTAAAAGTACCTTCCGAACAGCAGGTTTTGTCACTCCAAAATAGTATCTGCCAGGGCTGTTTAAAGAAAGATTTAATAAAGCTGACACATTTCTTCTCACCAATGGCGTTCTCATTATCAAGCTCAGTATGGATGAGTGCTTCTACTTCAGAAAGGCTTGGAGGAAAGTGCTAGAACCATCAGTAAATTCACCACGGAGGAAATATGCTGATAGTGATCAACACAGAGGTATGATGATTATGACAATGATTATAACAACCACCTTTTTATTCTGGGGTAAAATATGTTCAAGAAGAAGAGCTGTTTCACTCATGTTCAACAAAAACAAAATGAAGGCATCCAGGCAATTTTCCTAAATGACTTAATTACATTAAACACTTTTCACAGAGACAAGGAAACATCTCTATACACGTGCTTTTGCAAGGAGATTACGCTTGCTGTCAGGAACAATGTTGCTGCTGCATGCAGTGGAATGCTAATTGCCCAGTGCTCCACAGAGGAGTTGTTTCATGGCCACTAAACAGCTGTTCTCTCAGTCCCTCCATCGGCTGGTGAGTGAGCACTTTGAGTGACAATTTACTGCCATCACAGGGCGCAATGCTCTCTCAGCTGGTGGGAGACTGAATAAAGGAATGAACTGAAAAACTTGACAATGTATCCTGGGAAACATTAAGGGACATTTTTCATTATCTGCCATTAAGTCCTCACATGAAGCCATCAATGATGCAAAGATGCATTTCATCCTTCATAATTTGTTTCTTGGTACAGTTTGCTGTGTGTGATGCAATTCATGGTCCTGGACCAGCTGGCCTGACTCTCATTTGTTTGATAATACATGGAATCACAGTTTGAATGTTTGGTCAATGACAATGAGTCAACGAGTGGGCATACACTCCCAGTCCTCCAGTAAACCCTTGAAATAACCTTGTCAGCATAAATGTACACCAGAATATTTCTTGTGTCTAAAACTTTGTATAAACAACTTTCATATACAAGGTCATCAGGGTGCTTTGCTGGGAAAGTGCTGAATCCTCTTGCCATTTCCTTACTACAGAAGCCTGCTTCATGTCAGATCCATGAGATTGCTCTAAACATGAATAGATCTGAATGTTTTAACAATTGTGAGTGTTAATTGGTGTCTTGGTTCAAGGTTTCCTGTTGTTGTTATGAATTTGTGTTACCTCTGAAAAAATTATGCAAGATGAATGTAATAAATTCTTTGAAGACATAAGGTATTCATACATATTCTTTGCAGCACAGGAAAGAATGACCAATCAGCAGAGCCGTGCTGAGGCAGTGTGCTTGTCGTGAAATGGAAAGAGCCATGTAATGGGCCTATTTAAAGAACCTTAAAAATGGTACCCATAATCCACAGTAGGCTCCATTGTTGAGGAAGGAAGATAAACCCTCAGAAGAGCAGAGGTGGAAACTGAATAACATTTCAGGGAGAAAGGATAGAATGCAAGATTTAGGAAGCAAGAAAATAAAGCATTCCTTTCAAACCATCTTCCCACTCCCTCAGTCATTGTTGGGCACTCTAGTTCAAGGTGTAGATCTAAAAACACACAAACACACACACACACACACACACACACACACACACACACACACACACACACACACACAGCACTCTCAATTTTCATGTCTAATGACGGCTGCAGGCATGTATGGACGGTGAGAGAGGCGAGGCAGTGAGCGTGTGGGAATGGCTCACTCAGCACCCTTAACCCTCACCCTCATGCTGCATCCATATGCAGAATCAGCACCGCAGCAGTAAAACGGCCTTTATTTACTCCATGCAGCTGCCATGCACAATTTCAGTGTAAGCAAATTACAGGGAAGATTCATTAATATGGCCATTATGAAACTATTCACATCCAATTATGCAAAACACTGCACAGGCAAAAAAATATTAAATATCCTTCTCAATGTTCCTAATAACACACTGGATAAAAACGCCATTATGAATCCTTTTTTCTCAAGGAAAAAAGGCAAGAGATAGAAAATAAACTTGTAATCTGTACTGTGGAACATATCTAAAAAAAAATGAATAAAGATCCAGGACACAAATTAGGGGGTGAATATTGTGTGGGGTTTGGAAATGTTAATACTAAGATGTCTGTGATGTAAATCCATTGTGCAGAGAATGTGCTGTGAGATACCCTTGAATGTAATGTCTTGGAGGAGCATTTGATATGGTTATACAGATCAGAAACAAGATGTTCACTCTGAAGGATTTATCCAAGCCAAAAATGTCTATCTTTGCTCTGTTTTTATGCTTTGATTATCAAAGATTTTGAATTCTTTACTTTTATGTTCAAACAGCCTGTTGTTTAAAGAGTGGTGAGGAAGAATTCCATGACTTATTTGGACAGTTTGACAGAGTGTCAGCTCAACCCAAAAGAAAGCCAAAAAAAAAAAAAAACTGCAGCTCCTTCCTGCATTCAGCTGAGCCAGATGTTGGAGCAGCAGATATGTACCCCAGAGGAATTTAAGTGAAAAAGGGAAAAAGAATACCCATGAGACTTCTCACTCTGTAAAAGAACATCTAGATATAGGTAATACCTTAAAAACTGTGTGGTTGATATCCATCAAATGGATCACATATTTAGAAGAAAGAAATACCATTGCAATTCCCTGTTTGCAATTGCATTGTAAAATGTGTTTCTATTCTGAAAAGATGTAAAGGGAGCTGTTCATGTAATGGCGTCAAATATACTTCTCATTTTAATTATAGCTGCATGTTGGCAGTAATTGATAGCATTTTCTTTGCATATGCCTATGCAAAACCTTTTGTGATGTTTCCAAGAAACCGATTTGGGCACATTAAACCTTGCCGTGCAAACGCATCATGTTTCACACATGCCAGTCTGTCTACCTCAAAGCAGTCTAACAGAAAAGACGATCTTGCAGAAAATCCAAGAGGCACTGTGATTGTGACTGTTGGTAGTACCTTTCCTTTAGCATCAGTATTGCCCCACATCTCTTCAAGGGTGACAGAATGTGCAGAGTGTTCCATCCTCTTACTCCAAAAGTGCTACCAGACATTTTAGAGGTTTTAGAGAGGTTTTGGAGAGATTTCCATGGTGATGATACATGGGACAACGTCCTGGCAAAAAAGCAACAGGATGAGATAATGGACAAAGGGAAATGATGGGTAACTGATGTTTTAAAAGACATGCTGTTGATAGAATTATTATCTTCACTCATCATATATTTCAGATAAGATGCAACTGCTATATTTAAGAACTGAATCAAATAAATATGTGTTGCTCTTTGCTGCTACAACCCAATCTATGTGGACTACAATGAATCCATAAAGATATCTGGCTGAACCAAAACAAAATATGAGTAAATATATGCAGATATCTAGCTTGTCCAACTAAACAAGCAAGTGATGCACAAGTGAAACCCTGTTACTAACAATAAGATAACTCAAGAACAGAGCTATTTTAGAAATGAGATGGTGATTTTTTCAATAAAAAACTATCGAAGGAATATTGTTGGGCTGTGTTGTCAAGCTGCCCGCAACCTTAACGGGATATACAATACTCTTTACTGAACGATACGATACTGAAGAAATATCTCCAGTCCACAGCAAGGCAGGACACTACAACTGGTTTCAGCAGTTTCTTCTGTGAGTAGGGGCATGTTTTCAGTCATTTTTTCATTTATTCTTGTCATTGTTCTATGAAGATACAAATTGCTTCTATCTTAAAAATCTGAAATATCAGAGCATTAACTTACTTAAAATGCATAAGAGATTACACACACAAAACATCTGTGATGGGAAAGGTAGCTGAGCAGTATGCCACTGTAAAAGCCTGGTGAAGCTCCAAATCTAAAATACTTTCTTAGAGGCTGAAATTAGTTTATGTGGAAGTCATGTTTCAGGGAAAGATATGTGCACTAAGGTATTTATAAGAAAATAATTTTAGTGATTGAATGTGTCTGGCACGATAACTATTGTGACAAAGCAATGTGACAATGGGATCTTTCACCAAAAACCTTAAAAGCATAAGCTTCATGTTCACTCAGGGAATTGCCCTTTTTTGTTGAGTGGGTTCTGCAATCCATATTTGCTCCTTATTGTATGGACACACAATCCACCATGCATCTCTGCTGGAACCCTATTACTGTTTCAAGGTTAAAGGACAATAAATATATAAATGTAAAATGAGGCCATGCTAAACGCCTCTTTAACGCGTTCTCCCATGAGAAAGCATATCCCTGTGCCTCTCTCTGCCTGTGTGCATGCAATCGAAGAGACGCAAACTGAGATTGGCACCAGCTTTTCAAGTGCGCCTACAGAATTCCACAAGGGAAGAGGCAGTAATGAGCAGAGGCAGAATGTGTCTGATGGAGGCTGCCTAATGGAAAAAAGTACACTATATCCTAAAGACTGAGGCATGATATTGGATCTATAGTTATAACTGCTATTTTGTAGGGATGTAACTTTTAATCAGTTAACAGTTAAAGATGAGCACCCAGCACCATATTAGAAAGAACACCTTGTGTGTTCTCTTGTGCCTTTCATCGTCCTTGTTCCCAGGAAATTGATCACCTCTGATATATAAAATGCCCATCATTCTCTGCAGAATGAAATTGAAAAAAAAATCCTACTCAACAGAAATATGCTTTCTGTCCCACTGTGCAACTTTCTCCAACAGACACAGGAGGAAGTGGTCACATGACTCCTCTGACTCTGTTTCTGTGGCAACGATTCACTGCAATCAATCCAGACTGTAGATGCAACACCTATCATGTGCTGTTTGAGGAGCACAACACTGGATAGTGTCATGAAGCGGAAGGGGTCTGGTTGGCCAGGCAAGGCTGCCGGTGACAGATTATTTTATTGTTTTATTTTAACCTTTCATATTCCCAGTAAAGGTTGAGCCAATTGTTGCCTTTCCAGTGTGGACCTCTGGTGGTAGCTGGTAATGCAACACCCACAGCTATACCACTGCTTTTACCCTGTAGGCCACCCAAAGACCCAATTCATCATTATAAAACATATCCATACTGCTGTGCACAACAGAAAATAGTCATAAAACTGTAAGTCCCATCCATGTTAGATTATTTAAACAATAAGTATCAGCTTAATTAATTTTTTATCATACCAAATTATAAATATGATTTCTTATAAATACGTTCCCTTGAATGAGCAAGCTCATGAATTTTCTTTTGTATGGGCGAGCCTTTAAAATGTAGAGGTAGTTAGAGGGTGTTCATGTCATTGTTCAGATTGTAATTAAGACTTGAATTGACATGAATCAGTATCCTGACCACTTAAGTAAAGGTCAAAGAGTTTTTAATTAATTGTCACCCATGAACAAATTAAGTAATGATTTGCCAATAGATTCTTGATTTGTTTCCTCCATCACTCATCGACATTAATGTTACTTGCCTCCAGCTATAATTCCTGTTTTTTTCCATGGTGATAAATCATTCATCGGCGGCATGTTATATTACAGCAGTGTAAAATAGCCAGCAGTGTGTTTTTCATTTTTATAACCGAGTCTCCATCCAGTCTTTGTATAGATATATACACTCCTGATGTTCTATTTAATTAAAGATTTTATGTTGCCTTCTTACCTACTTTTAGCACATACTATATAGTACACTTGATTTTTAATGTAACACCATAAATTTGGCAATAATTTATGAAAACATTTGAATGTAGAGTTAAATATTTGAATATAATTACACTTTTTAAGACGATTTTGCATCATGCTTGTATGCATAAATGAGGGCATGCTTGCCTTTGGAAGTTTGTAAAATGTCATGCTTATTCACGGTCACTATCATTCAGTAGATTCTGATATCAGTTAAACCACCCTTTTTAATACAAAAAGTGTGCATTTGTTTTTTTCTGCTCATCAAATATTATGGCAGCCGTCAGTTACAACCTTACCAACTGGAGGAAACAGGAAAAAAATTACCTGTTGGTTTTCAAATGATCTACAATACATTCTCAAACAACAATCTCTTAAATAGCTAGCTTTGTTAAAATGCATTAGGTTTCATCTCTAGCTTGTTAGCTAAAACACTGGCAAGCTGCAGCCTGAATTGCTTCAAAGGCTCAAATTAAAAACCTTGACTTCTGGAAAATGTCATGTTAATGCAACTTCAGTTAAAAATCGTATCTGCTTGTTGAAGAATCATCACCAACAATTTTCCAATGAACTACAGAAACATGTTTTCCTAGCTGTAAATGTTTACAAATGAACATAAAAGGAATTTAGGTTCCTTAAGCTGTAACTGCATAAAATAAATCCCTCTGCTGTTTCTGTGTTATGTGCCCTCCCCCCCCTCCCCCTCCACCTCACTGCCCCCAGCTCTGGCCCCACATTCAGGGAGGGGGCTTCCTCGCCCTTCCATGCCTTACCCTGCCCTGGCCTGCTGCCCCCATGCTGCACAGCCCCCGCAGGCAGAGCTGGGCCAAACAGACTCTGTAACCATTTCTGTCACTCCCCATTCAGCACACACTTCTTTCAATGTTCTGAAAGTAAACCTGATTGAACTGGCATTTTGGATACTCACACATATGCTCATACATAAAATCAGATCAAGTAATCAAACTGGGTTGAGGATTCTGAATAAGGAGTTTCTAAATATGACAAATATGACTAATCTCTTTCTTATCTACAATAATTTTAATGAAATGAAATGGAGCACCTCTCCCAATTTACATCTGGGAAAAGGCCTTCTAAAACAGTAATCTTAATAACTTCTTACATAATGTCTTATTAACGTGCATTTGGTCTTATTCATAGTTTTTGAATATTCTAAGAATGGGATATGAGACTGCATAATAAACACATTTAAATGCCACGGTGTAATGAATAGTTATTACAGATATTTAATGGGATAGCTTCTCATTTTCATGTGGGCAAGGAATTTCAGGTCTGAATTACTTTCATGCTTAAAATAACAGCCATGGTCCTCCCGAGTGGGCGCTGCATGTTGGAGGTTGTTGAAGTTGATCTATGCCTGCACTGTTCATGGAGCCATAGCCTGCCTGCCAACACTGATAACGTGATTAAAATCTATTATTATTATTATTATTATTATTATTATTATTACTTGGGTACTATATACTTCATGATCTCTGGTCATGTGCTTGAGGTCATTGCATATGGTTACATGTCATATAATAAACCATATTTCAGAGATCAGCCCTTGAGTAAGAAAAGGCTTATCTATGTCCCTCACTAAACAATTTTCTAAACTGGGTTTAGTGTGAATAAAACAACTTTATGAATTGAATACAAGCTTGCATGTAGTCTGTGCAAAGGAAACATTTATGTAACAGTAAGAAAAGCTTTTACTCATTTTATGAGCCTGGTGATGTGGACATGGTTGTCCCATTGGATGTGTGGGAGAATATTGGAGCTGGGTGTTTAATCTAATCTTTATTAATGCAGGTTTACGTTGTACCCTGTGAATCATGTTTGTTTGCATTAATCTTGTTGTACCTCATCATGTTCTGCATGGTACACACTCCTTGATGTACACCACTCAATTGCAGTTTAGTATTATTATTAATCAGAAGGGGTCTTTAAGTTATTAAATGCTGTGAAGAAAATGTACACCTTATACTATCAATGTGTTTGTGCGAAGAACACATGTGATTACTTTCATCTTCCTGTGCATTTTGTGTACTCTTGTGCTGCAGATTCTTATCATTCATAGAACATGTCCATTTCCATTCCCTGAAGCCTCTAATCAGTCGTGCATCATTGGGTTTAGTGCTGAGAGTAAACTCAGCCTCAATAATGCTGCCATGCACACCCTCACCCAACGCCCCCCACCCACCCTATTTTAGCACATTTTATGGCTCGACTAATTATTCATGGTTGTAAGCATTTCCATTCAGTATGTGCAACCGCAATTTACTTTCTCGTCTCCATGTTGTCTGTAATGCTCCTGTGTGTGAAACAGCTATTTGTTTATTCAAAGTAAGCAGAAAATTATCCCATGCTGAACAAGTTTATCTGGCTTTAAAAACCTATACAATTATGTTCCCAGTCCCAAGCTATACAGAGTGGTCTACAGAGAATGCCTTCAGTGTAGAAGAAGAGGAGAACATTTCTGAAAATAAATGTATATTATTAATAGTAAGATGCCAAATTTTCAAAAATAATAAATTGTCCTGTTTGGTTTTAATACACTGTTAATACTGTTCCTGAATTGCATGTATAAATATAACCATGCACTTTAATTGAACCATCTGTCATAAGACAGATATAAGCATGTAATTAACATGTCACAACATAAGGTGACATGTGATAGTAGTTTCTCAGCAACAATATGACAGTGTCATGTCACCATTATTAGTAAACATCATGACAATATGTGTTAACAGGACACCTTGTTTCACATGGTAAATGTTGGTTATTGTGCTCCACTTATTATGTGTATGTAGCTATTACTTTCAGTGACATAAATCAGAAGATAACTAATGGGGGACATACCCGTTTGTGGCAATGCAAATCATACAGTTGACTGAATGCAGTGTGCAAGGTAGAATGTAGGCATTCTGTGTCACATTTAGAGAAGGTGGCAAAAACTTTAATGTAAAGTGAGTCCCATGCTAATCTTTTGTCCAGCACTGTGTATTCATTCATATCTTTAAACAACTGATATTTCAGTTTATATATAACAATGTAGCTTTGGTCAAGACACTGAAATGTTTTTTGTTTTTTTTTTTTTGTTTTTTTTTTGTTTGTTTGTTTGTTTGTTTGTTTGTTTTTTGTAACATAATTTACCATCTGTGAATTATTCAGCCATCTTATGCAAGAAATGGAATACCTACATAACTCATAAAATATATATTGCTGATATTTTTAATAAATTAGTCAGCTCTTATTAAAATATGTCTGGCATCTAATGAACAATATGATGGAAATGACTATTGCTAATTATGTATTTCCCCACAAATAAATTAAGTCCCAAATCAATGAAGGAGGTCACAGCAAGCTGTGATTCTTCAACAGATTTGAGATTGATTTGTAGCTCTGGGAGTTAGGTTCTCACCAAACATATTTATACAAAGCCATCACAAAATATATAATAATGAGGGCATGTAAACACTCAATGCTAATAAAAATTCAGTATAATTCAGTGACACTGCCATATTAATGCAACACAGTTCTTATAATGAAGGTTATTTCTTTTTTCCAAGAAATGAAAATGATGTTGCCACAACACCGTTGAACTTATTTTGAAAAGGGGGAAAGTACCATTCTCAACTGAAATGTTTACGATGAAAGTCCCTCCATACATATTTATAATTAATTTAAACCGGGGTACCTACAGTATATTGCAAATTGAAACAAGCTATAGTCTCTTCTTTGCCAACAGGCTTTGTTATAGAGGGTGACAAAAAGGCAACATAACAACATAATATTTGAATGCAAAATACTGATACTTGGGCATAGGCACACAGAAGGACCAGAAGACAGCATATTTACAAAAGGTGTTAAAATTGAGTGTAAAAGAAACAACCGTGATGGTTGGCCCAGTATACATGTGTTCATGTATTTTACTCTTCATCACAGTTCTGAGAAATCGTCTGACTGAATCAGGGCCCATTTTTGCCAGCATTTCATAGCACAGTCCATCAAAGCACAAAGGCATGCTAAACTGATAATGCATGAGAGTCAGTAATATATCATGCAGTGCCTCATGAAAGAAGCACCTGCATTTTTTCATTACTAAGCTACCAGGTGGCTGCAGTAGCTTTGTTATTTGCTGATTCCCTTTTACACCCAAAACAGTAGTTAGTAACAACAGTGACTGAGTGCCAAAATGTTATGCTTCTGATTACATTTATGCACTTTGCATCCTGTATGCAAGGTCTTAGACTAAATACTTGGCCAACTTTATATCACCCACTTCCAAGCATCTTGTAATTTGATGTGAATTGTATGGTGTTGTGTAAACAGTTATCATTCCACGTGATTCTCATGGTTTTATTTTGTCATGGAAATGTCATTGGGATAAGTCACTTCATTTCTTAACTATACTGTGCCATTTTGTGATTTTACATGTATTTCATAATTGAACTTTTTTTTATCAGTACCAGTATGTTGTACCATTTTGTGATTTTTTTAATTTTATCCACACCCACACAGCATCTCAGCCAAATCAAATGGCCTTATCCCCCATCCCTTTACTTTTACATGCTTTTGAGTGTTAGCTGACTATTCCCTGGGTCTTTGCTGGGTACATCTTGTTATATGCTATAGGTGTGTTTCTGAATTTTTATTTCTCAGATGAATTCCTGGCATTTCCCATGGCATGTATGAAATATAGACTCACTATATTCACATAACCTCCAAAACTTTTACTTTTATCTTTTATCCTACGGTTTTAAAATAAGATGTTAATCTTTACAAACCACAATATAATTAAATTAATTTCATTTAGATTAATTTAGAACTGTTTTTTTAAGGTGCGCAAATACCTCAGTTGCCAGATGTGGAAATACACTATTCACTCAGTGATAATGCATTCTACATGTAATTTGAATAATTATCCCCTCTCCATGAGATTTTTTTAAATGAAGGCATGGAGCAGCTAATCAAAATTTTCTCAAAGGTAAAAGACACAATACTGTCTTAAGAGAGCAGTGCAATTTAGAACCAAGCCCAACCACTTCTTGTGTACAAGACATATTTTCTATACAATCACATTAGTGAAGGTGGGTGTAGGAAGTGACAACAATTTAAAACAATGATTGATGCTTAATAGGAACTTCTTGGTGGGGAAGCAACAGCTTCAGTGTGCAACAGCTAAGAGATCCAGCTTTCCCCTAGTGGAGACATGTGATCTTGACAGATGTATGTGTTTAGTAGTTTGCCAGTTAGTTAGGTGGTGGCATGATTCAGTTGACTCATGCTTTCCTTTTGTACTGTGACCTAAAGCTTGAGAGCCATGGGCAGCCCACTATGTTAAAATAAAATATGATTCTCAACGTAAGTTAAGGAACATGTCATTTTGGGATGAACAGTCACTTTAAGCCCCTGTGATATTTTGCCAGCAGACAGGTATGGCGAGGACATGCTTTTTCATTTCCAAGATGTTTTATGACAATTTGTAGACAGAACATAAAGATTTTTTTTCCCCCATGTGCGCTTATATGTAAACTAGTTGTGTATTTTTTCTTAAAATATTCTAGTTGTTTTAGTTTTATTTTTCCCTGTGGCCTTCTGTTGGAAATAGCAGGAATGGGTTTTTTCAGGGTTCTGTGTGGGATCGGGGAGAGGAAGCAGTGTTTTCAAAAACCCCTTTCCTGTAGTTGTTTTTATAATCTGTTTCATTATTTAGATTTTTTTCTGATTCACACTTCTACACCTACATCAACATAGTTAATAATCCATAAATGTTGCCATTATGTTTTTTTTTCTTTCTTTTTCTCTCCCATCTAAAAATAATGGTAAGATAATTACAGAAATTGTTCACTGTAAAAATGTGTACAACTGGGAGGCATAAACAGATTGCTTAACAGTTTAGAACACAAACTTTTTTTGGACAAGCTTCAAGACTTCATGAATACAATGCAGGATATTAGAGCCAGCAATTGTATTTTTTTCCAGAGTATCTCACCAGATTACTTTTTGTGTATGTATAATTGTTGTATATTTGATGGAAATAAATAAGACGTATGTTTTATGAATTGTTGTTTTTATCATACTGTATAGTGTGTGAATTGACAAGGGAGAGCCGATTTAGTGCAAAATGTGAATACTGTGTAAATACAAAAGACAGAAGCCAAACCAACCATAAATAGGGTAAAGTCATATCATTCTCTAAAGGGAACAAGTAAACCAAAAAAAATGTAAAAAAAAAAAATATATATATATATATATATAGAGAGCAGATAGTCTCAAGAAGAGGCCGATTAGCATGTGGGTGGAGAGAAGTGGCTGATGGGAGTTCATGGACTGGTCCGAGGGCAACCCTCTCATCCCTGAATGGTAAATCAGCTTTAGCCGTGTATGAGAGCACCTGTGTCCACGGACCCGGAGGCCTTCCGGGCTTGAGGAAACAGCAGTGACCTTGTGCAATTGGAAGAAAAGACCTCTCTGCTTCTCATCAATCCCTCTGGACATCACAGTCAGCTTCTCCAAGCACATGAACTCCCATTCTTAGATACATAGTGCATTTGCTTTCACATAGTGCTTAGCACTACTAGTGTGTGAGTATTTTTCAAGAGACATTCAAATTCTTCATTCCTAATCAGTTTTAGACTCACTGCAAATGGAAAGAAATATATTTAAGGTATGTCACTGAATTAGAGCGCATACCTTTGCAAATCACAGTTTATCATAGATGGATCAAGTATTGCTTTTAGTCTGCCAATTTAGTTCAAGCAGATTTATGTAAAGACCAGTGTGTTTCTATGAATTTTACACAGGAGGAGGGACACAACTGACTGACAAAGAAACAATTATTCTGCTCTGAATTCGCATACTCATAACAAAGAGCTGCACCGGCTCTGTTCTTCAGTGACTCATTCTCCAAACACTAGGTGACCATTTTTATTGTCATCATCCAATATACAGTTAGCAGTGATATCAGACAGTTCTCTCAATATTTTTCTATAATCACCATGCGCAGACTGACAAAATATGGTGCTATGCTGGCACTATTATAAGGGGTGACAGGCTCAGTTTCTTCATTATTCGGTGACTTTCCTGAGCGACAGAGGTAGGTAAGTTGTGATAATGCAAAGGATCCACTTGGTTTGTCCTGCCTGAGGATTCCACTCTCCCACATCTTGAGACTCTGCTATCACCCCCCTTTCAATGGCATTGTTAAATCCAGACAAGCTTACCATTGATAGAGTGGCTTAAGGCTTTCTTCTGTCTGAACCAAGCTGCTCACACTTTTATGGCTTCGAGCATGGAAATTATGGCCCCTGTCTTAGTCTCCCCTTGCACTTTGTTCAAATGGTGTGTCATTTTATATTTGTCTCCCCAAGGGACAGGCTCTCCACTGCACATTGTAAAACATTGGTGTCTCCCTTTCACCCTGCCAGAAAAGGGTGCCTTATCCTCACGTTTTACTTATCTCCGCAGTCAGTAACATGAGCCTCCATTTTCATGAGAATAACTGGAACAGCTGTTTGTGCCTGAAAACCAAAGACTAGAGACAGCACCAAAACTGGAGACATATATGTAAAAAAGCAAAATGGTTTATGGGTATATTTTGGAGAAACATCTGCTCTGTGATTGTTAAAATGTGCTTACAATTGTTTAAAAAGGGGCTATTGAGGTAGGCTATGACATGTTTTACCTCAATGAAACTTTACAAGGATGATATGTGGTAAGACTTTACGGAGACCTTTTTTTCCTTCAGCTTCTAGTTATGGCAAAATAGCCTGGCAGTTTCATGTATATGTATTTTCCCAGGCAATATGACCATACACCATACACTGTGATTGATATCAGTCTTACATGTCATTTTCTCTATTTGCATAATAGACCAGGATTGAATCTTAATGTGACTCCCATAGATATACTGCCCAGACATGAGCATATAGATAGAGTGATAGGAAAGTGCATGACCGTGTTGTTTTACACTTCAGAACCAAACAACAGATGTACCTCAAACACCATAGGTCCTTACAAAATGTATGAATGCACACATTCAATGCACATTTTCATTGTTCCAATTTGTTTCCTGAAAAATATATATATGCTATTACATCAGGCAAGGGAATTGTTATATTTATAAATGGGTGACTCTGTGAAATGGGGCTTCCTTTCGTTCAGCTACGTTTGATGGAATTCATGCTTTCCCACATTTATTTAAAAAGTGAAGTTTTACAGCACTTTCAATGGAAACTCAGAGTATAATTATCTGCATTAATTGGCTAGTTAGACAGAAAAAATAGAAAGTCACGGCAATTAAAACTAGATTTAAAGTTATTTAACTTTAACTTTATCACAGACATAGTGTTACAGACTTCCTATTTTAACCCTAGCAGATCACAGCTGTATTAATTATGTCATTTTTTTCAGCAAAGTAATGCGGAAATCTAGCTGTGAGGTGTGAAATGTGTTATCCTTTATCCTTTAAGTGTCATTTTTAAATGATTGGAAGTGAAACTTAATACCTTTTCCCAGTTATACCAAAGCTTTTCATTTATAATATGGCAGTCTCCAGCTCTGATTTTCACATTTGTAAAAGTTGTAGCATATGCTTGTTGCATTATTTTTTAACTGCACCTGAACATTTTCTATCCAAGCCTTTGCCACAAGCAGAACAGTAAACCCATATGTGAGGGGATTTCAGCAATGGCTGGCACCCCAAAGGACACTCCACTTCAAAAATCTGAATACCAGAAAAGGGTTGTTTTTAAACCTAATTCTCTTGGTGCATGAGTGAGAGAACATCAGGACAGATTTTGGCTTCGTTTCAGATTATGTCACCCATTTTACTATTTGTTTTTACATTTTTCAGGATATAAGCAGTATTTTCAACAGACCTACCATACATAATGCTGTGATCATGTGACATGAGTAAATTGGAATTAAACAACCCAGAAAATATGACTTATATTTGCTTGCTTATTCATGGGCTTAACAATTCAGTAATGATTTTGGCAACATGCCAGGGACCAGATTGTAAGGTTTGCATTCACAAATCCAACATATATATTCACCTTTCCTTTGAATTTCAAATCTTCCAAGTTAAAAGGACTGGAAATTATAACACACATCCCAAAAATATAATGACACAGAATGAGATGTTAATGTAAGACGTTGGGGGTTTGGTACTCAATAAGGAAACAGTTCACATGTTAGTTCATCTTCATTTACGGAGTGGACATGAACAGCACGTAGCTCCTCCGGCAGAAGCAACCAGGATTCTCTCACCCTCTGCCCAAAACAAGCCCGGATCTCTCCCCCATAAAAAAAACAAAGAAACAAACACAAACATGCACCTTTTTAGTCCTATTTCACTATGGTGTCCCTTGAGTACAACATTTAATTTAAATGAAGAATAATAAAAACCTAAAACGTCCCATATTAATGTTACCCAGCCCCTTAACTAGCTAAGAAAAACATGTTTGAGTCAATGCTGCATCTGCCATTTGAAAAATAGGAAAGGCTACACAAGGAGTGCACAACCTTTTCCTCCCAGATCTGTGGAGTGGTTTGTGGTGGGGCTGATAACATAGATTAATCCAGCTCGGGAAAAAAATGATAAATCGCAAACTTGGTGTGGAAGTGATTGTGCACACTGTTTTTTGCATAACTCTATTGATAAATTAGGTCCCTGGTGATTTCAAACCCCACTTGGAGTTGAAGAGGCTCAGCTCTGATCCATTCTCCAAGGTAATGAACACAGAGGGATGAAGTTGAAGGTAATAGACAACAATGCAGTGCAGCCTTCTCAAAAACCTTTGGTTTGGAGTGTTTACTTGCTCTAGTTTTGTTTCTGACTTCATGCAGTAAGTCCTAATGAACAACGTGCCTTGTTTTCTCTCAATGAAGTGTCAGCCTGTCAAGACAGCACCCAGAGTAACACAGCACTGAATTATTGAGCAGACATTTCAGGAAGCCAGTTCATATAAAGTTATCCTCGGCAGTATTCTGAAGACATCCATAAATAATAAACAGTATTGATTCTCACAGTGTGAGAATCAATAGTGGATGGAATAAAGCAGATGACCTCAAAATAATGTTTGTATACCAAGCTCATCTTCATGAATCAAATTGGTGATACAGAAAGGCTTTTTAAACAGCACAGAGGTGTAGCCTCTGTGTTGAATAGGCATACGTGGAGAGTATCTAAACAAGCAGAGCAGGGTCTACACTCCGGAGAACTCCAACCTTCTGTTGCCCTGGGGTTATGTAAACTTTTTTACACTGCAGACCTGTATATGAAAAGGTTGAAGAAAAAGGTTTGCCGATGCACTGTGAGCTAGCAGAATAAGAGGCCATACGAAGATTTGACAAACGTAGCGATGCAATTCCAATGATTTACATATTGCTCTGGCAATAAATGTCACACTTGGCATCGCTAATGTGTTTATGATTATCTACTGATGTTCTTCTTTATAAGGTCCCTGATGATTTATTTACAAGGCGAGGCTAAGATTTCTGTGGCGGTCCTAGAAAGCGCAAAATAAGCTCTGATAAATAATGTCAATGTGACAACAAAAGCCCAGGAGACACACTGCAACATGTGCCGTTGAAACTGCCACTTATTAAAGCCGTTTTCTTTATTGCACAAGCTAAATGCCACTGAAAAATCTTTAGAGAGGTTAGAAATTAATGATTCTCTGTATGCCAGTAAGCATGCAGGAGAATGTGACATTTTAATCAACGGTTTGTGTTTATTGTGATGTCATAATTCCACAGTTGACCAAAGGTCTTCCAGAACTCCATATGGAGGATATTGCTCAGATCTCTGCCTCCTGGGCGTGGCAAACTTTCATATGAACCCCCACACTCACCTCATCTCGTCCAGCCATGGTTTCATTTTTTGAGACTCTTTTATTATTTATTGAGTGCATGAAACAAACAGCACTACAAGCTAGTGCCTCTCCAAATCTACTGCTGTTGGGATGGTAAGCATGCTAAACATACTTACAAATTGTAGAGAATACCTAATGCCTTTACAGCACTTTGAGTTTGGCATTGTGCAGGACTGCCCACAAAAATATCTACAGGCACATTGTGGCAGATCTGGTAGATATACAATCTAATTATGCCAAGTATGTTGTCTATAAAAGACAAACATGTCATGATAACATATAAATATATTAGACTTTAATGTAACAGAAGTATAAGAATGAACATTTCACTCTGACTGGCTTAAGACTCTCCTTACATCCCTGTATGTAATGTTACATGCAGATAAAAGCTTTCAGAGGCAGTCCTTCTCCATACCATTATGCAACTCTTCAATGCACCACTGAGGAATGCAGACAGCGGGACACTGTGCAGGAGACTCCAAAGCCATGTACATCAGCGTCAGCAGCACACACTGTGTTATCACCACAGAATATGCTGAGGAGGCAGCGGAAGCCAGTGTGCCTGCTCATAGGGTTCTACAGTGTTGCAGGATCCAGAGCACCAGGAGGAGTATGTAGCAGCTCCCCAGTCTGCTTGTGCCTCTCGGGGTGAAGGCTTTTCCCTAGAGCCTGATGCACAGAATTATGTGGTTATTAGTAATATATCCGAGAGGATACATTTTCCATGCACCACAAGCAATCTCGGAGCCACACTCTCAGTGCCATTTTCATGGAGAAAGTGTTGGTCTAAAAAAAGCATTGTTAGTCTATTTTAAATAGCAGTGCCTGCTCATGGGCTGGATAGGCCTCGTGTACAGTAAGGACTTTAGCGCATGAAGTGGGTAAAAGTGTTCATGGCATTTGTGATAAAATGGAGGGAATTATCTTCATGTGCTGTGGCGTCCCTTGGGCATGGATACCTGGAGCCTCTTTATGGACTATGTTTACACAGGCTCCTGGAACTCGCTGTACTGCCGCCCCATTGTTTTCTGTGTTTGTGGAGTTATTTCTTGTGCTGCTTATGTCTCTCGCTGTTCATTCCATTTTGCAGGCCCTGTGCCAGCAACTCCTCACTCTGCTCTCAGAGGAGGTTGTCTGTTTCCACATTCCTATTGTTTTCACCAACTTCTTTATCACAGTCTTCTTCTGTACGGGATATAACTGGGGTAATAATATGCTTCTGCAGGAGCCGTAGTCTCCAAAATAAAGGAATCGGCCAGAGCTCGTTTAAATCCTTTTCATCCATGTTGTAAGAGTTCACTATTATGAATAATTCAGATTTTAATGTCAGACAGAGAGTTGTCTGATTTCAGTGACTGCAGTACAACACAAACTGATCTCTGGGCTGGCTTGAGAGCTTGCATTCCTCATGAGTTGGTGATTGCGTCGTTGAGAGTGGCCGCTGTCCCTGGTCCTGACACTGCACTGCCACTGCTGTCCAGGGAGTGGTGGTGCTGATCCCAGCTGCTCGCTCGCCGACTCTTTGAAGCACGGGCGGCTCTCCCAAGACCACACCCGACCCTGTGTCACACTACTTATGTGGTTTTCTTATACTTAAGTCATACTTAAGATCAAAATTGACCTAACATTTAGAGCAGGTTGAAGATGATGTGATCCGCAGCAGTGGCAGCCATCTAACCAGCGGTGCGCACTTGTGTTGGAACGCTAAGCACTGCTCTTCTACGTTTGTCAACAAACCAGTCAAACATTCCATTAAACATCTTACCGTTAGCATTCCCTACATCGTCCCTTACATTTCTGTGCTGTTCCGCTGTTAGCTCGTTTCATTTTCCCGATTGAGGTCAGCCCCAGTCCATGTGCACTCACATTGCAGTTCAACAGCCAAAGCGTTTCAGTCACAGCGCACCCAAATTAAGCAGTCTGGGGTTACGAGCCAAATTTCCCTTCTGGGAACGGGAAGTGGATTATGGGAATGTGTAAAATAAAATTATTGTTCCAAATCTGTTTTGTGTATCAGCACTGCGGGTGAATTTGAGTCTTCTGTTATTTTGTTTCCTTTGTGCTGTGGACTGTAAATATATTTTTGTTGTGTTTTGGGGATGCCAGCATTGCACTGTAATTATTTTTTTTTACTTTTTGTTTTTGTTCTTCCTGGGACACTTAATAAATTCCAGCACTAGAATTGCCAACTTTGCCATTGAGCCTGTTTTCTCGTTAACCATTGCGGGCCCATGCTGGGCCAAACCTGAACACACTAGGGCGCCGTGTGACAAATACCCAAGAAGGTTCTACAGCAGATCTCACTGGGGGTATCCCTGCAGTCTACCCAAACCTCCTCAACTGGCACTTCTCATTTTGAAGCCATTGTGACTCAGTACTGAGGCTTTTATGGATCAGTGGCCTGCTCACCATATCAGAGTCCACAAAACTGCCGGACAACCACGGTTAGCTGCTTATCCTGTCTGCGATTACCTGTAAAGTAGCCTATATCCATAGGAAGGCAGATTTCCTCAGACAGATGGGGTATTTCTGTCCCTGTCATTAAGCTTGAAGCAATGAAAACTCCAGCACAGCATGTACCAACACAGTATTGAATGTTGAGTTGCCTAGGTGCCTTTTTTGTGATTATGTAACAGACACTCCCCCACCCATGGCTGTGATATGGGAAGACAGGGAAACATAGGATGCTTTTGGCTGATCTGAAAATATACCTGATAATACCACCTCCCGGACGTGTGCTTTACCAGGACACAGTCTCTCAGAGTAGCGGTCATACTTCAAAACATTACCTCAGCTAGTTAAAATAAATATGTAGAACAAATGCTGTCAAAATTTTGAATGTGTCACAACATGAGTGCTGTGAGACTAATCTCAGTTGTGATTTGCTTGCTGTCAAATAATGCCGATAATGATTGATATCTGTAAGTTGCCAAAGAACTCGCCCAGATATATGTCCCCACTTGTAGAGACAATCTTCCCCAACTTTAATATTTGTGTGGATATGTGCAGAAAAAGATGAAAATTAGGAAGTTCAGCCAGTTTTTTATTCTTTCTCCAACCTTTTATCACCTCCAGGAGCTGTTATTCTAAAGTAAGTATAATTAATATACAGTGAAAATAAGAAGGCTCATAAAATATTTTATAAGTCAGTTTATAGGAAACTAAGCTCTTGCAAACCACATTTTTATTTGGGTTTCTCCTGGAGTGGTTTCTGTTGTACCACAAACAAGTAATGAATCTACCTAAGCAGCCACAATGGAGTCTGCTTATCTGGACAGCATGACAGGGGATACAGTTTAAGATTACAGTGATAAGTCTTGACATTTGTGTCCTCCAAACTACATAGCGAAATACTAGCACTGTCCACACAGTATAAAAAGATTAGCCATTTTGAAGTACATTCATTAAATTGAAAAGAATCAGACAAAATTAATCTTCATTTAATTTCGGTTTTGTGTCAACCTATTAAAATGATTATATAATTATATATCTTTAATTTTAATTCCATGGACATTAAATTATATGGTTTTATTTTTTGTTCATTTTTGTCTATGCCTGTTCGCTTTTTGTTCTCAGGTTTTTCTGTGTCTGATTCATATTTATTTATCATTGTCTAACAGCATTAAATGTTTTTAAATAAAAAATATCCCCTGCATTAAAAATGCAATTTAAAAAGAAGACATTGCATATATGGCAATAATGGTGTCCCTAGTGCATATATCTGAAAGGCATTGGTCCAAGAAGATGAAACAGATTTTGATGAATGTAATATCCAGGAATAAAATGATAAATATGTTTAATAAGTGTTAACATATATTATGTTTTGAGAGGTTGCTGTTACAATAAAAAATAGAACAAAGTGTTCCCTTGTTTACTTGATATTTTTCACATTATACTTGCAGCAACATTACCGGATAACCAAGCAGAATGTAACATTGTGTCTGTGATAAATAATTACTGGTAACTGGTATTGATATGGAAATCAAATTACAATTTAAAATGAAAAATGAGAATGATGCTCAAAGAATGCAGCTCACACACAGCACAGAATCCCTAATATAGGGTGTTTTTCTAACATACTTACACCTTCTGAATACTAAATTCGGTAGACTCAATATATGCAGTGGATTTGTCATTTCTGTCTCTTAAAGCTGCATTTTTCTAAAAGAC
Organism: Albula glossodonta; assembly: GCA_019788955.1. Lineage (NCBI taxonomy): Eukaryota > Metazoa > Chordata > Actinopteri > Albuliformes > Albulidae > Albula > Albula glossodonta. The sequence goes on along the minus strand of JAFBMS010000008.1, from coordinate 3,715,807 downwards.
GACAGAATATGGTAGGGGTATTGAAAGGCATACTGTAATGTAAGAGAAATGCACTCACTATGGACTTCAGAAAAACACAATTTTTCTCATTAAAGGAGAAATGCAATGGCAAAACCTTCACCATTCATGATGCATGGCTTGCGTTTTGCCATGCTGAATGCATCATGTGGGGAAAAAGCCGGGCAGCTGATAAGAGGAGGGAAAAATGTCCGTATTGCTAACTATCAGAACACCTCCAACAGCCGTGGAACCAGTTTACAATGCTCTCTGTGTAAACCTGCAGAACTCCACCACAACCTCACAGACACTGGCAGTAGATTACAAATCATTCTAGATTGGTGTGAATTAAATTTTTCTTTGTCCACTGCATAAATGATGTGGTTGTAGATTCCTGCGTCAAGTTTATACTGTGAATGGTAAGGAAAGTCAACGGAGTGTGGTGAGCAGAGCGACAGGAAAGCCACATCAATCACTGCCATGGAGAGGAGTCAACAGCATCTTTGTTTTTTTTTTCTCCAATTTTCTCTTTGAAATCTCATTGGTGGGTGATGAAACAGTTGACTGGCTTGTTTCCACAGTCTCACCTGTACAATATATTTTCAAACTATTACAAAGACCTCATAAATCATGCCTGTCTTCCCTTTTTGTATTCAGATGGCTTTTCTGGAGGTTTTCACTAGTGTTGATAAATTCATAGCTGAATGCAATTAAGGTACAACTCCTATTTGGTACACTACTCCTCCTTCATACAGTTTGTATACCACGCCCATAATAGATTTAGGTAATTGTAAGGGAAATTGTATGCAAAATTTATTGTGAATGTAGATATATATATTAATGTAAATATATCAAATACATATTTTAGAGGTCAGTCTGTCTCCTTCTTTTAAATGCAGCAGAACCAAAATCAATAGAATTTTAGACTTGATAATAGCAAAAGTTTTTAAATCTTGGTACATAATATGCATTTCATTTAATGATAAATACATAGTTTAGAGGTCATTTCAAATGCAGCAGAAAGAAGTTTCACAATAGCAAATAACTAAAGACAAATAATCTTAGCCCTGAGGCATTTTTTTCATATCCATCATGATATAGATTTTTCGTGAGAAAACTCCTGAGTGATGACAACAGCTATTTGTCACTAATGGTGATCAGCTGTCTACAGCATATATGTTGACTTCAGAGCCAAGGAAGCAGTATTTGGAAACGTGTCATCAATCCTGAATGTATTTTCATATCAAACTGCAACAAAAGGCCTTTTATGTATGCAGGCAGCGAATGGGATTACGCTTGTGCAGGTATCTCTCTCCTTCTCTCCAGCTCGGCCGAAGGAAGCAGGCAGCTAACACAGAGTTGCCATGGTTTCCATTTCAGCTCTGTGTCTGCGGCCGTGCAGCTGGCCAGCCGAGCCCCGCTCTTCTCAGCAGATCCCCTCCTCTGCATGGTCAGGACTATGTCTGCCACAATCACTGTCTCACTGTGGCTCCCACAGAACACTTCCACAGGCAGCACACGTGCACCTGCGTACGCGCGTGCCTGCGCACCTCTGTTTTTGCACAAAATTCTCCCGGATGTGCAGGATGTAAAAAAGGAAAGTTAATCCCATGACTCAGAAACATCCCATTGTTTGCAATGCCATTGTCAGAGGGGGCTGGAGGCTATTAACTATCTGGTTTGTGGGTGAAGGTTAACATTTGTAAGAAGACGATGAATAGGGATAAGATTTGAATTGATTCTGTTCATGTTAAATCTGCTCTAACAACAATTTTTCTCCATTTCCCTATTCACTATTATTTGACTGTGCTTGAAACAGATAGCATTCATAAAAGAGCCCTTTTCCACATACAGTAATATGTCCTTCTCTAGACCCTCAGGGAACTGTTTACATTACCAAAAATGTATTGAATGGCCATAAAATTTACTAAAATATATTACAGATTTCTCTGAATTAAGCATTGAATAATTTCCCATAATGTGATATCTATGACGGATTATATAGTGTGGCGCAGTGGCAGGTGAGGCCACTGGCCTGGGTGGTGAGGGGTAGGAAGGACTGACAAAAGTTTAAACAAAAAAAGGCCAGTGGCTCTTTATTCACCCCCTTTTCAGGGAAACCACAAAGATAAGAATAAACACAGTTATACAGGGTAAACTTAAAACCAGCACAGTCAGGGGAGAAACAACACAAAAACCCACAGCCAACCACTGTCAGTCCTCAATGCTGTGCTTAAATATGTGGCCTAATTGAAGACAAGTGCTCACACCTGAGTTAATTGGAAATCACCTCCAGCTGAGCCTGCCTGTTAGTGAGGCTGTCGCTGTTCAAGTTCCTGCATTCTCTCCAGGCTGATGGAGGGAACATGAACTGAAAGCAGTTCAAGGGGAGGAGCAGAGGTGTCTGGTTCTCCATCCACCCCTCCCCGCACCACAAAAGATACAACTGTACATAACTATTTGATATTATAGCATAGAACTATAGTATAGAATTATATTGATATGCATAACCAAGGAAAGCAAACAGATTATTGCGCACTGAACAAAGCTTGATGCTCCTAGTTGCATCAACAACAAAGTCTCTTTGCTGTTGGTGATGTCTTATAACTTCAGTGAAAGTAAATTCTACTACCTAGCAAGCCAATCTGATTATGGTTATTGTAATGTGGTTACCTGGTGACGTTTTCTAGGATTACAGATTTTGCAGAGGGATGTTTAGGGATGGTCTTTTCACATTTGCCTCTTGCGTTGCTTGATAATGCTATCATAGTTTGTGTTCTGTTCAAAATCTTTGTTTTGGTTTTTATATTGCACCTTATGCTAGCTGTTGAGAAAGCTTTGCCTGGTTGGGAATGATCAGTATCAAGTGCTTGTAATCACTATAGCATATTTATTTATACCCAGGTGTAATGTAAAGTAATATGGTTTACCTCTCTCTTTTTTTCTTCTTTTCAAATGTTAGTCTTCCAGTATATTTTAATGTGTTCTCCTGTTGTAATCATTTATTTAATGCTGTGTAGATATTCCTTGTATTTTTGAAAAATTCAGACAATGTAAATACAGTATATGCAAATAATGTTTGAAGAAAAGCAAAGCTTTTCTGAAGAGAGCCTAATATCTGCTGTTTTATATGCTTTCATAGGATCCATTCATATTTTCGCTGTCTCTGCAATTCACTGGCAAATTCCCTCCATTTTTCTTTGACCAGCGAACTGTGCACTGCCCTAAGAGAGCAAGAACTGCTATTAGCGGAAAGGTTTTAAAGAATAGTTTAACTGAAAGGCCTGATTATAAGTTTTAATGGTTGAATGTATTTTTGTTCTTTCACTAGACAATACTAGCCCATACCTGTAGCACAAGAATCAGCACAATAAAAGTGTGGACTCAAAAAAAAACACTTTGCAGACTTTATTTCACTCTCTCATATGTCTTTCAAGATCAATATAAAAAAAATCTAAATCATAAAACCAAATAGTCCTTCATTTAGTATGCAAAAAATCTTAATTGATTGGAACTAATTTTATGGAGGATATATATACAAACATAATTAAAAGTTTGTCCTGTTATTTTTGTGGATGTCAGCCCCACACTACGGTGGAATGCTTTGTGCCTCAAGGTGACCTTTATCATTCATTTACCAGCTGAAATATACTTACCTTGTAATCAATCCCAATCTACTATGGCACAGTTCCTCCAAAGTGTGTAATTATTGTATGTTTTCATTGTTAAAATAAAATATGATATGATTTATGTCCTAGGCATATTCATAGGAGAGAATCCCAGTGCTGCTTCAGAAACAGCATTTTGTCACTGCTACCAGTCATATGAAATGCTATGGCAACTGACAATACTTTCACAAAATATACTATGGGATGTTATGATGGGATTCTGCTCCTGAGAAGTTTGTCATGCCATCAGATAATATGCCATTATGGATGTTATGGCTCACACTGGTGTCAAGTTATACTATGGGAACTCAGTGCTGTTAAACCTCTGCTTAGGAATGTACAGTACTTACAGTATTGTCAGAGCAGCATTTTGGAAACTGGAAATACTGTCACTTATACCACTGGTTAGGTAAGGACTAGACTCTGAGCAGTTGTTAAATATGTTTTGATAACTTGCTTTGAGAAATAATAATAATAGTAATAATAATAATCATCATCATGATCATCATCATCATCATCATCAACGTCCATTACGCATCAATGTGCAAACTCATTCAACACTTCTAACAGTAATTTTGCTGAATTAAATGTGGGTGTTGCGTTATTTATCAGGCACGAGCCACTCCTTGGCTTCGCTTCAGGATCATGATCCTTAGATTATATACTATGGAACTCTGTGCTGCTCCTACAGTTTATAAAGCTGTTATAATACTGTAATAAACACACATCTTGGCAAAATGTGTTACTGTTGGGAAAATGTGTCTCAGAAATTTCCCTGATTGCACATTGTTGTTTCAAACTGATGCTGTTCCTACCGACAAAAAAGCATGATGATCGACATTAATAACTGACCGAAATACTCTATAGAGAATAAAGAGGTTACACAATCATGATTACGATGGAAACTGTGCCAGCTGGGTCTTCTGAGGTTGATATCATACTTACGATTTCCATCTCTGAAATATTCAAACTTGACAGAGCAATATTTTTGTAACAAAAGCACAAGTAAAACATAATCAGTCATGAAGCATCTAGAGTGAAGTCTGACACTTTACATCGTTTTGCGGTGTATATTGTTATGCAGAAGCCCATTATAAAGGTTTAAATGTCGGACATTTTCCCAAATGTAGGAAAAATCCAATTAGTCTCACAATTAAAGGGAATGAGAACAGAGATACTACACAGCTTGTAACAGTCCACATGCACACAATTCAAAAATGGCATGCATGTAAGACTCATATTCATACTCTCAACACATTGCAAAGTGATATGCATGTAGATTTCTTTTCTGCATGTGGTTTGAAATCACAGAGATACAAAAGGTTTTCACAGAGAGTGCCTTTGGTAATTTGGTTCAGTTTTTCTGAAACCTTTAGCTATGGCTAACTTGTAGGACATTTTAAACTATTTTGATCACAAATTTGACTTTCAATGGCACTGAACACACCTAGACTTTTAAGCACATTAAAAAGAAATATAAATATATTTTACTCAGTTACAAAAACTCATGTATCTATTTTAAGTGTTTGTTGACATGTAAGGCTTATTACATTAAGTTTGATGGAAGACTGCTTTTCAGCTTGCTCTCTGCCTAGAAAACACAGCAGTTAAATTACCAAATGAAATCATGGGCAGAGAGCACAAATCCCACCCAAAATTAACAGAGCACAGCTGCACAAGTAAGTAATAAAAAAATGCTTTAAAATCATTTGACCCCCACTGTTTTGTAACCTCAGACCATTGTTTTCGGGTGCTTTTCCAGTTTTTGTGTTGCCCTCAGCGACAGCTATCATCAAAGGATACAGGCAGGAGGTGGCCTCCTTGCCATTGAGTCAGTCCCTTGAGCTTCTCAAAACAGAGAATCAGACGGGAAAGTTCCCTCAAGAATTCAACAGCACGTCTGTGGTTGCTGTAGTGATACAGAAGAAGGTCTGTGGCTGTTTTAAATCGACTTTGTGAGCAAACATAAATTCTAAAAGGTCGCAAAATTATTTCTTGTGCAAGCAGCTGAATACAGAAACATCACCTGCAAGGCACCCTAAAGTCCATGCTTTTCTACTAATGTGCTGGTAACCAGTGGAAACATGGCTGACTAACACCAGGCCATAGCTGGCACTCATATTTTATCTCCCAGTTAGACTCCCAGTCAGCTGATGGATATAACAAAGACTGGAGCTTCAACTATAGGAATTATAGGACCCACCTTGCATTTATGCTTGACACCTTTTCACTTTTTCTAAGGAATGAGATCACAGGTGGGGTTGGAGGTTTGTATAAATAAAACTGTGTGTGAAGTCTTTATATACTACTTAAAATGCATACCCCATGGCACTTTTCAAATACTTTACAACAGGCTATATAAAAAAGTTCTTGGTGAAGTCTTTATATGGTACTAAATATACTTTCCAAAATACTGAATAACTGATTTTAATGTAATTTTTAATTCCATTTTAAAACATATGATATCTGTTCTGAAAATACATTAGATTATCTTTGAAATCTGGATGTGTTTAAAGACCGCCTAAAAGAGGACTGCAATAACACTAACACAACATGACAATAAAATATTTATGCACTTGAAAAATATTTTGTACCATCACCTTTGTGAACTAGAAAATAATAGTGAAAAAACCTCTTGCATCAAATACAAATTCTGATCAAGGTAATATATGCCCTCTTTGTTTATCCCAGATATATTCACAAACCAAAATGATAATGGCATGGATTACACATCTTTATTGGCCACCAAATGGTTAAGTTAAATAGCCATTACACATAGATACTTTCTTTAGTGTGCCATCCAAGGCACCTGTGTATATAGGCTGATATCCATGTGAATATAACGTAGCGGTAAGAGGTGTACATGGTCACCGTTCTTTCGTAGCTGGGTGCTATGCCATAAAACACTAATCATTCTTGATGTTCTGACAAATTCTTCACGCCAAAATGTTATAGCCATGGCCAAAAAATGTTTTGAAAAAGATGTCTTGAGGTGACATCTTTCATTTTTTATTCAACGTTTGGTTTGCTGCCATTCCCATAGCTTTAGGCTGCAGTTTTTCACATGTATGAATATCTCAGACATTCCACATGCTATCATTTATATTCAAGCGTTCAGTGATTAAGATATTTTTACAATGAAATCTCCTTCTCTGCACTCCATGGTTACAGACCAAAGTAGGCGAGCACCCCCTCCCATTGACCCTTGCTTTGGCCGGCCTGACTTGCTTATGGATATTTTGAAGCTGCCACATACTATCGTGTCCATCCTAAGTGTCCCAGAACAATTAATTTGTGATGATTAAGTGAGTCTTTATTCCTCCTCTGTGCTCAAAGGTTATAGATCAAAGAATGGAAGCACCCGCTCTGAAGAATCAACTGTGTCTGTCTGGCAGATAAGTGATTATCTCTATATTGCTACATGCAATCATTTCTACTCACATTATTCAAGAATCTGTGATGCACAACTTTCTTTTTAATGTATGTCTGTTCCTCTGTGTTGAGAAGGTATGAGATCATAAAGTTCTTTATTAAGGGTTTTGAAATTTGTTCAATCCCTCCTAATGTCCCTTTCCTTGTTCCGCAGAGGGAATGATTTACAGAAAATTATCATATTTAATTCTGTGATCTGCAGAAGTTTAACTGTTACTGTCCAACTAAATCATTTAATTGTGTAACACAATAATTAAGTAGTTATTACTTTAAAAATAAATTGGTTATTGAGGCACAATCATCACCCTAAGTTCATGCTCAGTGCTGTATACCTTAAAAAGCGCAAAATAAGATGTAGGGTACACGATTAGGTTGCCTAGCAATTAATAACAAAGCATTTTTTTAAAACTGCGTGCTGAGAAAAACACTTTCCACTGCCGCTTAGTTTATCCTCTTAGAGACTGAGCACTGCAGTGACACAGAGCATGTCGAGCTCTGAAGCTAATTACAGAAATTCAATTTAAGAGGAATAATGGTATTTGCATCATAGTATGCAGGCTTTGTCTTGGTGCGATTTAAAAACATTCTAATCTGATCAGAGGTGCTGTATGCGTCCCTCAGCAGGCTGGTGCTAACCCTGGAATAATGAGCCCACAAGAGAACCCTGACACCCGTTCCACTCTCACATACCCCCCTCGCCCCTGTAGAACCCACTGCCCCATGTTAACACCTCCCGAGGTGTCTTAATCAGGCTCATGTAGTCTCCAAAAGTCTGGTGTACGCTCGGATTAAAAATGGTGGACCAACTATTCATTTATACATTTACCCCAATAATCAGGTTCAGCAAAAGTTCTGCATGTGTGCTGTCTTTACAGGCAACCCACTGTAAATGGGCTGGAAGTAAAATAACTTTATATGCTTGTGGAGCTTTGCAGAGAGCACACTTTGTTGACAAATTCAAAGTGGCTATTTCTCATGCAGAATTTGAACCTGCAATCCCCAGGTCAAAACATTGCATTATGGACATTGCTTTCATTAGTAGAACAGTGTGTTACAAAATAACTTACACCATTGCATCAAATTACCCGGGGGGGCACAATTACTTAAAGTTCAAAACAATGTGTGCTTTCAATACTGCCATCTTAAACATATTTAATGTAAACATTAACATTTTCACCTTATAAATCAGAAAGTTATTACGTGTGGCATGACCCCATCAAGTGATAAAACATATGGGGAGCTGGAGAGGGAAGACGGGTAACCTCTACAAACACCAAAAGCTGTTACAGGCAGATGGAGTTTGCCCTAGGAGATAAACTATTAGTTTCAATTCCCTCTGGTCAGATTGAAAGAAGCAGAAGGGGGTTAGAATTCATACTGCCTGTATGTTAGTCATATGAGAGTGATGTATCTCAGAGGAAGGCTTATACATTTCACCAGGGTGAACAATTGGCCACACCGACCGATTTCAGCTCCGTGAAGGGGTCATGTGCGGCATGCACTGGCCTCTCCGATATTCGTATGCCACAAGAACTGTGAAAACCTCCCCTCCACACACAGTCACAATTTCCTGTATTTTGCATGATATTTGACCTATAGTTCAACATGCAATAAACTAATCAGTGTCATCTCCCGTTCCATTTAGAGGACACCTGCATTTTCTCCTTGGTGGATTGTAAGTTTCATTGAGGTGTCTGTTCATATCCATGCAGGAACCCATGTGATTTTACCTCGAAATTTTGATTTTATTTCGAGAGTAGAACAGAAAGTGATGAAATGTCAGCACACGGTCTTCATTTGTGATAATTACAGGAATTGATTAGGATGATTATTGTACCCGATTGAGATAATTGCTTCACAACATCCTTGCACAGAGACAGGAGTGATCTTGTATTTTTGGGAAGGAGAACCACTGGTTGCACAAGATCTTAGAAATGTGTATGGACACAAGTGATTACTCAAGTGATCTTGCCTTTGCAAAGACCTGATACTACCTACCAGTGCACTCTGGATGGCAGGTGAATAGAAATGTGTTTCTCAAAGTTACTTACAACAATAAGCTGTGAGTTTTGAATATGCCAGCTGGCTACTACCCAGGCTAGCTTTCATGAGTGGTTTTCATTCTGGTCACAGTATCTGCGATCTCCAACATTTTTTGTACAGTAATGCATTAATTCTTCCTCTCACTGAAATCCCCTTTAGGTCACACATTTATTGCTTTATCATCAGGATATAAATAGAATCAATATAAATCTTGCCCTTAATCCTCACATTAATTACACCGTGAAGCATTATTGTTTGCAATAAGCAGAGTGCATCTCAATAAAAAACTCTTGAACTTAGCCTTCTGAGATATCATGACAGCAGAATAGCCAAGATTTTTTTTTTAATCTGAGCTGGATCAGCTCAACTAAGGCTCAGTACTTAATCAAATGATCATGCTGCTAAAATCAGAGTCACAACACAAAACATGCATCTAAGTAAATATTTTTTATATCTCTGTGATTACTTTGATTAGAAAGAATTCCATTCCCCTCAACAAAAAATCATTTAGTTCAACCTAATATACAGCTTCCCTATTCCAATCTACATTACATGAGTATGATTATGTTACTAATGTGTGCTTTTTGAAGAATGCTGTTTATGTTCAGGTGCATATTGTAAAACCTGATTTACTTTATGTTAAAGTTTGTTATTGCTCTTATTGTAATATATGTTTCCTCATTTAGAATTGCTAGAATTTAATAATGTCAATACTGACCCTGTAATTGTTCAAAAAGTAGAGCGTTGCCATATTTATTTTCCTGTCTGCCAGGTGATTAGCTAGGGGCTGACTAATGTAAAATGTTTCACGCTGCTGGGTGGCTTCACTGTTGCAATTTTCCATTTGAAATCTTGGCAAACTTGTGAATCGGTTATATTCATTTTTTAAGTGTTATTTTTCAGCTACAGCCATGGAATTCTGATCTTAAATTGAACCCTTTTTCAATGTGTTATCAATAGTGTAAGTACAAATTAAGTGTGAAGCAGGGTTACCATGGATGTGACCTCCTGTGGCACTGAGAGGTGACACTTTTAGATATATTCCTCTGAGGGAACATAGATGGAACAGGAAAGTAATAATTTTGATAAAATGACTCTAATACATTGATGGGTGAATGGCTATGACTTAATTCAGCTCTGCCAGTGCTCTTACACAAAAAAGTGAAATATCAAATCCCCCGTTCCCTCTACTAGTGAAGCAACCTGTAACAAGTAGAGTAAGCTCTGATTCATTCTCTCAGGAATACCCTTTCTTTATCAGGCAGTCTGACAGCCTAGGAAAAGCTGTAAAGTATTTAAACTGCCAGAAAATCCCACTGGCAGAGGTATCCACTGCATGGGCCCGCACTAGTGTAGCTCTGCTTTCATCAAACTGCAATAAGTGGCATACATGCATTTATTACCGAATGTGTTTTTTTTTTCTTCTTCACCTAAATATTACTGAAATAAATGAAGTGTTTTCAACCTAAATGTCACCATTTATTGAACTCAAGACAAGTAGTTTTGTCCTTCACTACTTTCTTCCAAAATTGCATAAATAGGTAAAGTAGTCTTTAAGAGATTATTATGAGTTCATTTATTGTTCTTTTTATATTCAATGGTCATTAAATGTCACTGAATTGTGCTTATATTTAAAATATATGGACTGGAGAAGGGGAGCTAGTAGAACATTTAACTTTGAATGATCTTTAGTTTATTTTGGATCCTTCATAATGGTTTTTATTTTGTGTGTGGAAATCATCTTCCTATTGTTTTCGTCTTGCCCAAGCCACTTTGTGTTGCTCAAATCCCACATGGGCTTTCCTATTGTCTGAGCTTACAAGTTCTAGTGAAAACATGAGTTGTATAAAGTAAGGACAATTATTCTTTTTAAATGCTTTTTGTCTTGACTATCGACATAATGTTTGGGAATTATTAAAATGGGGATTCAGTGAGGGATTTGGCCAGCTATTTAGTACTGCTGAGTTTGTGGCTGAACCCCAAAACTGTGGATTTATTACAACCCTCATTTTAAATACAGTAGACCTTTACATACACATACACACACACACACACTCTCTCACACAAACACACACACACACAGAGGAAACATGGATATTTTAATTAAACTTATTTACTCAGTTGAAATAAAGCAGGATAACAATGTTTAATTCTTTGCTGATTGGAATTTTTACCTATATGCTACTACACATGTAGGTTTGTTGAAATAGGTTTCTCCCATTTGTTAGATTTGTGTAATATGATTAATCAAAGCCTATAGCACATGCAATTGCACTGACCTAATTTGTCATTAGAGCAAAAAAACTAGCTCAACTAGTCACATGCTCTTTTGTCTTTTTTGCTCTAGCAATGCAGCTTTCACATTTCTACCAAGTTCTGTTGATCGATGGTTTTGAGTTCCTTTCTCTGAGGTTTTATTTCTGTATGTCTGTATGTAAATAGTAAATGTTGTGCCAGCATTATTTTTTAATTAAAATCCCATGAATTAAAATGATCTAGAATCCTTTTGAAAACAGGTATATGGTAGAACTCAAAAGCCCAGAAAAGCACCAAATGGTTTAACACAAGTGAGACAGGGTCTTGACTCAAGGTATTATCTGGGCTTTGTAGTTAGACTCTAGTGTAAATGCAGGAAACATGCTCTAAGCTGTTCGCAGAATTGTCTTCCCATGTTATCAGTAGTCCTTGTAGGCCTGGGTCTGTTTTGAGCGTGCAGGAAACTTTTTAAACTTCTCCCTTATACGCACATAAGTGGACTGGGATACTATGGTCTGCCCACAGAAACAAATGATCTTTAAAGGAAGGGGCCCTTTGATATTTCCTCTCTAATGTTTGCTGATTCTAGCTGTCGGTTTTCAGAGCCATGTCCTGAGAAACTCCCCGGTGACCCCCCACTGTCTGTGTTTGCTGAGCATACAAGAAACTTCAGTCTGACATGGCCCTGTTCAAATATCTAAACCCAACACACTTAACTTTGTAGACTGAAGTATGCCCACGTGAGCTGGGTCGCCAGTCTGTCCACAAAAGGGATTATATGCACTGTTGGCTCACATCAAACTTGTCTACCAATCTATCCTCCCTGTTTTTTAATTAACACTGATTCATATTCCTTTCTTGTCACTTTGTTTGATCTTCCCCTGTATAGGAAGCATGTATTGAACCTGCTACTCAGTCTCCTTCCATGTGATTACATGTTGGCCTACGTGATGTTACATGCCTCAGCTACAGCTGGATTCCTTTGCCCAGGAATAATGATTGTGAACACAGGGAGCAAGTAGTTAAATACTTCAGTATCCAACCAAAAATATGGGGTTAGATTTGAGTGATTTTCCCCTCCCTTGGTCTGACTCTTGCCTGAGGAGGTATCAACTTTAGCAAGCTTGGCTGGACAAAGCGCCCTGCTGCAGTGTTAAGCATGTCACCCATGGGAAGGGAAAATGGCAAGCACCTTCCTCTTTTCACAGAGCACACACTTGCAGCTGGCTTGCTGTTGGGGGTCCAGGGATCTCGGGATGTGAGCTGTTCTGCTTCTCTGCTTCTTGAGGTTGTAATGAGCGTAACCTTAACTGGGGCTGCCTCAGTAGTGTTATAGTGGTCTGGAGTTGAAGCAAATTTTTACAGAGCAACACTATGATTTCTTCCTTTGGTCTCAATACAGACCTTGATGCATTTCTGTGTATTCTATTCTTTTAAACTCAGGCACTTACTTAAGTATCTACTTAAGTAAACTATCAACTACCCTGGAACTTGAAATGACATAATACTAAACAATGACATGTCTAATTGATGAGTTCCTGCACATGAACAATATGTTTTGTAAGCTAGACACATTGCACATGGAGTTATCAAAATGCCCTTCATAACCGTATCATGCAGCTGGAATTACTCCAGGGAGCCGAAATGCGATTGACCGACTCGTCAAGTTCAATCAATCACTCTCAAAACTGATATAGTTACGATGCCCATAATCTTACCTGTTAGGGAATTGTATTGATTCACAGCTGCAGTGAATAATGAATGTGAAGAAGAGCCTAAGAGCTACAAAATAAAGTGATCATTTTCAGCAAGAAACATCAAGGAATTCCTCATGCGTTATGTCCATTACATTTACCCCAAAAGCTCATACAAGGGGTATTTGCTAAATAACACTTTATACTTTTGTGTTATTATGTTCTGTGCTCTGTGCTTTTTCTTTTTTTCTGCAACAAGGCCCAGCATTTACTTCTCTTACCATTTGTAATTTACTGTTTTGTGGTAGTTTTCCAAGAACAGCAAAAAATGTTGGTGTGCTTCAGAATGGGGAGTGTAAATTTACACCCAAGTTAAAATAAGGTTACTTTTTTTAAAATGTTATAAATTATAAGAAAGGAGAGTTTAGGGCAATGAGTTTTTGTTTATTTAGAGGACCCTCAATTGTCATGCGTAGCAAATGCAGAAGGTTTCTCCTACTGTATATATATATATATATATATATATATATATATATATATATATATATATATATATATATATATATATATATATATATTTTAAGAATCACCATCAATACATTTTAAAACATGGGGATAACAAACTATTTAACAGCTGTACAACTAAACATTCCTACAATAATTATTAAGGAATTATTTGCCATCGGCATTCTACAACATTTGAAGCTTGTTGTTACTATAATCCTGACAAGAATTTGACAAGCATAAGGGGACCGCATGTCCGATAGCCAAAAAGTTAAAAATCTTGCATGACTTGCCATCACCTGAGAAGTGATTCTGTGCCAGGCATTACACCAGACTGGGGAAAGTAAGGCATCGTGGTGCTCATCAGGAAAAATACATTCCAAACCATAGTTTGATCACCCTTCAATTCTTCCTGGGATGTGACGCTCCTCACCACTACCTCACACCTCAGTTCTTACATCTTAAAAGAATGAGGTGGAGTACAGGGAACAAATGGTGGAGTAACATCTATCCGGGGGAATTCTGTGTGTTCGTTACTGTAGCCCCTGCTTGCAGCAAGCTCTACCTGACAGGTAATAACTATAATAGGGCCCGGTGGGGGAAGGGTTAAACCCTGGTTGTCTGAGGGGTCTCAGACTGGCTTACAGGAAAACACATCCTCCAGTAACGGAATGAATAAAATGATTTATTTAGTATGCACCGGCAGGATATTTGATATGCTTGGCTACATTTAGCCCGTGGCCTGATCATAATGAAGCAGCGGGCGGCCAGGGATGCAGCCGGAGCATTTTGCCGGAAGAGGAGAGGAACCCTCTGCCCCAGGTTCTGTTAAATTATGCTCTTCGTCTGCAATCACTCCCTCATTTCTTTTCTTGTCGATACCTCCCTGAACTCTCAGCAGAGGCTTTGTCTGGTCTGACAACACAAGCACATTATCTGCGGTGGCTACTGACACCAAGCAAACAGTTATGTATACGTTTTTGTGATCTGTTCATGTATTTCAGGAGGTAATGTTATTGCTTGGGTTGTAATTTGTAAGTACAATCCCAAATGTAGAGAAAATCTTTTCCAAAATCCAAATCCAATTCACCTGTTGACTACAGATTTTTTTTTTTTGCTTATGTTTTTCAAGCATAAAACTATTTACACATTCTATTGCATTTCATAGATTCCAGCCCATTTTTTTCCACTGACAGTAAAGAAAAACAGCTCTGTTGTTGTTGTTGCTGCTGCTGCAGTGAAGTGTTGTTAGAATCATTGCAAAGTATAAAATGTAATTGTCAGACTCTGGCCATTTTGACAACTAGTATATCTCAGTCAGTAGAGTAGTGCAGATTATTGTGCAGATAAAGAAAATGCTTTTCTGTTGTATTGTGTCTGCTCTGGGTCTGTAGGCAAAATGGATGTTATTTGTCCTGTCCTACATATCAATATGGAATCTTAAACTGTACATTTCATTTCCCCACAATTTCTTGTGTTATTATGTATATATTTTGCAGGCCTCTCAATGTATCGTGGTAAGATCCTGTACTAAGTGCCATCTTTCATTTGAGATACTCAGTATCAGAAAATTATCCCTCCCAATTGTCGATGTGAAACTCCAAACAACACACAAATGATGCGTGCGTGTGTGAGAAATTGTGATTCCTCATCAGGATTTAAACATTTCCATTCTCGCTACAGAGGGCAAAACCATGGCTACATGTATACACTCCCAGCAACTCCTCCCTCCCCCAGAGGTGGTCTGCCTCACACTGTGATCAGAATGCAGAGTAGCCTGGATGCAATAAAGCCAGGAATCCGGCCAAACTCGGCTATGCAATATGTCAAACACTCATTAACTCAGTATAGATAATAGCAGAAAGTAGTCTGCTGCTGAATGGCATTTATTGACTTGTATTGGGCATATCATGGAACACATGAAGACAAATCTTGATCATGCTGAAATTGAGTAGTGTAGGAATAATGTCAAATTGGTACCAAGATGAAAGATGAGGGATACCATCATCCTCAACTTCTGTGCCAGCAGAGGGCAATGCTCGTATAAAGTATGAAATGCCAGTATCGGGTACAAATATATGTTTTTTTGCTTCATTCCCATGTACCATGACATACCTTCTCTCATGTATTACATGTTTGTAAAAAAACGTGAAAATTTACATTGTTTGTAAATTTTCTGCTGTCTGTAAAGACGTCACCACTCCCTGCTGCCATTTAATTGTATGTCTTTGAGTAACATCAGGAAGTAAGATTGGCAGGGAAACATGGGGATGCATAATTAACCACAGTGTTGCCCAAGGAGAGAGGGATTCACTCTGCAGGGAAGTCTGTGTCTCACTGCCTACCTAGGACCCCTGCTGGTCAGTCTTGTGCCTGCAGAAGTCTACACATGAATGTCTTCCCCTTACATCATAACTACAAGCTAAACTGCAGACAGTGGTTTAAAAAAAATGAGGTTGACCACCTGTATTAGCCACATTGTCTTGTTTATTCGACCAAATCTACAGAGTGGAGTTACAGTCACGGGTGTGGTTTGGGAGTACAAGTGGGTAAAACTAGCATTTTGTGACATGTATTTAAATCAAAATATTTTTATTTGGGGACAATCACACTATTTAGAATTTTCAAAATATTGAAATTCAGGCCTGAGGCAACCTGCAGGGTTGTTTCTTCCTGGCTGTGCCCCTGCTAAGCTTATTTTTATGATATTCAGTGATCCAGCTTTTGACATACCCTACATTTGTACCATTGCAATAGGGCCAGATATTATACAGCACCATTAACAGATTATACACTTCTATATGTTTAATTTCTTTTCAGAGGAAAAATAATAATGCACTATAGCGTGCTAAAATGTTACATTAAAATTAAACATTTTACTATAAACAATCAAATAAGCAAATGTGATTTTCTATTTTTGAACATACAGCACATTACTGATTTTAGTTAATCTTGGACAGGGTATAAGCTTGTCCTAAGTCAGGGTGGCAATATGTTGGTGACTGTAATTGATTGGAAATTCTTGCTAGTGATCAATATTTTTGGTTTCCAGTCTTTTCTGTTTTAATCTAAAGATGATCTATTCCATCCTCAATGTGGGCTTCTCATATCCTATTTCCTGCCTCTCAATGCATTGGCCCTATCCATTTCTGTTTACAGTAACGCATTGTTCCAACTATACTTCTGCAGGGCTTTACAGAATATAATGGTTCTTTGTGATAAAGAAAAAAATATACGCTTATACCTCCAATATGCCTAAGCAATTTGTACAGACATGTAAAAGTACTTTGAAACAAAAAGAGACCCCAGAAACTCTACAGCCTCTGAAAATAATACAGTTACATTACAATTATAATCCATTACTTACGTACATGAATTAGCACTTTAAGTTTGCCATAACCTTCAATGTTTAAATGTAGCATTGCATTAGATGAACATGCATGTTGTCCATTTCCTTTGGGATTTTGTTGAACTGATAAATAATGGTGTGACTTCTTGTTTTATTTTTTTTTTGTCCATGATTTTCTCATGAACATAAACAAGTTTCTGGCTTCCAAACTACAGTTTATCTGCCTCAGTCACTCAGACTGACAACATAACACATGCCAGATACGTCAGAACATTGGTCATGTGACAGACAACAGGTTTATACCATCACTCTACAAGGTCTGAATGATTTCCACATTGTCTGTAATTCATGGTGCCTGATCAAACTGCCCAACATGTGGCCATGTTTTCCATGAAAGCAAACACCAACATTTATTTTTGCATAATTGAAACAAAATTAGATAATTGCCCTTTGCTAATTATTTATGTGTTTAAAAAGTAATTGCTGAAACGTTCTTTTTAATCAGGTTGTGTTTACAGATATTCATAGCATGGCACACATTCAAGACAAGAAGCTTATGGACTTGCATCACTCTCTTGCATATGGTTTTTATAAAAACATTTAAAGACAGGGCTCAGTGTGATGAAGCTGTACTGGAGTGTGGAAGCTGGCCAACTGTATTACACTGGCCAAATAAGCTACTCTTTTAAATGGATTATGTTTGCCATTGCTCTGTGATACAATACATATATAAAGACATCCCTGAGGCTAAAACCGAACATCAAGAAATACTACAAAATATTGATATTTTAACCTTGTAAACTTCTACATTGAGATATGCTTGCAATGATATGTGTTTTTCAAATCTTTTGGATCAGTAATAGAAATGAAAGAAAAGAAATACAATTACAAATTCAAAATACAATTACATCTGTAATTTTATTTTGTATGTGTATTTTGTAAATGTTAATCACCAATTAATCACACAATGACAAAGCAAAACGGTAAGAGTTGACCCTATGTTTTCCTTTTGAATGAGATTAGCAGCACAGTGCAAACCTCCTTGCTGGCCTTTGCAATTCTCCTCTCACCAATAAGTTTGTTCTTTAGCCCAACATAGGAAACATTCCCTCTGTTCTGGATCTGATTGAAGTTAATGAGCCTGAGAGAAGCACTCAGCTAAGGAGCACGTCTGCCTATTGTAATTGCACTAAATCCTCTCAGCAGACCTATTGGAGCTACACAAACCTCTCATCAGTTTGGACATGTTCTATATATCCTCCAGTCATTGGCTGTTAGGAGCCAGGGTCACACTCAACCCAACATAAAATGCTTCTTGCTTATGCCTTGAACGTGGTATAAAAGAAGGTTACAGGGGAATTCCCATGTGCTAATTCCCCACCAAGACGTCCCAATTTAACACCTGAGTGACTAGAAACATTTCAGTGGGGAAAAAAATCCTTCCTTGACATTGACAGATTGCACTAATACGCCATTATGCACATAAAAAAACATTTTTAAAATTGAGATCTACAGATAATTGAATTTAAAAAAATCTTGTTTGTGTTCGAAGACAACTGTTTGGATCTAAAATAATTACTCAGTAAGGCCAAACCTTTTGGTACCAAATAGAGGAAGTGACATAATGCTCCTCTCCCTCTATCGGCCATCTTGACAGCCTGGTAGCGTGATGTATGGCACTCTTATTAAAAGGATGAAGTGTCTTTTTTCAGCTTACACGGCACTTTAAAGCTGTGATTAATGTGAGTGTCTTCAGTTTGTTGTGGTGCCTTGCATTTACCTCCGCTACTTTGCTTTGAGCATGAATATTTTCTGTATGTTTCCTTATTTAATTAAAAAAAAAAACACATTTTAATTGTTTGTGCCTTTTTTGTTGTTTTGCAAGGTAAACCTTGCCATTGTTGCCTGTGGATTTGCCTATTTTAAGACAGAGGAATACAAAGAAAGAAGAGAGGGTGTTTCTGTCTTAAACCCGAGACAGGTCATCTCTTTGATCAGATTTCTTCGTGAGATAGTTGTTGCATTCAAAGCGCCAAAGGACAGAGGAATTGGATATTCCCTGTCAATAGTAAGTGTAGAGGATGCAAACCCACCTGTCGATAGGGAGTTTTATAGATCCAGACACTGCCTGGGTGTCTAATTGGGTCAGTTTAGTTGCTTTGCGAACTCTGATCCATAAATATTTCAGTATTTTAATTAGGAAAGAAAACAGAATATGTATCAACTTGTCACAAACAGAAGCCTTGCGTTATAGAATAATTAATCACACACTGACACAGTTGTGTACCTAATGAGAAATCTGAAAATGTAAATGGCTCATCATGAGCTGCGTTCCGATCTGCAGTCTGCATAAATATCATGCTGAAAAACCGAATGTTACTGCAGTTGTGACAAGCACCAAAGCAAAGTGAAACTTCCATGACTCAGAAGTCATGTCTGAAAGAAGCAAGATTGAAATACAGATTCATCATCATGCAATCAGAAGCTGAGAAATATTTTATCCATAAGTTAAACTGTATGTAATCTATCAGACTATGTTTTATTATGTATATTTGATTGAATAAAATACGGAATCCCTGCAACGTCTTTTTATTTCACAAAACAACCTGCTGGGATTTCATTTATAGTAATTAAAACAATTGAAAATGACTTTTAAAAAAGCCACACAAAGCTTCAGAGGTGCTGGGAAACTAGAATATAGATAATAAACCCCTGATGTGTAAAGTCAGATAGATGCATGAGTAAAAACACAGGGGGCAAGACAGAGAAAGTTTTGGAATAACTACAATTTTGACATGCAAGCTAAGGTGCCATGGTTCTCTAGGGCTTCTTCAATGGGTGCTCCTCAGTGTGTTTTGATGAAATCTATGCATTGTAAGTTTCACTTTAAATTCATTGTAAACTAATTTAAATGTAGACTCTTGTTTGGTGCTAAATTACACAGATGTAAATGAAGCCTGATATCTATATGTTCTACTGGAATTCAGTGAAGCACTATACACTATACATACTTTCTATTTACTTTGGCAACATGAACAACAGCAACAAGAAATCCCACATAAAATAAAAAACCCATTTTATTGACCACTGTGGCTATAATGCTGCCCATATGAGGCATAAATGCTAAGACCTGTGATAGCAAAAGCAATTTCAAGGTAGCAATCAAGGTGCACAGTTCAACGCAGCTCTTAAGGGGCCCCAAGGGCTGTGTGCAGGCACCAGTAATGCCCTCTCAGAAGTGCTGAATAATAGCAACAATATTATCTGAACAGAGTATGGACTGCACAATGCAAGGGCCATTAATCGCCTTGCTTTCTACTTGTGGTAGATGATGAGAAGGATAGGACTATGACCTTTGGACCTTGCGCTATTAAATCCATTAGAGAGAGGAAATAAAGGAATTACATCTCTGCAAATCTTGGCATATAGCATGATCATCAGTTTCTAGATATTTTATCTCATGCCTCTTTATTAAAATTGTAAGAAAATAATAAATTAATAAATCATTTATGCAGTGACAAATAATGATGAATTAACAATAGGTGTATGCAAGGAAAGTGAACCTCATTCTTATACTTGGCTACTTGAATCCTGAAGCTTAAAAGTGGATTTAGGCATGTTTAAAAACACTACGAGAAATTATGAATCCTATCTAAATGTTTTAATGATAGACCATTTAAAATATTTTGCTAATTAAGAAATCAATATATACTTGAAGATACTGACAGAATTTTCAAGCATATGGTGACATCTCAGAGCTGGTAAGTGATCTGACATCATTTCGATATTATTTAGAGAGGTCTTGCGTGAGAATTTACATTATTACTTTTCTCATTCATTGAAATTTTGTGTCTTTTTTAAGAAAATGGATAACACTTAGATTGGGTAACGCAACAACCAATTTATACACACAGTAATACATAGTTTATAATAATTAGTAATCTGTTTATTAATCACTGTAGTCTATATGTTTTGATGATATGTTAGGGTGGAATTCTGACTGTTCTCAGCATTTTTTCTGTGGAAAAGCTACACAGAAAATACTTATTGATATTCTGACCTGGTTCATGCAGCCATACCCTGCCCATACAGGGCAGAAAAGCAGGAGGTCCCATATATAAGCATTACACGCCCCCCACGAAAACCTTATGGCCCAGCAATGTTTTTCTCGGAGTTATGTTACCTTGTAATATGAATCTGCTGCGTACCAGAGACAACTTTAATTTTGAAAGTTGATCAGACAAACGGGTGACATAGCCATGTGCAAACTCTGCCTTCAAATTCATGTTAGGATAGGTTTTGCTAAAATTAAGTGGCTTAACATATGTCATCAGAAACAATAATTAAATTCTAAAAAATCAGGCAGTACAATTTAAATGTTAGAGCTGAGTAGGTCGGCTATAGTTACTTGTTTCTGATATATTTAAATCAGTTGGATTTCATTGATATCCCATGGATCTGGTTAAAATATACTGATAAATGACTTGTCAAGGCTCATATTTTGAATTTCTCATATATAGCTGTTATCAGCCTGTCAGTCCATCCAGTCAATCTATCCCGACACCCCATAAACAGTTAGTCATGCTGAAAGATTGTATTCATTTATTTGAGTCGAACCAGGTACCCATTTCATGTATGCACTCTGTCCTGCCGAGAGCACCTGAGTGTGGCAGAGGATAGGAAAAGTGACATGAATAGCTACATACCACCGACCACATCTCCTGATAGTCTTTAAAATTGGTCAAGACGGAAAGAGCACAGTTACATTTTCATGTGAAATAAACTGCTTTCTTGTTATTTGATAAAAACATGGTAAACCACACTTATCTCCACAGATATCGCCACAAAGTCAATGTTTTAACTGATTAACTTATGTAACCCCATTGCATTTCTGTTTTGTGTCACCTTACTTGATTAAATTGAGTGTCATCTCAGCTTCTAACTTTAAGTAAGAATAATGTTTCATTAGAATGTCGGTGAATGAAATAAAATCACTGAGGTTTGATTAAAAACACAAAGGTTTCATTAACTGGTGTACATTTTTTACAGCCTGATTTATTGTTGAACAATAAATATTGCTTGATATCAAATTATTTTATCATTTGCACCAGTTATCCAGAAAGAATTTTAATGATTTGAAGAGTTATCCTACTACATGCAATATGGTAGGGGTGAAAAAATGTAATATCAAAGTCTGATCAATTGGAGTGCACAACTTAATACAGGTTTGTGATGAGCGTAGGATACACACCATCAAAATCTAAAATTCAAAGTCTTAATCCACATAGAGGGTATTTTAATGAGAAATACCCCAATTTTTATGAATCTCCACCACTAATGCACACGTCTCCAAAGCACCCATGAAGGTTCAAGGTCAGAATACAAACAGACACTGAAAAGGCATGCAGCGGGTGAAAAAAGCGCTGAAACCACGCTAATTGCGGGTCCGAATAGACCCCTTAGTGAACATTAGTGAATGATACTGTTGGCGTAGTGGGAAGTTTGACTTCCTTAATCAATCACTGATCCAGCACTCAGATCGGGCTTCCAGGTGAACTATGACCTAGCACAGGCATCAGGTGGTCAGGTAATAGTGGTTACCAAGATAAAGTTTCCTCAACAACTTACAGTGTCATTTACTAATGTTTACAAACATATTAGCAAATCATATATAATTATTAAAAAGCAGATTACAAATGATCGTAAACTACCCATTAATGTGGTTGTAAGCTATATATATATTTTTTTTTTTTTCTAAAAAAATATCACAAGAAAATGAATTCTGACAACTTGTCCAATAGTTGTCAAATAACATGAGGACAGTTACCTCAATGCAAAGAGCGCACAGAAACAGAAATGACTGTTTCAGCCGCTGCGCTGCCAGGGTTGTGGCAGCTCAGACTCCTGAGAGATTCATGGAGGGACTTCATGGAAGCACGATGCATTTGCTACATGCCTTCTCTCATTAGTCACACTAGCACAGCGCTCAAAGCTTACGTTTGTATAACCACTTTACATCTGAAGGCTCTCTATGATTGATATGATTGGTTGGAAACTCTTGCTTGCATGCAGTGAGTGGATTTATAGCTTTGAAATGCTCTGTTTTCAGCAGGCTTAAGGCCTGGTCACACAGAGATAGCTGAAACACAAAAATCCACACATTTGTCATTGTCCATTGTGTATGCACTTAGAATGTGTGATGGAAGCACAGCACTTGGAGGAGGAGGATTTTGATATTGGAGCAAATGACAAGGACAAGTCTTCAACTGGGACAAAGAACCATCTTTGTCATTTAATAATTAAATTTGTAAATTGAATTGTAATTTGTATTAAATTTGTAAATTAAATTCATTTAATTATTTCAAATTACAATTAGCTAGAGCACAGTTAGCATGTGAGTGCATACACTGTGGTCTGTCAAAAGTTCAACTCCTTTCAGCGTTCAACATTTGAATGTCTGTTGAACTACAGATAAAGCTGTAGAAAAAGATTTTTCAGAATCTCTCTCTGTCAATGCACATTAAGGTATGAGACGCATGGAAAATGTATTATCTCAATTCATTTGACAGAAACGAAATCTACCCCCCTATAGGGCAGAGTGGCCCCCTATATTGGCGCCCTATAGGGCAGAGGTATAAGCCTGGCACACAGTTATATAAGTAAGGCAGAGTGCTAGAGCCCAATTGACTTGAAGAGGTTGCCAGTGCATAATGAGGTATAAGCTAACAGGCTGAGAGAATCCCTCTCGGGCAATCCTAGGGTCAATTATGCACCATTCTGCAGGGCTACATCCTACAGTTTGCATCAGCCTCAGATACCGGACCTTGAGATACATCCACACACAGTTTAAGCCAGTGCATTTTGGGTAACCTAAGTGGGTAAAACTTTGTTATGTAGTGTATAAAGTTACATTTGTACCTGTGGCATGATATTGTAAGTATGATGGCAAAAATAGGCTATTACGGTGTAACAGTGATTTAGGTCATGTAGGACAAGTGTTAACATGGGAAACAATAACTAACATTTAACATGGTCAGCCTTGTTTCACATGTGAAATTAAGATCTTTGCTGTGCCACTCTACTAGTTAATATTTGGTTAGAAATGGGAGATATATGGCATATTATTAGCCCTGTCTAAATAGAATAGATCTTGTTAAATTATATCACGTTCAATCAAAATTGCTTCATCTCCTTTGTCTCAACAGAAACCATTTCAATGGAACACAAATTTCCATTGTGTGGATTGCTTTTTTAATCAAATTGCCTCATAATCTCTTTAAAGGCTCGGTTAATCAAAAATAAGAAGTTAAATGAAGAGCTCTCATAAGACAATGTGATTGCCCTATATTCTTTATTCCTTCACACATTTCAATTATGTGTTGCTGCAAAAGTAATTGATTAATTCATTTCACTTATGTTTTAATGAAGGGGTACATATTTGTCAAGGGCATTTATTTCAGGGAATAAAAAACTTAGATTAAGGTCCATATCTGTATGTAGTTATTTGCCTAAATCTTCCAGATTAAAGAATAGAAAAATATCAATATTTTAAAGTAAGTCTACACAGGGGACTTCTCCTTCAGAAAAATTGATGGGATCAGTTTGCAAGATTTAGGTGCAGATTCAATGTTACTACAGAGGGTTCAGTATTATATATGTGACTCAGTGCTTATTTCAAACTTCTATCTTCTTTGCATATTCTCACAAAGCTGCCTTTTTTCCACCCTTCTACTTTTTTATTACCTCTTTACTACCCTTTTAATTCAAGCGTTTTCACTGTTTTGCATGTCTCTGAGTGTCGGAGTATTAAATGGATAAGCTAAGTTTGTAAACACAGTGGGTGTTAGAAAACAACCTTTATTAAATGTTATTAACACCTGTGAAGTGACTACAGGAACACTACCCTAATGTACTTTAACATTACATTGAAACATGGAATTAAATGTATGACAATCTTTATGGCGTTATGGGTGTGCTCAAAAAGTGTTTAATACTGCACCAGTTACAATGCATAAACACTCTGAACCTGAGGCAGAGGAGCAAGGGAGTGAGCAAAAACAACAAGGTGTCACACACACTTAATGGGTTTGGCCTCTCATAATAATGATTAATGATTTCGACTGACTGTTACCCTTATCATTGTTATTGTTATGTTGTATTAGTGAGGGTATAGGTATTAGTGAGGGCATACAGCATTCTTTTAAGTCATGATACATTTATACCTCAATTTACCATCATCCTTAATTGTAACATTCCTACCTAGTCCTGACTTGTGTCCAGCACTTGAGGAGCAATGATTGACAGCCTGTGGATTGGAAAAGATGCAAAGTTTTCTCCCCCATATGTAGGATTTAATGTCACACTTAAATTGTATATTTACCTTGAACCACAGTGTTCTGTAAAACTAACCTAAAGTAGACTGTACTGTTGTGTACCCAGGCTTCTTTCAGGGGTCCAATAAAAATTATTTGTACAGTAAATCAATAGGAATGAAGCAATCTGAGAAGAAACATACAATGGAAGAGTTAAGGATGAATGGTTGTCTTTTGCAAAGCCAAAATCAATTTTTTATCTGCCAAAAAGTCCAATACAGCTTGGTTTTTCTTCAGTTTCAGTTTAGAAATTTGGATTGTGGAAAGTATGACAAGCTTAAAGCCTGGATACTCACAGTCTCAGACAGTGAAAGTAAATCAGCTGGAAACATACGTAGTAACATGTGTGGTTCCATATTTCACATGTACATCCTCCTAGTGGATAAAGTGAGCATGTGTCTCTCCCAAGCCACACTCAAAAAGTGTATTATATGTGGAGGGAAAAGAAAAACAACAAATTGTTGAAAGACCCCTCTTTGAGTCTGGATTGGCTGAAACAGCTATTAGACCATACTGCAAACCCACTAAGATTGTTTTCTCAAAATGTATAGTTTGGAGCATGCATTGAGCTGCTAGAGCCAAAACACAGAGCTTTAAAGTGGAGATGTAAAAGAGGCTCTTTCTAATACCCAAAGAGAACATTTAATAAGAGTGGCGGATTGATGATTTGGAATAGGATTATGAAAGATCAGGCTGTCACTGTGATTAGGCTTTCGCATTGGCCTCATATTTCACATTTACTCCACTCTGCTTGCATCCCTCCATTTTATACAGTATCTCCTTTCTCTATTCCTAGTCTCTTTCCAGTTTTCTTGTTTTCTCACCACATTTTGCTCTGGAGTATACACTTGTTTTTGAAGTGTAACACACAAGAGGGTTTTTTATTATTTACCAGTAAGTACTGTATACAACACATACAATATAGAATTTACTGGGGCTGATAGTTCTGGAGGGAAACAAACAGTGTTACCCAAGTGACTGGTGTGCTTGGTCCTGTAACATGCACAGTCCTCTGGCACAATGTCTGCACAGCTCGGCTAGTCGACTGCTGGGAAAAACGAACAGTGGCTGACTGAGCATGTTTTGGAGCAAAAGCATTGTAATGTGCAGAAATAATTCTTCAAGGAAAAGAGTGACAGTTTTGAAAATAATGAAAATAAACTAAAGCAAATGTGTTGCATCCCCATTACTGGTTGGTTTTATGGAATGTTTATGCTTTTTCATAATATTTTTGGTGTAAGGTGATTCCTGCATTTCCCTTATTCAGTGCACACCCATTCTCCTTAATTGTTACTGTGTGTTTGATCTCCCTCAGGACTCCTGCAGGTGAAACAAATTTTAATGTGTAGCAGGTGGATCTATCAAAAGACACCTGTGCTATCTTCACATGTCTGCATGTCATGGCACTCTCACCTGATGAGACAGAATTAGCTTACTGTCAACTTACTAGCAACTTGCTGAGTCTGTTCCACTATTAAGTAGTAGAAATATAAAGGGCTCTGTCAACTATTATATCCCTGACTATTACCTACCTCAGGATGGTATACTCTTCACAGTTCTGTCATTTGAGTAAAAACAGGTTCCATGACCCAGAAGTCTCTCAGGATCCAAGGAACCCAAAAATGCAAAGACCTGTAACTCAGAAACAGCTGTAGAGCTGCTTTTTCATAGGACACAGGATTAGCCCTCTCTGACCTATAAAATTAAAATATTACCACAACCACCGAGGTAGCCTATGTATTGCATTGGTCTGTGCATATTCTGTTATTTTATTTGTGTAAAAATAGCCCTTGAGTATCTTTCAGAGAACATTCACAGTATTTCATGTATTATGTCAATATAAATCTGTTTCATCCACTTAAAAACTGAAATATAGCCAAACTTTTCTTTCTAACTATCATTCTGATGTATCTTTCGGTGTGTGCCCTCATTTGACGTTATTGCTCAGAGGAGGCGGCTGTGTGACATGCAGACGCAGTGGTGAGATAGTGAGCGGCGGAGTGCTTAGATCACAGCGCGGGAATGAGCCCTCTGGGAAGGACGAGCGAGATGAGGAGCTAGTGATGCGACCCGGGACACGTCCCCAGGTACCAGCCTGCTGACCAAAGGCTGAGGAAAGAGGAGCATCATCAGAGACAGCTGAGCTGGAGGCATTGTTCCACGACAATCTGACAGCGCAGCAGGGGGAAAAAAGCACTGTCGAGAGTCGAGAGATTCGGAGCCTACAAGTGGCTATACTTCTGCTCCATCTAACAGATAGCGGACTAGCAACAATCAGTCACTGTAAGCAAGTGTCGGCCAATGAGTGTTTACCAATCGCCCTGATTCTCTGGTGTCGATCCAAACTGCCACTCCATCACAAGATGAGGTGAGAGAGGGATCCTTGTTCCAACACTGAGAATAACAGACCGAGATTTTCCTTTAGAATCCAATAGGGATATTGAAATCATCAACTGCTTTGAATTGATAGCATGGTCTCAGGGCTTTTTAGAGAAAGAGGGCCTAATTAAGCTGGATCCTGCCCTTCCCTGGAGGCCTCAAATGAAACGAATGAAGACAAGAACAAACTTTCCCTGACATTAAGGCAGCTTCATGATGCTTTTATATATTAATTAATATTGCTTGCTGAGGTTAAGGAAGCAAAGGCAAGGGACTAAATAAGGTAATAGCCAACACCTAAGCTGATAAGATATAAGTCCCAACTAGGTTTGAAAGACTAGCTTGTTTGAGCAGCTGGCTCAGAACAAATAGAACACCATGTTTTGCTTCCAGTATTGAGCGCGCTTCTTTCTCTGCTTGTGTTGTGCTGAGTGTACACACTTGCAGGAGCACAGTAATTTTCTTTCCTTCCCATGTGTAAGTGGAAGAGCTGAGTGGACGACACATGCGGAGTAAAGTGAGTAATTATTGTGGCGGTTTTCAGTAGTAGGAACATTTCTTTTCCTTTGTTGTATCAGTTTTGTGTATGTGTTCTGGTGCAATTTGTGTTAGGTGCATTGGCGTGATGCCTGCAGTGGAGAAGTGAGGGGAGGCAGACCAGGAAGGTCCATCCAGGGTGAAAATAAAGCAAAGACAATAGAATTAGTTGAGAGAAAGTATGGACCGGAGCTGGAATGGAGCTGTTTTTTGGGCCTTCTTGAAAGGCTGAAGCTCCTCTATGTAGACTGTGCCAGTGCTGGCAGGAGCAGGTCCGTCAAGATGGTGATCCAGACTGGATCTCAGAGAGGAGCTAAACCTCTGCAGCAGGACACCCCCAGCATCATGCTGTTATTTATTTATTTTATTATTTTCAGGCTGGGCATAGTGGCCTGGGCAAAAAAAACACGAGTACACTATATATTTTTTTTGTAACTTTGTGTTTTCTATGTGTTATTTGTGTCTCCCTTGGCTTTTACACTTTTCTTGTTGGTGCAGAATGGAAGGGAACTCTCGGGGTTTCAGGAAGCCTGGAGGGGTACAGCTTTGAATGTTGTGAATGTACACTGTATGTATCTATGGTGTTCAGCCTTGCGTGAAGTGGTGAGACTCGCTGTGTGACCTTGTGGAGTGTCATATATTACAGGATACAAGCTTACCTACTATGGCCCTCACAGTTCAGGGCCAGGAATCTGGGGGTGGTGTTAAGGAGGGGGATGGAGGCAAAGGCTTTGTGTGATCAACATTTGTCCTTAACTTTTACTTACAAAAGAAAAAGATTGTCATGCTTTTCCTCTGCAAGCATAATATTCATGATTGCTGAAGTTTCCGAACTGCTGTGTCAGAAAAGATAAAAATTAGCATCTGCATTTAATTGTGAGCCAGACTTAAGGACAAATGTTGAGTAGATCCTGGCCTGTGACTTGCCCAAGTCTGAGTGCTATCTCCAGTGTGGGAGGATACCCATGGGGTTAAAGCAGCTAGGGGCCGAGGGCATGGCAAAGTCCATTGCCTCTAACATTGAATGCTCTGGCCACCATTTTTTACCTAATTCTTTTGTGGCATTCGATATAATACACAATCTTTTATGTTATCCCTCTTTATTTTAAGAACAGAGCAAATATGTGTCGTTTTGTGTTTGCCTACTGTTGGATTCTACCATCTTGCCCCTTAATCTCTGCTACAAAGGAACTGTGGGCTTTGTCAGCCACATGAACAACTTCTCTCTCGTGTTTGTTAACAGACGCACAGGTATTTTCTCTCTCACATGGAGGATTTTTGCTGCCCATAAACAGCTGAGGCAGGATTAAAAGGAGGGACCTTGACCCTTGGCTGCCACACCAAATGTCTGTGAATGCTCGTACACAGTCTTGTCATTGTCTGCTCCAGAGATGCGTATTTGCCCAGATTATAATGCATTTGCCAAAAATACCAAGGTCAGCACTCTGTGATGACAGAAGACCAGTCGACAATCTCTCACGAATTTGATTTACTTTTGTTAGTGCGATGATCCCGAGCTTCAAGTTGGTCCAGGTCAAACATTCTATTTTACCCAGTCGCCCGTGGGCAGCAAACTCAATCCATTTGCTCAACTCTTTATTGATTTTTTCCTGTGCTATGAAAAATGATTTGTGAGCACTTCCTTCCCTGTTTAAACTTGGGCAGATATTGTTCTTCAAGGACTTGCAATGATGTTTCTCCCGCTGACAGCTTTATTGGGTAATAGCTGTGTTTTACGTCAACCCCTCCAGTGTACTCTTTTACACTACATGTGTTCTTGTAAAAATGATCAGCTGAAAGGTACTGCAGCTGTAATAAAACCTTATTAGACCACTTTATTCTGGTCAGTCTTTGGCATGTGTGACAGTGCAAAGGGTTGCTAGTTTTTAACTGGCAATCAGTTTTAACATGATCCATTGGTGTTGTACAGCCATTTTTACCCAATAAGTCGTATTGAAGCGATTTCTATCAGAGATGGAGGATGACAGCATCATACTGATTTAAAGCTGAATCCTCTTGCTACCATTGTATCCTGAAATGAATACGTCATCTTGTTGGCATCCATGAAAATCAGAGTTTCTGATATAAGTTAACATGCTTTATACTTCTCCTTTCCTGCTTTAGACTGAGGGAATGAGCAACTGTATGTATTTTCTTATCCGCTTCAAATTGCTGAATTACATTTAATTACACAGCTACAAGAGTCAAAACCCATGGCCTGAAAATATGACACTGATCCAAAATACATTTTTTAATAAATAATATGTATTGACCTGGCTTGCAGAGAAACTAGCTCATTTTAAAAATGGTTGCCCATTTAGCATTACTGCTCACTGTTGCTGCTATTCTTTTAAAGTCAGCTCATGCAGTCACCTGAAGAATGTGTTGTTAAGTGCAACTCAATTGTTTTTAAAACACTGTACAGGAAGCAGAAGAAAGAAGGCTGTTTCCTCTGGCCTGCGGGCCACCAAAGGCCCCCTAGGCAGAGCCTTTGCCATGCCCTCATTCGCTCTGTAATTCCATTTCCATATTTCCAAACAGCAAACAGCAGCCTTACTTAGGAGCAATCAATACCGCAGGTTTCACTTAATTTGACAAATGTGCTTTAATTCCACTTAATTCCCCAGTGCTGCACAGGACTTGCTCAGTTTTTTAATCTCCTGTCTCCTTAATGAGGTTTTGGTCCACTCAGAGATAGATAGTTTGTAATGGCAGGCATATTTTAATAGCTCCTAGCATTAATAGCTACTTAAAAACCTCATGGGTATCCTTTCTTGCCTTCGAAATCCCTTACATCAAGCTGAAGAAGTGCTGTTTCAACGTAGGGGGGGCATTAATGTATTTTCCATTTGAACTATGATTGCAATGATCATTACAACATATGAAGATCATTAAAACATATGAAGATGTCACGGATTGGAAAATAACATGTATTGCAGTGCAGAAATCATCTTTCAATTTTTTCAAAGCATTTATGAAATTCCTCATTCCTTTTCTGTGATCTACGGGTTTCAGGTAGAAGCTGGTCTTATGGTTTTGTATTTATGAAAACAAACATCAGATAAAAAAACTATATCTTCATGTATGCACTTCATGTTCTCTTCTAGAAATTTCTTCACATTGATATCACAATTTGAGAATCCCAACTGCAATATATTGCAGTAATAAGAGTCCTATAACCCAATAACCTTGTTTGTCACAACTACCAATCAAGTGGGGATGAATGGTTTTTTTTCTCATTTTAAAGAAATAACTTATATTTACAAGTACATAGCAGGGAAAGGGGTTGAATCCTATTTTATACATATTTATTGTACAGTTCATTATCACTTTCAGTCCACGAAAAAGCAATGGCAAAAGGGAGTTGACATACGGAACATTGTATCTTGACCAAAAAAAAAAAAAAAGGAATGGCACAGTTCTGAACTCTTCACAGACTTTTATTAAGGTTTTGCAAGCTCTGAAAATTAGTCCCAGAGGTTTCTTTTGTGGAAGTGTGATGAAGCCTACTGTGCTCTTTTTAATAGTAAAGGCTGATCTGCTGTGTGTTTTGGGAGACTATTGCTGGGAGTGTTTCACTCCCTTTAACTTGGGTTAATTGGATTCCTCTCAGATCTGGCCAAAGAGAGCAGCCGGAGCAGAAAGAATCCTCTTGTTGTGATTTGAAATCTTTAGCCGAGTGTGGTATTTAAATGAGCATAGGTATGTCAGTTCTGGCTATATATACACATAGAGATACTTCAGAGCACAAGGTATAAACGAACTCTATTTTAATGAGGTTTAACCTAAATTATCCCATATTAAACCTTACAGAAACGGCAAAGTGTCTTCATTACATCTGATAGAAATGGTTTGGTTCATGTATTTACCCCGAGTGGTAGTAGTATGGTTTTGCTATCTGTTGTACTAACAGGTCAAATAATTGGACTGTTTAGAACCTGCTGCTTACACCTAATAAAACTAAAAGGTTGAAACAATTCATACCTTATGCAAATTGGAAGGGAGGATTTCCTTTTTTATTTCCCAGATTTTTGGGTTTCTCTTCTCATGTAATTGATGTTGACCTGTTAATTATTTTTTTTTAATTCTAAATATTCATTAACATGTTAATGTATGAGAACCTGACATGAGGATATCAGAACAATAAATGTCACCTGAAAACAAAGAAATATGGAGGGCTATCAATGCTAACGTGTTATGAGCTGAGCTCATTGGCTCAGTACATTAAAGGTATCCACTGTGTAACACAAACTGGGCCATTTGGAAGACAACACCTTGGCTTTAGCTGTGGCACCAGCTGACTATGACCAGGTCCCGATGGTGGCAGGAAACTATTGGTTACTTTATATCAGGCAAGGATCCATAGGTATTCCAGTATTTGCATATTAGCTTTTGCAAATTACATACTCAAAGCCAGCTGGCTGTTGTCAAAGAGTGATATAACTCTCCTTCAATCAGAAAAAAATCTCTGCAGTAGTACTATATAGATTTTGAGAAAAAAGTACTGAAAGACATGCCAAGATATAGATTTATATGAGAGGGGAAACAATGTGAAGAATTTGCCAGACCTTCTAATTATTTTTTTTCTTACATCTATTAAATCTCTGGAAGTATTACATTTCCAAACCTGAAATGTTTTAGGGTAGCCCACAGGTACTCCATTCCAACTGACCAAATTCCTTTTCAGTAGTGCACAGGATGCTCTCAGAATGTGGATCAATTTGAAGCTACATTTTCTACAGTTTAACTAATAATGATGGAAAAAAAAGTAGTACCTTTCATGTCATGACCTGAAAATGTTCAACTCAACCACCACCAGCACAAATGTGTGGTATTCAACTGGGTTGATGCATGACAGCCATTTTGCTCACCACATATCCAAATCATAGGTTTGTGCATGGATCTTTGCCGGGTTTGAAGAGTTCCTGCTGAGCAGTGGGCGTAGAAGACTCAAACTCTTTTGAGTTATCCCAGTATGAATACCTTTGAAAACTTCATTCAAAATATCATTCAATTATCATATTGTACAATTATTTTGGTGTTGTCCCAAAATGGATAGTTAAATGCTGGGCCCAGAGGAGTATAGCAATTGAGCATAGTAAACACAATAAATAACAGTTCCACTAATGCTGCTGCCTTCATCTTCTTTTATTGTTTGTGCAAAGTGGGTTTCGCAGAAGCTGGATATGGCTCGTCGTGGCATTGGTAATACAGTAGCACAGCAGTATAGCACTTTTCTCATTTTACATGCTGTCATGATAGCCAGTGGGTAGAGCATGGTGATATGGAGAATTAGAAAAGCAGCTAAATGAGAACACCTAGCCCTAAAGGCTAAGATGCTTCTTAGTGGCAAAACAAATTGACATGGGGAACAAGAACTTTCCTGTTAAATCGATAGGTGCCACCAGCAATACAAACCTGTGGAAGTCCAGGAGATGGTAGAAAGTAAAAAGGGTTGTAATTTTCTAGCTGTATGCACTCTGGAGCTGAAAACCCCCAGCCAGAGTGTAAATCTTATAATGGCCATAGAAGAAATCTAGTGCCAGTCTGCACTGATTGCATTTGTGAAATAAGTCCCCATGTGTTTTCAGCGATCCAAACATACTCATAGGCATTGATTGGGAATGCTTTCTGCATTGAAGTGAATTCCCTCTTGAACGCACAGCAGAGTGGTCAGGTCCCATCGGGTTGTGATCACAGCTCTTCACAATATTAATGCTTTCACAGACCTTTCATATTTTGACCAAAATAGGATGGAATCCCCATGGAAAGCAAGTGATGAGTTCTGTTTCAGCACAGCTTGCAAATATGATGTTTTGCCACCAGGATTTATGTAAGCCTGCTGTAAAGATGCAAATGTCTTCTGAGATTGCTTGTATTAATTTGTCCCTATTTTATTTAGTGGATCAAAGAGTTCATGTTTTTATTAATATGGCAGAAAACATCAGAGATGTGTCTTTACAGCGACATCTCCTACTGAAATCTGCATACAGATGAAGTGACATCCAGAAGTAATCCCAGTTATGAACTAAATATTCATTGTTGAATTATATAGTTAAAATATCACCTTCCAAAAAAAAGGATTGTTTGGCATCTCTTGCATACAGCAGAGGATGAAGGGATTAAATTAATGACTATTTTTGAAAGCAACATCAGACATCATCTCTTCAACAGAGTGGGATAGATGGAGAACAAACCAATAAACTCTTTGCAGAGTCAGGTGTTTCTAAGTGTCATTGCTTTTGGTCTGCGCTGAGCTGCACAACCTCTCTCCTCTCTGTTCATGATGAGAACACTTTGCAGGCTCTCAACAAATCCAGACCTTGTCCCTGTGATGAGGCTTTCATCATCACAGCTACTATTTCATAGGATGAGATTTTGCAATAAGGCGAAAATCTTTTCTCACCATTACTTGTGATTGGGAAACGCAGAGTAAGCCTGAGGTCAAACAGCAGGCATTCCAGAGGACATGTCCTGGAGAATCCATCATCCTTTACTTTTTGCTGTTGTACTTTGTCACAGGGAAAGACAATACACCACATTCAAATTTAGAGGAAACACAGACATTCAAATTGACAGATATTTCTAAACAACACTGGCACAAAATGTTTTACTTGTGAGCATTCAATTCAAACAGTAATGTTGCTTATTTCATTCAGTGAAATGAGTGTAATGTTTCATATTTTGCTGTTCAGTTTAACTATTTTCTTTTGGGTTATGGTTTCTTTTATCATGGAGTGACAACTTAGATGTCTGAAAACAGGTCCAAATGAAGATAAGTCAACATCAACAAAATTACTGACAGCTGACAAATATTTTGTCATGACTCATGTTAGACAGGGAAATCTTTCTTCAGATTGCAATTTTCTACAAAATGCTGTATGTATTTGGTGTACATGTTTGTCTAATTTTGTTACAGATGTAATGAAAGCCAGAAATACTACACAATATTATTGCACTTTAACACCCTTGTCCTGAAAGAAATGCACTTTGTGTTGTAAGTCGCTCGTGGATAAGAGCATCTGCTAAATGCCTACAATGTAATTCATGAGCATGTTTTCTGTTTTAGATAATCATAGTTTTAGTATACTGAGAGTGTTAAAGTTTTAATAGAAAATGGAGTAGCACACAGTCTGTGCTGAGCACCTGCTATGCCAAAGACCTGCCTTCATTTATCAGTTCCTGTATTTTATTAAAGGTTTCATGCCCTGAGAGTCTCTGACTCCTGGGCTATTGGATCAGGTCAGCTGGACTCTTACCATGCATAATAATACAGTTGTTCCTCTAAATATTTCAGCAATATTGTAAGCACTGTTCTTGGTACTGTATGCAGAGCAATGCCAATGTTTGCTTTAACAAAACCTTCATAAAAAGGCTGCAAGTTGGAATATCACATTAAAACTGAGGAATGGTTGAGTTTTGCCTGGCCCAGGTGACTGAATTATCAGTAAGAGGTTAATTTCATCATAGGACAAAAAAATAATATATTTAAAACAAATATTGTTGCCTATACAGTGTTTCTCTAAGATCTGATGTATAGTCTAAACTCTCAATTGACATGCCTGTCAAAATGGAGAATAAAAATAAAAATCTTGAGTTGCTGCTCTGAGGGTTTCAATGTGCTGGAATTTCCTGCCTGAATAGCTCATCCTTTTTCAATAACCACAACAAGCTTGTAACCTGGGAGGATAGGTAGCCATTGATCACTTGCGAGTGTCATAATGTGGGTATTACAATTTAAATGTGTTGAATTTGGCAACAAACCCCACAGAAGATCACTGTACACCTCAACCATAGTCTTCACAATAGAGACAAATGCTGCCACATTAAATGCCATCTCATACAATATGTATTTATGCATTTCACAAAGCCCAATGTTACCTTAGAATAGAGGAATTCTCTGAGCATAAACATTCAGTATCTGCTTGAATACACTTTGGAATTCACACATACTCAAAACAAACAAAATGTGCTCGATATATTGTATTTTGCATCCATAGACTTATTAATAAAAAAAGATAAAGGACTGGATTCAATCAGTATTTCTCCTGAAGTTTGACTCACAAAAAAGGCACATGCTCGTTTTTCTCAGTATGGAAATTGCCTTACTGTGTGTTTGAAGAAACAACAAACACTTTCCTTTAATTGACCATGAAAGTCAAGGGCAAATGTGCCAGTTTTTTATATAAAGTTCATGTTCAGTGTTTGTGCATATTGATATTAATTTCCAAAAATTACAAGCACCAGATATTTGACTACCGTTTTCACATGCTTACATGCATACATACCAGTTACATTTTACATAATCATTTCTGTATTTCTGTATTAAGTGCTTTGTTCAGCGTTTCATGAATCAATCAAGGCAGTCAAAGGAAGAAATGCAGGGCTCATGAAGACCGTAAAGACCCCTGGAAAAGGTAGGAGGGAGAATGAACCATTGCCTCAAGGTTCCAGCCCAGTAGTCTGAGAAACGTTTCGATTACCACAACATTCTGGGGGTCAAACCAGCCTTTCACCCACCTCATCCTGCACAGAAAAGTAAAAGGTTAAAATGCCTGAATGGACAAGAGAAACAGCTTTTATTTAAGCTGTGTGCATTCAAAACGCTTCCTGGTGACTCATGTAATTGTGGAAACCAACAAATATTTTTTGGCTATTACTGCATTGTCCTCGCTAACTTACAAAAATTTCAGACTGCCCTTTAGAATATTCCAGTTCATTTGGAGATATAGATCTAGTAGCTGTGTTCTAAATATGACAAATTAAAGGTTCACTATATTCAGTTGCCATTGCACTGTTGTGCATGGTAATTCCCAGATGAATGAAGCAATTGCATTGGAACTCAGTAAATTTGACTCAGTATGATTGACAATAATTACTTTTAAGTGTAGACTGACAGTTCTTTGAATGTGTTTTGATACAACTGAACTATTTGATCGCAATGTTAATGTCATTGACAAAAACTGTGACAACAAATGTTCATCATCAAACTTTTTTCCACAATGAAAACGAGAGGATAACTAAATAAAAATTTACTTTTTATTACCATTTTTGTTGATGAATAATAGAGAGACAATAATGTCAGAGACAGATGAATGGATAAGTAATTTAAATACCATAGGCCTATATTTTTTCATCCAATTACATGCATGCACTCAATCTGCAAGATGTGCACAGCGATACCTTGTAATGCCAATACCTGATACTGTTAAGTAGAAAGAGACAAAACTTTTTGACTGACAGTAATGACTAAAAGTTGACTAACCTGTAATGAGTTTTTGTCAACTAAAACTGGACGAAAACATTTTGAGTTGTTGTCAACTAAAACTAGGCTAAAACTATGAGGGGAAAAATTACGAAAATGTGACTAAAACTAATAAGCATTTTTGTCTAAAGACTAAGACTAAGACTAAATCTAAAATACCTACCAAAATTAACACTGCCTGATGGACAGAACAACTGACTATTTAAGGCATATTCTCTTTATATCATGTTCCATTTTGCCTGCAATCAAATACATGAAAGGAAAAAAAAAATTATCTTACCTGTGTTCTGACTGGAGCTGGAGAAAATTTTAACCTATCAAGCATGAGCTATGCCATATAGTTTGCTGCTGAGGAATTACCGGGGGGGTGGTGGAATTACCAGAGGGGGAGGTAAATGTTTAAAAGTAAAAGATTTAATAGATACAAAATGTCAAAAACCAAATTTCATTTGGGTCCAATGGAACATGTAGGTTGCAGATTCCTATTGTTGGCCATTCTTTGTATGGCTTGGCCATGGATGGAATTCACACATGAGTCTAATTGTACTACATGATTACCTGGCATTCTTACCTCACAGCTAGCCGAGTCACCCTCCTTGGTTTGCAGGTGAAAAGTGTTTTATGTTTGATAAGGGGCTCCTTTCCTCTGCAGATTCATTTAGCTTCATATTGATATCACAACATGCACATATTTATGTTGATCTTCTAATCCCAATTTTAATTTCTAGAGCTACTGGAGTGCTGTCAACATAAAACACATTCCCAAAAGTTTGGACTATTAATGTTACATTGGACATGATGCATGGACTGAGATATGTCAGTAATTGTAATTGCAACAAGTGAAGTTAAATCCTACACAAACTCTAATAGAGTAATTTTAATTTTCACTGTACTAAATGTACGTTTTATTCTTTTCACTCCAGACGTTCCAAATATTTTTTTTTCTCTTCTTCTTTTTCCCATTTTTAACACAGCTTAATTGTCAGGTCTACTGAAGCAACTTGCTCCCACTGACTTGGGAGAGGATAGCTGTGATTCCTCTGACTCACATGACAACTGGCCCTTGCTTCTTTCCACACTGCTGAGACTAATGGCTTGCACCCAAACCATTTCTGGTGAGACTGGGTTGGTTGGTCACCAACACAGATCTCCAGCCATAGGCAATAATGGCACAGCTGGGATTCAAACACCCAACGACAGAGAATGCAAGTGTCTTACCCTGTGAGCCCCTCAGAGGCCCTCAAAGACTGTATTAATTATAGCTCACATCAGTACTTCACATTCAGTGAACAGACAGGCAATATCAGGGCCCTGCGTCTTTTCACTGCTCCATCCTCCAAGAGAGGCTTTTCACAGCAGGTCAGGGGCATCTGTCAAAATATAAAATCCCAACTACAGTAAGGACCTCATGACATCAATGACAACAAAGCTAGCTAAAAAGACAAACCATTAGCAAGCAAATTAGCATGTTAGTGTCATTCAGGTCAGAAATATAACATTTTATTTTGGCTTTTAGACACTTGT
This sequence comes from Albula glossodonta, assembly GCA_019788955.1. Classification (NCBI taxonomy): domain Eukaryota; kingdom Metazoa; phylum Chordata; class Actinopteri; order Albuliformes; family Albulidae; genus Albula; species Albula glossodonta. The sequence goes on along the minus strand of JAFBMS010000008.1, from coordinate 3,676,787 downwards.
AAAACCATTCTTCAGATATTAAATTTTGCTCATGGTGTACCATAAAGGTTCATTTTGATTGTCCTCAGTGTATGTTTTCTCTGGCAGGACTAGAGGCCAGGAGGCAAGCAAAAGTTTGTGAACAATGCAAAATAAACATGAAAGCACTCCAGTGTACTGAAATTGCCTTCAGTTTTTATGTGTATTCAAAAGATGCACTCATTAATTACTTGACACGGAGCTAATTGAGTCTTGGCTAATCTAATTATCATTAAAAGCCATTAAATATTTTTTACAAGTAATGCATGCATGTCCAATCTAAGAAAATGTCCACATCCGAAGAGGTAAATCAAAATTATGTTGTATGAATTTTTATTCATTGTAATGCCTTGGTGCTTTAGTTTTTTTTTTACTTCTAATGAGAAGCAATGAAAAAATGATTGTATTCATTATAAAAGGAAATAACACCGCTTTCAATTATTGAAGGTGTTGTAGAATGTGCTTCAGGCACTTAAGATTTCAGTGCTTTTTCACATACCATTATGTTTGATTAAAGTGTATTATTTTGCTGTTTTGTGTAAAAGAAATTGCATTTTGAGAAGTGACATCAAATCTCAGAATAATTTCCAAAGTGCTGAATACAGCTGTCCTCAGCTTACTATGTTCTATATTGCACTTTTTTTGAAAGTTTATCAAAAGCACACTTCCATTTGGCTGTGCATCCCAAGTCCAGGCGGATATTAACTTTATGTGAGGAGCTCCCTTCATTGAACAACTGAAATGTATTTTCAAATGTGAAGATTTCATTTGATAGAATTTAGTCATTTCAAAAGCCATTCTGCCGGGCAGGGGACAGTTACTGTAAATCTCTTTTTCCTCATTTTCTATAGAAAATGGAAACTCTCTAAATGAGGGAACACAATCTGAAAGGGCCATTGGTGAGGAGCTGAGGTAAAACAAATGGAGTAGGTGAGGAAATTCGCAACACATAAAATGTACTAAACCAAGATATAAAATATCTGGCAAACAAAAAGCTTGTCAAATATATCGATAACACCTCAAAAAATGAATTTGCAAGTTTGAGGTTTGTCACACTCCATCGCCCACTTATGTTTTTTTTTTTTTTTGTTGGTGTTTTGCACCTGTGATGTACTCAATAGATGAATGTGACTGGGAGATGTTAGCATGTCAGTGATTCAGATGAGAAGTTCTAACTTCTCTCCAGTGACCCCTGCTGGTCAATTGGAAGGCCACAGTCTCCCAACACAAAGCTGCATGAGAGGCACCTTCCACCAGCATATCTCTGCAAGCTCAACTTGTAGAGAAATGCAGCATCTGGGAGAAACTGGACATACCTTTATGTCCAACTTAAGACATGTGGCACAGCACATATTCTCTTGGCAAATGCAAGTGCTGGATAAAAAAGCATGTCAAAATTGATGTTGGTATTTAATCATCAATCTACAGTCCCTGTATGGATATTTCACTTCCATGATAAATGTGTTCTGTGCACCTATAAAATGAATGCATAGTTTACAAAAGAAATAAATATAATTGATAAAAATGTAAAATTATTTACATTTAATGTTAAATCATTAGATTTCATTAATGGTCTGCAGCTATCACTGTCCTTGACATGCACAGGCTGTTTGAGCAGGTGTAACACAATCATACACTTTTAATATTAATGAACCACAACCACAACCCTGATTGGCTGGCATCCTTAATGATTGCCCAACTCCCTCAGCCAATCAAAACGTGAAAACGTGTTACAATGTGTGTAAGTAAGCAGAGCGGAGCTGTTGTTATTTACATGACAGTGTATGCAATCTGGCTAGGTCATAATTAGTTGCATTTTGTTTCATAAAGAGCAAAGTATATCGTGGGCCAATCTGAATGATTTTTGTAAGCTATTGCTGAGCTCCAATGATGGAGTTAACGATTTGTCCTGCCAAGAAGCAAAAATAACATTGGCCAATAAGCTTAACTTTGGGCCAGCTGGGTTATGTTTATAAAATGACATCTCTTGACAGCCAATAACATGCTGTGAGTATCTTGTCTGGAATTTATCTAAAAAATCTACCAAAACCCTATGAGTCTGAAACTGATCACTACAGTGCAGGTATATTGTGCACAACTAATGCAACATCTGTCTTCCATTGTCAATGTTTTGACTAATAATGGTTATGTAGGTTCAATTTAAATATTTGTGTAAGCTTTTGCTACAATGAATTGTAGGATACCTATTTCTATAGTTGTAGATCTAGCAGACAAACTCCTTAACTAAAATTAAGTAGATTACCAACCTGCCACTCCAAAATTATTTTCCGTATAAGCTCCTCATTCATATTATCAGAGAATTTAATGTGGTATTTATTGATATCCATGATCTGAACAAAAATTGTTAGGCAAGCTGGTGATATCACATTATCCCATCACTGAATATTGTATTTTCATTTCAGAGTGTGTTTATGAAGGTATTGCATTAATATTCATTATTAATATCATTATTGTAAGAGGAGAACGATGTTATGGATATTGCTCCATAATCTCTCAGCTATTACTGAGTAACCTCCTTTTCATCAGAGCCCATTTCGCAGGGCGCCTCAGTGTTTGACAGTCAGCCAAGCTGTCAGTGCTGTCACAGCATCCTGTGCTGTCAGCCTATCATTGTCATATTTGCATGGATCCTATCACTTGAGAGAGAAACCTCCTCCAGCTCCAGTCTAAAAAAAGACAGTGAACACACATACCTTCATCTTAAACCCAAAATACCTTTATTAGAATAATATAATCACGTAAAAATCTTGCCTCCAGAAAACCTCATCTGCATAACTTGAAGTACTCCTCTGTAGTGTAATTCCCACCAAGTTTCATAAATCAACGGCTTATCAATATGACGCACAGTGCCTTCGCTTTGCATTTTATTCTTCTGTTTACTCCTCACTAAATACGTTTATCATTTCAGCTAAACCTGCAGGAGGAGTGTTCAGCACGCATAATATATAAAGTAAAGAAGTCAGAACTGATTTGTCTCACTTGTCAAAAATATGTAGCTCGATTTATGTTGCATCTTGAAATCTCTTTTTCATACAGATAGTTCCGTATAGATTTCAAAAATAAGCATATCATTGATGAGAGGTTCTGATGTAAAACCTGGTGTGGGCCCAGCTGGGAAAAGGGTCCCACTCCAAGGCACAGAATGAGGATTTAGAGATAGCAGTAATCAAATGGACTGAGGCGCTTTAAGGGCGTACTCAGTTCAGTAAACACAGCCTTTACTGTATTTATGGACGTATGCAATTCTACATCAGACTGAACCAAAAATCCCAGATACTATGTTCGCTTGTCTCCAATAAAAAATAAAATACCCAGAGAAACAAATACCCAGTGTCTGATTATTTTCTGCTGCAAAGGTCTGTTTGTTCTGTTTTGATGGACCTGTGTGTCTATTAAAGAGGCTATGAGGGTTTGACTGGGTCCCAGCCCCTCTCTTAAGAGGAAAATGAACCTTGTGGAAAAAATATGACAGTATAAGCATAATATGCATGTACAAAGTCAAAATCAGAACACAGAAACAAAAAAGTGAGAGCACAATTGCTCCAGTTTCACAATGCCCTATCCTGATACATAATTATCTTGATAAATGTAGCTGTTATGATTAAGACCTGGAGTTAGTCATCTCTGATGATAACACTGTACATGGCTCATGGTTATTTTCTTGCCACTATATTATTTACTCACGATGACTCTATTATTATTGTTATGGGCACATTCATTTTTAGTCTGCTTCATTGTGTCTCATAAACATTGAGCCTATGAATTGAATAAGGAATTGCCTTCAAAGGACCACAGATTCTGTTGATACATTTTCAAGACAACTACCATCTCTGCTAGCAGTGGAGAGAAGAGAAGGGAAGCATGCTGCTGAGCCTGGGGCTTTCCACAGTGCTATAAAATCACAGCAGCAGTCACACTGAGGCAGAATCAATGAAATGAGTTCAAATGGATCACATTTCTTCTTCTCCCAGCTGATTTTTTCATGGATCGCAGCAAGCAAACTGCGGTTGCTTATTCAACAGAGGAAGGAATTAATCAATTTTCATTCTTTAATGTATTATGTGACCTGTTGTTACATGCTTTCTCCTTTGCAGGGATTGTGTCATTGCTAAGGGCCTTTGTTTTAAGCAGTTAGAATTTGAAATAAATGATGAGAGACTGGTGAGTGGGCAGGGTCAAACCCAAAAATCCTCTTGCAACATCAAAAATATCAGTGTACATTTATATAATATCATTACTGCTTTTATTATCAAATTTGGATCCAAGATCAGATTTCTTGGGAAATATGTTTTTCTCTATGAATTTACTGTGTATTTTCCTTTGTATTAAATCACAAAGTACACCAATCATATAAATCTGACAGGACTGGGGAAAACCCATAAAACCCACAATAAAGTGTGTATCATTTGATATTTTGGTTCTACCATTAGGGGCATGAACTATAGGAGAATTATATATGCTATAAGAAGTTAATATTACAATGTAGGTGATATTATAGATTATAGATAGATCTATAATCTATAATTTATATTCTAAATTCTATCTATTATTTATAGTCTAAATTGTGTGTTTGTGCGTGCATGTGTGTGTGTGCGCGTGCGTGCGTGCATGCTTGATTGTCAAGGGTAATAATCTTGTACACAAGGCCATGGGCTCATGGATAGCCAAAAATGGGAGCTCAAATGTATCTACAATGTATATTGTTATTTTATGGAATTGGTAGTTGCTCCTCTTTCTACATTATGGAAATTATGGAAGTTCTGAAGGTCAACAAAGAAAAACATCTCATTCTAATGACTTCGTATCTTGTAGGAACGGCTTTATTATCTCATTTCAACGATTTACTCAGTTTGTCTCATTTGTCAATATGGCGCACCTTTCTGTCCCGGTCATGATCGATGAAGTGCGTAACACACTGGGCATGTAATGATATTGGTGATTAATGGTTGATGAGACTTGGTATTGGTGAAATAAAGCTCACTGATCTCTTGGAAAAACAGGGTTTGTTAACCCTGCGTGTAGTACAGAAGCAGAAACTGAAGTTGGACATTATGATGCAGGATCAATAACTTTTAGTCAGCTATTTATTAAAATAAAGGAGCCTTCCAAGTAGTAAAGACAAGTAAAGTCACATGACACCTGGAATTTAGAAAGTACTCCATAGCAATGTACAATGGGTAAGAATATTTCAGTCATGATAGACGTTCAAAAATCCATATGCAGCATGTGGATTACATTTGCAATTTAATAGTTTTTACAGATAATTTAGTTTAGATTTTTGGAAACTGGTGATGTTTCCTTGTGTAGGTGATGTTTCCACCTCTGACTTTCATTTTTTTTTAAAAAATGTTCATGCATGTTTGTATTTTAAGGGTACTTGAGAATAAACCCCCCTACAGCAGCTCCTGATACACGTCTATTTCAGTCTCACTTAAAACAAATGGCAAATGATGTGTGTCCTCTCTCATACAGATAAGTGACAGCTTCATACCATCCTTAATGAACAGGATTGTTTATCTGAGTATTTGCTCCTGATTCCAGAAATAGAACATCAAAAGAACCTCTAGATACATTTTATGTCCATGCTGGAGTTACAATGAGGCTGGCTTTATCACATTAGCTGGTTACAAGTTCTCCTCAAATAAAAATGTTTTAGAGACCGGTTGGATGCACGGAAAGATAGTTGTTAACTGCTATTGCATAATTTAACATGTTACATTAATTTAGAGTATGTTTCATCAGTGGAAGCATCCACTTTTCCTCTTAATACTTATCAAATTTATCTGGATATAACTACCCATGTCTCTATCTTCACCCCGTGTTCTGTCAGCTGCTGCCCCAGTTGGAGGTATAATTATTCAACAGCTTTGACACGATATGCAACAAATCTGATTTGAGACCCACCTGTCTAAAGTCTGATTCTTTAGTGAGAGCCACAAAGAAGTGAGTATTTAATAATACTGGCTAATTTTACTATGGAGATGTTTGACTTTGATGAAATCCTGTCTGAACACAGAAACTGACTTTGAAATAGTAGGATTTAATTTCATTGAAACTTAATGCATTATTATAGCATTACAGGTTAGGAAAAAACACCTCTCTCTGTCACGCAGAAGGTAATTAGTTAATGTTACATGCAAAACTGTTCCATTTTCTCATCATCTCATGATCAAAACACAAGCGGATGCTCCAGCACATGGAACAGGTTCATGTGATCTATTCATCAGCTGCATCCAGACACAGTCAGGCTTCATAGCAATTTCTGATAATTATGTCATTATAATAACCATGCTGATTATTAACTGAAATTTAATTTACCAGTATACCACATCTAATTTAATGTGATTATGCTACATTAGAATATGTAAAGAACATCCAGTGAGATATTCACAAACAAAATCACATTTTCCATCGGTATACATCCAGACAATATCTTAGTGATTTGTAACTTCTGCATGTAGGAAGTATGTGCTGTCAGGTCCTTAAATCATAGCCCTACATATTATTAATGTTTTTATTATTCATATCCTTTATGTGTGGAATAAGTACATCTGGGTTAAAATGGACAAACATTCCAAATTTGACCTCTGCCAATAAAAATCAGATGTTTTGGTCCAGGACATTGCGGTCCTTCAATAGAATTAACCGAAGGCTATCCTAACTGCCAATGAAACAAATGTGGGTCAAAGCTGTTGAAAGACTAGCCTTGTGCTAATCTCATGATCGCCTGCATGCTTTATCTTGTATAAACACAAGAAAATCTCATGTCTCCAAAAATATGATAATATAAAGCAACCACATTTTCAAATGTATATGAATAGGCTGTCAGTTTGCATTACTGGTCTCTGATGAAAATGTGCAACTTGAGAGTCAACAAAATAACAATGGTAATCAACCTCATGCCAGTCAAAAAAAGATGTATTCCCATTTGTCATTCCGATTGTTAATGCTTAAATTGAATATAACCCTTATCAAAGACTAGCACAAGCAGGGCTATACTACACATAGAGTCAGGCACAGAATTTCAGTGCGCAGTTGACAACATCTGCTGTACATATTGAATCCCTCATTCCTGAGAAATACAAAAAGTTATGGCACATTTCGGGCCACTGTGTGGAGTTGATAGTCTGAATTAGCATGGTCAGGATTCGACACTAGAACGGGGGGTGTGTTACAACACAAAAACAGTGCCTTGGCAGGAGAGTCACCTCTCAGGAACATTGCATAGCAGAAAAGGGAATTTACTGTCAGTATTGTGCCTCAAGAACAGCAGCTACTGGGGGTAATGATCCCTCACATGAGAACTTGGGGTCTGTTGCTGTCATTCTCATTTCTTTTTTCAGCATCATTTTATCTCCTAATTTGACTTTTTCTCCCAGTTTGGGAGAAATGCATTTGTAGGTCGGTCCCTTCACTGTAATACCCTGTGTCATTTCACCTGAGTGTAAGCTTGTACATGCATCCCGAAAACATGAGCAGCCAGCTGTGTGCTGCACTCCCCCAGCTGAGCTATGTACCACGTGTCATACTAGAGGACTGCATTACTTACATGCCCGATGCAGATACTGTAGATTCCAAGTGCCTGATTGGCCGGAGAATGATGAAGATGGCAATGAGGTGGGGAATATCCTACTCAATGAAAACTTCTCACCCAAGACACCATTACTCCAGTTGGCCATCCTAGCCAGCACTGGCACCTGCATGGTTAAGGATCACTTAACTTAAAATGTCTACCCCCAAAATGGTCTGAATTTGACCTATTTTATTATTTCTCTACTCTCCTCTTGTTGGCAGTTATGTTGTGTTCTATACCAAATACCAATAAAAAATGCTAAACATTATTCTGGCTGGTGGAGCACATGCCTGCTCTATAAAGACCATTTTATCCAGCTATGCTACTGAGGAGGCCAACTTTCAGATTTCTCTTAATGTGCTTTCCAAATATCGAGATTCCCTTAACATTATGTTCATGTTAACACAGTTTGTGTCAGGCTAAAAAGCATTGTGTATGGTCTATTTTTCACCAGAGAAGCAGATAACTTCCCCACGAGAGGAAGAAGTCAGTCTCACACAAGCTTACACTGAACAATTGTACACAACCCAAGACCTTGCCCAATAAAAACTGTAAAATGCCTACAATACAGCGTGAATGTTTTGCTGAGTTCTGGGTCTCTCTGAACTCCTTTGTGCATCATAACTAAGAAATCTAGGGCATTGAATATGTTCAGTACAAACAGTAAATTGAAGCATTATAGCTATAGCTGACATGTTTTGTCAATGTTTACCTTGATGGAAAGAGAATTCTAATATCTCTAGAGTGAAAATTGTGACATCCAAGGATTCAGGATCATGCTGTTTAACATAAGATTAATCTCAAAGTTTGGAAGCAATCAGCTGTCACAGTACATCGACATGATTTCATTCAAAAATAAAATCTTTTTCCGGCCAATTTCATAGAATAGTACACCCTTTTCTATACCTCCTGTCTGTAAGAACTATTTCTACCATGGCCTTGGGAAGAAGGATGATTTTACTCCTATAGTATCAGCAGCCATTTTACTCTGGTTTTGCACTGACTACTTAACTGCTACTGCCACACCATTCTGACAAGCAGAAGATTAATTAATAACCAATACCTTTAAAAGCCACCCATTAATGTTAATCTGTAATTGTAATCGTGTTCAGTTTTTCCTGTAGAATGATATGTTGTACATTTTCCCAGAGACAGAGCAGAAAAATAAGTGGTCTAAGTTACACATCAAAGTTAGGCTCCTCTAGGGGGCAGTAGTATGGCATTTTGTTCATGTGCAAGCTGGAGAAATGTGATTATGGATATGAGATACCCTTTAGTCTGCCTTTTGTGATTTACAAACATCTGCAGTTTTCCAGTGCATTAAAGATTTGATTGCAATGTAAAACACATTCCTTTTGTACAGTGTATTGCACTGAGAGGCAAAGCAAAGATGAGATCTTGAGAAAAATCAAAGACAGGAAAACACCATGTGACTCCCTTGAATAACAGCCAAATCTTTTGAGCACCTTGCTTCATCACACTAGTGGGTTACCCTCACATGAGTATAGATTCAAAATAATCTGTGATTTTTCCTCATGAATGTCTTGCCTTTCATGCACTGCATTTTAAATGAAGACAACTTAACTCTTTTAAACTTTCCTCCTTCTCCACATTTTCCCCCAAGCTGTCACTATGATTATCTTGTTTTCAAACTTGTTTGGTTTTCCCAGCAGACTGATAAGAGCCGTGTTCCAAGTTTATCCTCATTACACCATCCTCATAGCCTTTGTAATGAGCAAAACAGTCAGAATGAACTAAACTTATTCAATTCACTGGTGACACAGCACATGTAATTGCTGGAGATCAAAGAGCAATTTTAAAAGGTGAAGCAAAAAATATCAAATTTGAGGCCGAATAAATATAAAAAGCAGATGACTAACACAGAGCTCTTAAAGTATCAATATGGAAATGTAACAGACCTTTTAATTTCTCTTTGCAGGTGACATTTTTCATCAGCAAGGGGGCGAACCTTATGTCATGTCATGTAAGAGTGTTGACTGAATAATAAAAGCAAGTGCAAAAGAGCATGCCACTGAGCCACAGAGGCCTCCTGTGCTCTTTTCCATTGTGATCAGAAACAATGGCCCAGATGACAGCCTGTCATTCCTTTGAAAAATGACCTAAGACGGCTGCCAGAGTGAGAGTTCATAGTTTAATGTATCATGTTATGACACCTTGATATTCCGTCATTGATTGAAAACTTATGAATAACGAACATTCTGACATTACTTTTAACGTATGGTGTTTAGGAGTGGTGGAAAGCTGACAGATCGAGATTGATTTGACGCCATCACTCTCCAGATTTCTCACTCGCTCTTTCAAGTACTATAGAACATTGTGCTGGGAGAAACAATGCAGACTTTTTCTGGTGCTTACCCCAGTGCTTTTTCTGGTGTTCAGCTAAAGACCAGCTTCTTTCCAAAAGCTGGTGTTACATCAATAAAAGATACACCAAAGGTGCTGTTGCATGGTTTGTTAAAAATGCTGATCATTAGCTAGCAAGCTAGTTTACTGGCTAACAGAGCAATGACTGTTTTAGCAGAATACCATTTTTGACTTGTAAGCAAGCCAGGTTATTTCCTACCCTGTGAAACATGAGTAATTCAGAGCCTACAGAACTGTCATTGATAGGTAACAGCAAAGACCCTATACAGCAGGATCACTGCATTCACAAAACATCTGATGTCTGTCTAAGGAGAAAAGAGTTCATTTACAAAATATATTTTCATGGAAGAAATAATATTGTAAGTGTTAAAAAAATGAACAAAAACTGAATATATATGTTTGGGTTTGGGTTACTTGTCAGTAGTCGTGCCCCCTCAATCTTTTATTCAAGAAAAGGGGATTAACCAGCCACATTTAATCTTCAGTATACTCAAAGTCCATTGCTATTATTCATTGTGAACAGACAGGAGAGGAAATAAACCCACTAAGCTACAGAGTCAATGAAGTCACTCTTATCACCCAAGTTACACCAGTCTAGTTCAAAGAGCTGGGGGTCCTGCCTGGGCTCATATGCACCCAAAGACAAAAGGCTTTAGTTGTCATGCAAATTAGTGGCAGAAGACACAGTGCCAGACACAGTTCGTGCACTGAATTGCATTCTGCATGATTGGCTGAGGTTATTAACTAAAGGTAATTGCATTATTCTCCCAATGCCAAGAAAATACCATATTGCTTCCACAATCATATTCCCGCTGTCACAGAAGAATATTGTGTACATTTTGCTTGCTTTGTCTAATCCTAAAGCCATAGTTCACCAGCAGTCAGTTCAGGGGAGTCTTTACCCTGACCTTGTACTGTCTGGAAGTAACAATAATTTAAAAGGTGTCACATAAAATCTCGAGCACTGGTGACAGGGTGTGAGGGAATTTGCTTCTGAAAGGTGGTAAAAGGAGAGGGATTACCTCTGGTTGGTCTCATGTTTCATGTTAATTAACCAAGAGATTTGAACATGACTGAAATCCCTAAACAACTCACCAAAGGGTGTGAGATTAAGCATACCATTATATCTATGGCCAGCAAAGGATTAAAGGAGGGTGTCCTGCCTGGGTGGCCATTAAGTTTGTCATGACAAATGTACCATTATCACTTAGCTAGCTGCAAATAGGGAGTTCACGGCCCACATTCGTATAGGAGCTGAATACTCCTCTCTCCCTTGAGAAAAAGTCACTGCCATGAGTACTTTGATTAACGCTGACAATAAGTTTGTGCCATACATTGTTAATCTTCATTGGCTTTCATTACAAGGATTCAGATCCACTACAATTTTTTCTGTAATGTTCTCATTACTGCCCTCCCATGATCCCATGAACCATTTATACATAAAAAAATGTGTTGTCTTTTCAAGGGTAAGGAGTTTCTATACATTGCTGTGCTTTTCTTCAATTAATTTAGCAGGCGTAAATACAACAATATAGAAAAATATTGCTGATAGCCAGTATGAAAGGGCTAAATATTAACCTTAAAATTAAAAAGCACTGAACATGAATTTCAACTTTACAAGGTTTCTTGGACTGATGACCAAAGAGAAGGAAAGAAACTGGGGAAGGAACTGGAATTAGACCCTAATGTTACATTCTACATCCTTATATTACATCACTGTTTGAAACTATTTAAATAGATTAACATATTGGGTGACTTTTAATTAATGTGTGTTTGTATGTACTGTATGTTTAGCATTTGCATTGTTTCTCATATGTGCATTCTCTGAGGGGGACACATGACATTCCAGGTTGTGTCTCGGGCTGTGAAAGCACCAGCACTGTTACTGCAGCTGGTGCTGAAGCAGCACTTGCACCACCGATCTAGGCATCCTTGATCTAAATAAACCAGTACAGCTTCTGCTGGCACTGCGCTCAGTTATTCTCAGAGAAATACTGGAGAAATAGCACTGTTTGTCAACAGTGTGCTCCGAGATTTTTTGGAAAGAGGGAGAAAAGCCAGACAGGTCTGCAGTTTTGCAGGGGAGAGGATCTTGAGTGGGATTTTTAGAGACATGCAAGCGTACTCCTGGCAGAGGGAAATGAGCCCACAGAGGGGGAAGAGCTGTGGAAGGGGAGATAAAAAGAGTAAGTCTTGTCATGCAAAAGAGTTTGGCTCATTGATTTCAGATTTACTTGTATTGAACCAGAGGGGCAGCAGCAAACTTTGAAGCCCTGAAGTTGTGACCTTTGTCCTGACTTTTTTAGAACCCCAGGCGATGGATTCTGAAGCTCACCCGTCTGTGTCTTCTCTGCCAGTCTGTGCACCCCTCACCTCTGTGGGCCTGCACACAGTGGGGCTCGGCCAATACAGAACCGCCTCAGACACTTTTATACTGCTGAGTAACACACACGATGCGTGATATCAGTCCCACGTATTTTAAGGACAGCATGAATATTTTAAGGTCACTGAGCTAATGCCTCAGTAGTTGCCTGTGAACTGTGAGAGAAAAGCAGTGACTTAGCACAGTGAATGCACAGAAAGCACCGCAGAGTCACTCTCACAGTGCTCATATCCTGCTTTTCAGGCTCCTGCTATAGAGTGTTTTCACGTAATTTTTATACAGCCTCCAAACTGGGGTTATATGATGTATATGTATATGTATATGTATATGTATATGTATATGTATATGTATATGTATATGTATATGTATATGTATATGTATATGTATATGTATGATATGATGTAGCTCAGCGCAGGACACACCAGATACAAGTCAGATGTGTTGTACTCAAGAAGCTGTTTGACACTGAATCACCCAAATGTAATGATCCATAGCCTCAAGTGAGTCCTGTTCACAACGATGGATGATGATGAGAATTCTAATGCAAATGATTTTTAATTGACTTAATTATTCAAATGTGGGCCAAAGTTCTCTGGCCAGATTACATGGTCCAAAGATCACAAAGCTTGCAGCAGCAACAAAAGGACACCAAAAATAACATGTTGATGATTTCTAATACAAAAAAGAATCTCAGACCAAATAAAGCTAAAAGTGGCTGACATGAAAAGGCAAGCAAAGGAGAACCAAGCATACTGATGAAGGCTATAGAGTGTGTCAGTTAGAAGCGTATGAAAGCTGTTGTGCATAGAAAGACCATGCTGTTGACGGGCTGGTGGCTTGTCCTAATCAAGCGCTGGGTTTGAGTGCAGAGGCAAGCCCTCAAGGTCTGGCATTGCATCATGACCTTCAGGCCTTGAGGTCAGACAGAGAAGAAAGTTTGTTTCCTCTGTGCTCTTCCTCCCTTCCTCCACGGGGTAGAACTGTTGCAGGGTATCACAATTCCCAGTTAGGCTGTGGGCTTTGAAGTTCACCAGATGGTGGTATGTATCATTATTAATGCTTGTTGTGGAGTTCCATGACCTGTAGCTAATCTACAAAACTGGGGTGTGCTGAATGGCAATTATACTCTTATGTTTGAAACTTCAAAGTGTATTCAGCTCAGTGTAAACGCAGCAGCATCCCCCCAAAGATTTGGCTTTTAATTACCCTGCCTTTCATTTCAGAAAACACAAGACAACAAGAACGTAAGGATATATGCAGCTGTGTTGTTCTGTGCTGTATGATAATTTGCTTAATGAGTAACGTTGATAAAAAAATGGTGCATTATTGTAACACGTTGGACATGCTTCTGCTCACATAAATATGGACTTTCTCTGTTTTTTTATCAATAACACAATGGTGTACATAAAGCAGGAGCTGTGCTGTTGAGGAACTGATTTGTAACGGTTTTCCCTGCTATTGTTTGCATCTCTGTACTGTGATTATTGGGCTCAATTCTCAGACGCGCGAGGGGAACTCTCCAGGGTCTGATTCCACCAGCACAAGTTTGGTAAGAGGTTGTAGGGGCATGGAGAGTACAAAGCTTTCTCCCAAAGGCTTGCAGACAGTGTGAAGCATGGTTGTCCCCTGCTGGAGACACACCTGTTTGTCCGGAGGGCTCACCAGAGAACACAGAGGCTTCCGTTGCAAATGGACCCAATTTGACACTGCCCAAGCGAAAGCTTGTTTTTGTTTTTTTGCTCTGTTTTTTTTTTTTTTTCCTTCAAGCTAACCACCACTGACTGGCAGTTGACAGCTGTTTGCATACAAAACTCCTTTTGTTTTGTGTAGTTTCTCAAACCAAGCCTGGAAAACAATAGCTTCCCCTGAGCGATACTGACAGTCTGGCAAGCCCTACTTACAGAGGGCTGTTATTGAATAAATTCTTTCTTTACTGACACACTGACTGATCAAAATCAACTTCCCATCCACAGCTCACCCCAACGTTCTCCATCTATGCAGTGAGCAGTGCCATGTGCACAAGTAAAATAACCTTTCTTTACCCTCAGCTGCATGTTATTTTTTTTAGCAGTTTGTGAACAGTATAAAACTGATGCTGAAGGTCATGGCCAACCAATTTGACTTCTCTTACCCAATATGTCAGCTTTTATTGGACAGAATCCTGTTTCATGACAAGGTGTGCTGCACAAACCATTATTTCATGATCACTGAAAATGAAAGTGCGGGGTACCTTAATATCTTGGTGACCAAAAAATATATAAATATAGTTGAGGGGTAATAACATTTTTTTTTCTATTGGAATTTTCAAGGGGGGAAGGTTAAATATCCAATTTCATTCAAGTGATTATTTTGGCAGTTAGCAAATTTATCTGGATGTGACAAGAACTCAGAAAGTATTCTATGAGTGAATTGCTTCTAATACCAAATGTTTTGTTCAGCTGGAAATGATATCATTGACATATTATGCATGAGTAGTATAAAAAAATCAGCCAGCATTTTTTACAAGCAGTCATCACATTCATAGCTGATTTACTGGTCAATGTATATCGACCTTTCATCAACAATTACAGAGAAGATTAAAAGCAATGTGTTATATCATAGGAATTCAAGATTAAAGAATTGGAAAGGAAGTTCTTGCCTCTTTGTGTATTGAAAAACAGGAGTTTAAGCGCTCTGCGGTTGCTGCTTTTGACATATTTCCATTTTCTGCAAAGAACTGGCACATCTTAAATCCCTGCTTTCACAGGACCGAAACCTTCTGTATGAATTACCCTTCATTCCTCATAGTGTAATATCAGGGAGATATGGAGGGGTAATATGGCTGAAGCAAGCTCCATAAAATTAAACTGACTCGTCTTCTTCCACAAGCATAGAAAATCTCTCCCTCTGTGCACTAATGATTCTGGGCATTAGCCTTATGATGCCTAATTGGCTGAGAAAACTGTGATCTCATGTATATTGTCAGCCTTTTTCCCCTTCTCCTCCAGATATTTTCTGTTTGTCATCATTAGCGTTACGGTTTCTCCCCGCTGCACTCTTGCAATTTCTTCTCACCCCTTCCAGCTCTGCAATTAGATCACCTCCGTCCTTTTCTAATTCTTGACAGCCCACCCCAGCGCGGATGAAGGCGTTTTCATTAATATTACAATAGAGGCAATCTTCATTTTGAATACAGCACAATTACACTACTTATGCCTTCTGAATTTTTCTGCCTATAACTATTGCTTAAGAAACTAAAATGGAAAAATACCCACCCAATTAGGATCAAGCTTTTAAATGTGTTCACCCCCCCCCCCCCATACAGATATTTCCACTGGCCCCCTGTATAGCAAGGCAGACAGCATCACACAGTTCTCACTCTCTCTCTCTCTCCTTCTCTCTCTCTCTCTTCCAGAGATTACCATGAATAATATTATAGGGAGAATAAATATTTCAGCACACTTTTTGCAGCAGTGTGTCTTCTGCGATTGACAGTAACATCAAAAAGGAGAAAATCTGAAGCAGTGTTAGCTGACAAGAGAGGAAGGGGTTTCCAATATAGATGTTTAGTTTGTTTTAGGGGACTTTTGCTGATGTGTAACATTCAATGCAGACAGAAAGATGGTGTGCACAGGTATAGGAGATTAGTGTAAACAGCAGGTATACAAGTGAACTAACATGCGAGTCTGTGTTCTGACAAAACGTGTTCTAAATATTTTGCCTCAGGGGAAAGTCTTTGGCATGCAAATTGTGTACATAGATGAGTCACAGTCTGTCTGACTCATATCAAAGTCATCCAGAATTCTTGTGTATTTAACTTTGCAGGCAAACTCACTCTACTAAATGACAATATCCAGGCCTTAGCAGGGTGAGGTGCTGTCTGATTTCAGAAGCAGTGACCTTCTATGATCAGCGTGATGTGCCTTCCTCAATCAATGCCTTTTTTATGTGCTGCACTGAAGTCAGGCCTAAGAGTATTTCTTACAAAATACAGTTATTTGATAACATCAGTGTTTAATTTGTACCAGAGAAAGCTGGAGCCCCATATCTACACCTCTGGAATTCTAGTGTGAACCTCTGAGCTCAGGGATCAACCCCTCATGGCAACATGAATGATTTAGTATGCTCATAGGCTACAAATATAAAAATAAATTTTTATTTGGGGAGGTGGAGTACCAGAGGTGGAATACCTTGGCTTCCGAAAGTAAAAGTACTTCCACATATTTATTCCATCCATGCACTAAAGTCGTCAGCCAGGTAGCTTACTAGTGAAATCATCTGTTTTAGTGCACAGGAAGAATGAATAGAACATGTTCTGTCTGAAGCTGGAGTTTTCTACCTCTGCAGTGCACCATCCATCAATACAGGTTATAGGTTAGCAGAGCATACCCACACCTGTTCATCACAGAGAGGTTGTGCTTTTCACAGGAAAGACTATAATGGCCTTACAAACAGACATTTTTGTAATCTCTGACCCCATATAAGCACACAGAATTCGAGTATATTGTGTTATATTGTGTATTTTCTAATCTTTCATATTCTTGAGAAATAAAGATACATAATGAGCAGAACCAAGCATAAAGGCTTGTCATTTATCAGCAGATTATGTGTTGCTGAATCTGACCCTTAGGTCACTTGCATTCCTCCCCTCCAGTCCCATTGGTTTAGGCCTGGGGACCCAGATGAGAGGAATGACCAATCTTATGCAATAACCAATAAGTAATCACTTAGATAAGAAAACCTGAAATAATGTCAGCCCCAAGAACCAGTTTTAAGTTTCTGAATTACGCTCTTCATTGGCTACAACAGAGATACTTGGAGATAATCGGAGATACTCACACCTGTTGTTGCCAATGGAGAGCATAATTTAGATACTCAAATTTGACTCTTCAGGCCAGCGGTGCCCCTGATTTACTTGAAACTGATTGTCAGTTCGACTTACCTAGTGTCCCAGGTCAAAATCAGTCGCTGATCAGAGTGGAGGAAAGAAAACCAGCAGTGCTGATGCCACTGATTTTCTTTTACACCTCAGGCCTAAAACCTACTTTTGCCCATTGCTCCTTTATGGACATACATCCACTGAATCGCTCTCTTTTCTAGCCAGGAAGTGGCTAAGAGATCTGCCCAAGAGGGTCTCTTACCTGGGCATTTTTAATGCATGAACACCTTACACTGTCTACCCCTCAGATAACTTATCCTTTCCCCACCACCATGAATACATTTCTTTCATTGGAATATAAAGCTTCCTGGGTACTCTAAGGCTCATCAGTCCGCCTACTCTCAGAGTCATGGAGGGCCAGGTCCTCCTCTTTTCTTTCCAGTTCTTTATCGGACTGTCCAGTTGCTATGCCAGAAAACTGCAGAGTTAGCGGAAGTAGTTTGGAGGCATCTGATTGACAAGAGTAATCCCTACTGAATGATGAATAACATGCCGACTGTGAATCTCCCTCCTTGGGGATCATGGGTAACCCTGTAGTGCTGCTAGTCACTGTCAGAGTGGCACAGTGAGGGTATGATGAAGACTGTAGGGCACTGTTCTAAGAATAAATGCCTCATCTGGGTCTGCCATCTGGGTCCCATAAACTGCGTTCTTCATGTTGAACCACATTCTGTTGGAAAAGGGGAACAGAGATGTCAATTTCTTCTGCAAAACATTTATTCTCTTTTCAAATTACCATTTCTCTGCAAATATTACTGCATGGTTTAGATCAATGGCATGTTTGAATGACATGAATTTTAAAAAAAAAAAAACTTCCCAGAAGCCATATTAAAAACAATGTCATCAGTCACCAGGCCATGGGTATAATGTCTTTTTTTAAGTGTCAAATGAACAACTGTGTTCTGTATTATTTTTGTGTCTGTGCCTGTAACTCCTACAGCAGCAGGTTTTGCTGACCTTTTTCAGTAACATATTGTTATCAGGTAATACCCATCTTGTGGGAACAGGGCTTACACATAGAAGTTTTCACTAATGGGCAGGCAATGGAATTTTGCAGGATTACAATTGCATCATTTTATTTTTTAAATAATGAAAATATGAAAATAAATTAGCTCATTTATTTCCAACATAAAGCATGCTCTGGAGTACTGTGGTTCATGGTTTGTGTCCTCCTTTTGTTTGTATTGATCATTATGACATGCACATAAAGAGTTTGTTACAGTGATTCATTACTGCATGCATACACAGTTTTCAATACAATACAGAAAAGACAAAAAATATGAATTTAATGGACCTAATCCCGCTTCTGTCAAGATAAAAACAAATGCAAGTGTTACACAGGTGTTGACTGGCATAATTTCATGATATGAGCCACAAATATTTAACAGAGCTATATGATATGACTTATTTTTGAACTCAACTGTGGATGGAGGATGAATCTACAATTAACTGGACATATTAAACAGATTCTGTGTGTGTGTGTGTGTGTGTGTGTGTATGTGTGTATGTGTGTGTGTGTGTGTGTGTGTGTGTGCATGTGTGTAATTATGAATACTGTCTTCAGTACTCAACTAACAACAATTTTGTTAAGTGGAAAGCTATCATTTTGAACAGAAATATGGATAAGTCAGGCTGACAGCAGGAACACAAGCATGCAAGGGACTGTGCAGACACTAGAATTCCTCAGGCAGCAGGCTGTGACAAACTGAGAGAGTGCCTGGAGACACAGTGGACATGTTGCAGGGGTTATGACTCCAAACAAATACGTAGCAGAGGAGACTTTAACAGCTCCACTCCGAAAGAACAGATTGTATCAATTACAGAGAGCCTCACGCACTGGATCCTCCCCTGGTGCCCAGAGAGCTTCTGTGTTGGAGGCTTTGGAAACCAGCTCTCCAAACTCTGCTGCACTCACAGGCTGACACTTCACCATTCCAGTCTCTGTTTCCCAGTCATCTGAACCCAGAGATGCAGGCACAGATGGACAGTTTCACTACAGACACTGTACCTTCCTTTCAGTACTGGGGCTTCTCAGATACTCTTGAGATAAGGTGTTTAATTCTGCAGATTCTGGACCTGGTCACCCCTTCCCTGAATTACGACTAAATCAATTCTCACATCAGTCTGAGAGAGATGTTTTCCCAGTCTTGAAATCAGTGAGGCGGGGGATGGGGTGGTTGAATGCTGCTGCGGTTCCGGATATAAATCCATATGCATACCCACACATCTCAGCCCTGCCTGGAGTCCCTTGCTTTCCTTTTAATTGGCCTCAAAACCAAAAGCACGGAGGCACAGCTTAGGAACTGCCTCCACAGAGAATCAGCTTCTTTAGAATGGCACGCAACGGAACCATTGACTAATTGATCGAAGTCTTTACAGCAAGTAGATAAGTCACAGCTGTGGGGCCAGGACAGCAGCAGTGATGGAAAGGCGTTGTCCCCTATGATTTATGCACGTCCTGGAGGAGATGGTGGCAGCATCCATACGGTCTCCTGCATTTAGCAGCACCAGGGTACGAGTAGGGCTTTACTTTTAGCGCATTCCCAGTGCAACTGTCACCAAGAGAGGCAAACTGGTAATGAGCAATGGTAGCTGGACCAGTGTGCCCTGCATTTACATAAGTAGTATCTGTAGATTATTCCAAGGTTTTGCTTTTGATTGCATGCACTGCAGAAACATATAGTGCATTAATGTGTGGCCATGCAGAAAAGGTTTTTGTCACATCTGTACTACAGAAATCATATCCAGATTCCAAGTGACACCAAATAGAAAGCGTGCTATTTTATGCCTGGAGATGAGGAGAGGAACTCACAAAGCTGCAGTGCAATCCAATGATCTGAACTACCACATACAATAACTAATGCTGTCAGGCAATACACACACTGTTAACTCTTTTTGTCTTATCAGTTTATTGCTTTTCATAGTTGTAGTCATTGTGCCATGCTCATGTCCATAAATCAAAGATGATTAAACTAGCCTGGTCATTGTCCAGTAGGGATATTAATTAACAAGATTAATATTAATGAAATTAATTTTCTTGTCTTTTTCTTCATTTTTTCTTTTATAGGCACTGTGAGGCTCTCAGATAAGATCATTTGCCTTGTAGGAAGAAACAATATGGAGGAATATTTCTTATTTCATACTTCAAGCGTAATAAGGATAGTAGTCTGCCATGCCTTCTGGATTTGGCATTAAGGATTAAGGACACAGGGTGGTTCAGATCTTGTATTCTGGATGTATAGATTTTTTGTGCTTTTACTGAGGAGAAATATGTGAACGTAGTCACACTGTACCAGTGTCCATCTAAGTGCAGGGAAAGATAAAACGTGTTAGGCTGCTTTGTAGTATGAGGTGGTGCAGCTTACCCTGTCTGGCACCAACTGAAAAGTTTCTTTAACATATTCAGTAGAATAAATATATATTTTCTTTAACATATTCAGTTTGAAGAATAAATATAACTGAATAAGTTATGTACTATCATGGATGCACTGATTGATTACAGTTTCACATTAGGTTAAGACTAGGTATTGTCAATATCATCCACAGTTTTTGCGTATGATTGGAAAAGAATAAATAAATAATAAAATATGTTATGCATATCAACTCAATACTGGACATCAGAATGCCACCATATTTTGATATGGAAATTTCACCAGCCTACTTCAAGATCCACTTTAAAAAAAAACTTTTTTTTCAGTAAAGTAAAATATGTGTATAATGCAAAACAGAACAGGTTTTCTTTGACAGTTTAAGAACTTAAAACAGAAACTCAAGTGAAATGACATCACAGTGTTCCACAGGGTGGCAACTTCTCTGGGAAGACATATCTAAAGGTCAATTTAAGTTCCAACATTTAAGAGCAAAGTAATATAAGTATATAAGTATATAAGTGACAACACGTCATGCATTTCACACATTCAGTCAGCCACAACACAGAGAAGCATAGGGTGGGTCACACATAGAGTATTTGGGAATCTCGGGGCCGCCAGGTACATAAGGAGACCCAAGATATTCTGTGTAGATTTGCATGGGAGCCAAACAGTAAGGTTAAAACTTTGGACCTACCACTGCTCAGGTTTTAAAGTAGAGTTGTAAAAAACTTAGATTTTGTGCACACACACCCATGTCCAAAATCACTCATGAATATTTAGACAGGAGACTTATGTGAAAGAGGCTACTGCAAGCTGATGCCACTTATTTCCCTTTTCAAATGAAAAAGAACACATGAAAAACAGTGCAGAGCTCTGCGTGGGAGTGAGTCTTTGAGAGCACTCCCTCGTGGAAAATCCCTCTTTTACAAAAAGATTAAATGGATGGCAAAATGGGTAGCAAATCCTTATAGATAAAAACAAAGCCTTAAGTCCTCCAACTACAATGAATTCGTATGACACCTTTTAAAATAAAGGAAGTCCGCTAATATCAAACTGCAGTGGAAACACTATCAAGCACGTATCAATTAATATTATTGGCATGAGTCATGAACTACAATTGCAACATGAGAAGTTCATTAGCATAGTCGGCATAGTCAATTAGCATAATAAGCACAATTTAAACAAGCAAGCAGCTATACAAACAATGGGCAGAAAGACAAGATTCTTGCTAAGCAAACAGGACTGTGTAACTGCAGCATAACAAGCCTTATCTGTAAACAGTGTTTATTTGTTTGTTTGTAAATCAGAAGGTACCGGAACATGCAGCGCACATGAGGAAGGCATGACCAAAGGACCTCACAGGTCTGAGAGTAAATAAAAGGAGTGTCCCCAGGACTGTGCACAGCTCTATAATACTGAAACCAATTGCTACTATGTGTCATGGCACTGTATTAAGATGTTGCCTTTCCGTTGGTGAGTGTGGATAAATTATCAACAACTTTCTGAGTAATAATCCCAACAAAGAGGGCTGCTCATGTGAAACTTGAAAAATTTAATTTTAATCATTATAGTAGCACATGGATGCAGGTATTCTGTTGTTGGGTGCTGAAAGTCAAAATAATCAAGTTAATGAATACAACAAATGTTGAAAATACTGATAATGCTGAATGATAAAAGTCGTACTCACAGGGAAGCAAGCAGTATTTCCTGCAAATACATGGGATGAAAGTGTAGTCTAGCTCACTATCAAACCAGAATTTTCTTCCACAGTACTTGCATTTATTTTATTTTTTCTGCATGGATACTTACAGTGAAACAACCAAGCTTTGATTCACTGATAGAGCAGAGCACAGCCTCAGTTTTTGATACAAGGTTGTAAACAATCAGATTCTCGAACTGCAGCATAGAATTCTGAAGTCATATGCCAAACAAGTTAAAAACAAGGATAAATATTTTACTCAGATATCAATTTGATCAATGCATTTCAAGATGTAGGTGTAAAATAAGCTACCAGATAATAACCAAACAGCAATGACATACTGCAGATAGACAAAGAGGGCAAACTTCAAATATGTTCCCATCTTGATGCCGTGGAGACCTTTTCTACTCCTCCAAAGCTGACAGTGAGCCATGACCAAGGCTGGTGTGATGTTTGACTCATGAAATCAGGTTCAAGAGGCAGACACGCTGGCTTTCAGGCATCACTTGATTTGGCAATCTCCACTTTGGCCCTTGAGTTTTTAGACATCACCAGGTGTATCACAGTTTATAAACTGGCACACCAAATGTTTTTTCCTGATGAGGAGGTGTCTGAAATATTTGAAGTGTGTAGAATTATTCCAGTGTGTGCGACACATTTAAACTTTCAAGATGTGCTGAGCCAGGCTGACTTGTCTTTTGAGCTGAAGAAGCATGCCAGGGTGTCTTAGATATATTTATTCCATTTGGTCGTCTTGTATGTGATTGGAGCAGTGATTATGCCCTGTAATTAAGCAGGCTTTATCAAAATGTTGAATAACTAATTTTGGTTTGTCAGTTTGCAGAGCTATGCTTACCGGATGGATGTTTCTGGGTATTCTTTTGTGAAAAAGCATCAAGTAATTTCTTCAGTATTCTTCTTTTGTAAAAGAAATGAAGCAAATTAGAAAAAAACTGGTCAACCTGCATTGATTGTGTATGAAGTGAAAGGGTGGGGAACACATATTTTTTAGGGCTCGGATTCATTATTATACAGGAACACAGAAACAATGTGAGCACAGTGAACAGATAAATGCATTTGAAATATTGTGATTTATCATGGCTGGGCATTGCTGTGGGAAAGATAACTGGTTATGATTTTTTAATGAAAGGTAGAAAGCAGGTGGTAGCTTTGCTTCACGCACATAGGCATTGCCATGGCTGCAGTAATTGTTGCTAGGCGAGACGAACACATCATTGGTATTCAGGATTATGACCAGTTTTTACTCTTCCAGAAGTCTGAACAAAATATTATCTAAACCTATCAGTCATGCAGTACTAACATATCAAAACCATTGTCTTATCCATCTTTTTTCTCATCTCTGTAGCTAAACTCCTCTTTATGTATTAAATAATCATGAATGGACCCACAGTAATTCATCATCTCTCTTTTAGAGTTAGAAAAAAAAACCTTTGCAATGATTTTGTGAGATGTAATTTGAATGATGGGAACCAGCAGGACATTGGCTGAGTCAGTTGCTCTGATCACGAGACAGTTATAATAACAGCTTTGTTTTAATTCCTTTCATTCTTGCTGGATATTAGGAGATTAAATATGTCCCTGAAATCTTACCTGAATGCCGTTCTTCACTGCAGGAAATGAAGTGAATATTTGACGATGGCACTCCATCTGGCAGTTCTGCATTTCTTATGAATGTTTTAGATTGGTGAAATGCAAGGCATTCCCATGCTTCAATGCTGAAGTGGGGGAGGAATGTTTGTAAGCAAGAAGTATTTCCCAAGGTCATGTGTGCAATATCAACTTAAACCCCTAGCATGATACATGATTTGTATCAACTCAAATATTACTGCACTGCAGTTACATCACTTATGATCAAACTAGTTTATCGCTTCTGGAAAGAAAAACATTGTGCTAAAATTTAATTGAAAAATGGGTAATACAGTCAGTATTAAAAAAACCCATTCTTTGGTGACACAAAGGGCCTATAATTTCAAATCATCATTTACTGATCCTTTTGTAATTTCTAGCCTGCTTGAAGTATTCTTACCAACTTAGGTATCAGTCTGATATGGGACCTTCTATTTTAGAACCCTTCTGGAATTGCAGAATATGGATTTAGCTAATGTAGGCCAGATCATTGTACAACTGTACAATGTTAAGATAAAGATAAATCAGAAAAGCTGTTCTTTTACTTTTTGCATTCTATTATTGAGTACACATACAGGTTGAACATTGGTAGCTGTTAGCTGCTAGCTTTCGCAAATTTCTGTCTCATGCATTGCACCCATCTCAAATGCTCTCTCGCAATTTTTCATGCATTTGAACTGAAATCTTGTGACAGAAAGAAATATCTACATCCATGGCTTCCATTTGTTACACCTCCAAACCTTTACCCACCTTCACCTTACCCAGCACCTGTGTTCTTTGACTTGATTTTTAAGTGGTTACAATTTTGCTTAGGCCTACAAATAGCTTTCATCTTGCAAGTGACACATCTCACCCCGTCACCTTCATAGTTGGCAGCCTTAAGTTCTTTGAAGATGTTCTAGAAGACCAAAAAAACTATAATGACCAAAAAATACATATAAAAATGAATGATATTGCTGTATGTGTAAACATACTGAACAACAGTGAGGCTGTTATTATGTCTGTCCCATTCCTCTTTAATTTTGGGTTACAGGGTTTCAAATATTTAATAACACCAAGGACAGGTTTAATACTAACATTCATCATATTTATGGTTTCCTTGGTTACCAAGTAAGCAGTTACTGGGGTTTTTGTCTAAGATCCTGATGCTAAAGACATTTGTCACATAAATATTGCCAGGGATATTCACATTTACAAAATCAGCACAGCTCCTAAAATACGTTTGACCCATACATGCAGTTATATATCCTCTCTGTGAGGAAAAGTGTATAGGTTACTGCTGCAGGCACTCCCTGCAATTTCACCTTATCATTTTTTTGGGGGGAGGGTTATCAAATCACTTTCCATGAGACTGCTTCTGTGGAATCACTGAAAACATGCTGTTGGACTGAACACTCATGGTTCATTAACTCCAGAGACATTCAGCAACAACAATGACAACAAAGAATAACAAAACAAAAACAAAAAAAACACCCATTCCCATGGTTACAGGTCACTTTTATTATTATGATTCCAGCTACAGAACATCCCAGATTCAGTTTCACAAGTCATCAGAATACTTGTTTTTGGAGGGATTCAGGTCCCCAGTAATCATCTGGATTTTGCAGAAGGAGTTTTCTGTATGGGGTACCGAATGTGACATAAGCTGCAATTTTTTGCCAAGCTTTTTTCCCACATTTAACTGAAATATTCCCATTTTTCTCACATTTAGGTGAAGAAATGTCACTTTTTCCTACATTTATGTTGTTTGAAATGACAATCCCAGCTATATAACAAGGTTTCCTCAATGTATGTATTGAAGACAAAAAATAATTCTTTAATCTAAATGTTTTAATATGTAGTAGTTTTCAACATTTGATAAAAGTTTGAAACATTTAGCTAAATGTATTTTTTTAGCTAAATTAGAAAAACGTTTCTCTTAAATGTTGTAAACATTTACCAAATGCTTAAAACATCTAGTAAAAGTGACATAAATTTATGCAAATATGTTATACAATTACCAAATGTATGGAACATTTAGCTAAATGTATGAGACATTTCCTAAACGTTTCATACATTTAGCTAAATGTATGAGACATTTCCTAAACGTTTCATACATTTAGCTAAATGTATGAGACATTTCTTAAACGTTTCATACATTTAGCTAAATGCCTTTTTTAAAATGTTTCAAACATTTAGCATGTGTTTATAACATTTAGTAAATGTGTCATGTATTTTCATAAATATTTTATATATTTACTGTCACAGACTAGCACCACGATGAGACTCGCATTACTACAGACGCTCAACATGAACACCTCAACACCACACTCTGTACCTTCTGCCAGCAACATTTTTACGTTCCTATAAGTGTGTGTTAATATGATTGTGCCATCTGTTTAGTAAGGTGTGTGTTTGTGTGTTGTTCTTGTGTAATATCTCTGTAGCCTTTTGAAAAGACTGCTTTTACCCCGTATAGAATAAGGCCTGTCTGTATGGCGGTGAAGAATTTTAGCAATGGGTAACATCCTTTACAGCAGCTGGTCAAACTATAAAAGAACAACACAGGCGATATTTTTAAAAATGCATTTTATGAATTGTATTTATGTAAGAAACATACAAAGTTTAACTAACTTAAAACTGAGGTGCAAAAACAAACGTAGTTACCTGGTGCATCTCGTATAGCCACTGCCAAACAGTAAGTGGGGTGCACCAGGTAGCATTTTTACAGGATGGAGCAGTGGAAGCATCCACTTGGATCTTTGTTAAGGGGGGAAAAATAAATTATGAATTTATTGTTGGTTTATTTTTCTGTTAGGACCTAATTTGTTGTTGCTTTGCATTTGAATGTTATTGATAAAGACCATGGCCATGTTTATTTTGTTTGGTTTCACTATTTTCTATTATATCTAATTGATTGTTTTGTCTTACATGGAAGGTGCCTGGTGGGATGGGCTACACCCTTAAAGCAGGGGGTTTAGAGTTCCTGGGGTGACTTGTGTGATAGAAGGAGAGGTGGACTGGAGTGGCTATGTGCCTTTGGCCTCATTGTTGGTTTAGCCAAGTGCACTGTCCATTACTTTTCCCCCTTAGTTTTTGTTATTCTGTTTGTATATAGTTTTGTTTTTGTTTGTTTGTTGTAAATATATATGTATTTGTATATATGTAAATTGTTAAGCTTTTTTAAGAACTGGAGACTCAAAATATCAGTTAGAAGGTGCTCCAATCCTTTATCATCACTGATGTTTATGTTCTGTACAGTTTTTTTATTTCAGTATCATACCATTATTCGATGCCTGAAATATAAAAATTGTGTGTGTTTGCTGAAGTCACAATTAATGTAGATGTGCGTTTCATGTGCATGTCATTTTTAAAGCGTGAGTCTCTAAAGTCCCTTGGCAGTGACAAGCGGGGAAACATGGTACAAAAACATGGATTCATTTGAGAAACCAGATTCACCAGCTCATTGCCTTTTTCTGATCTACATTATCCCTGGAAGCTCAGGTCTGCAGAGGAATAATAAAATGAGCATCACGCAGTGCAGTGCATTGTACAGATGCATGATAGATCAGGGCCAATAAAATAAATGTAAATGATGTCCTTGAAATACAGAGGTGTCGTCTTGAAGTTGTGAGGCTATAGGCTGTCAAGCAGATTGAATACATCCAGCTTACCTCTGAATAACTTTAAGAGCCACTGGAGGCTAGAAGAACTAAAGAGTATATCCGGAGGATCCGGAGCAGATTCATTTAATTTCACAATATCAGGAACTCCAGTCAGTCCCAGTGGATGTGCGTTTGGAATTTCAGTTGGTAGTGTGTTTTAAATGAGAAGGATAAAACAAGAAAGTTTACAGTTTCCTGCCTGCCACTTTGCCACGTTTTGAGAAGGCGATGTGAGATGCTGCTGTTCTGGTTTTCTGCTCAGTGACATCTGCGCAGAGCAGGCCCTGCCAGCACTAAGAACCCAGCACCCCCCTGCCATTCCCGGATTCAGAGGCTTCATTGGGGGGCTCCACGCAGGCAGTGCCATACAGTTTCCTGCAAAGCAAGCACAGAATTCGTCAAGCCACTCCTAAGCTTTTCAAATCCCTTGTAAATGCTGGTACACACTTGGAATGGTCGTGTGCGGCTCGGAACAATAAAAACACGCTACAGCAGTTGGCATTAAAGACCCAGCTCCCCTGGCACCTTGTGGCCTCACCCACTCCTAATCAGCCCAAGCAGTTGGTGGCAGCAGAACTAAGCCAGGTCACGCAAGCCAGAGAAATTAACAAGCTTTGGCTTCCACAGACAAGGGCTGAAAATATTTCCTCTCTGTCTGCAGTGGAAATGCAGTGATGATGCCACACTCCAGAAATAAGGCCTTTTCCTTTTTTTATGATGTAACATACAACCTATGTAACGGTCTCTGCTATTGTTATGCTCATTCCGGGGCATGCAAACTGCAACTAATGACAGTGTAAAAATGAATGGCTGATATTTTTAATCGCACGTTTGCCTTACATTTCAGAAAAGTAGGAAGAAAAAAGCTTTGATAAAGGGGTATAATGTCTTCTACTCTGGTATTGAATGTAATATTTTTCAGATGATTAGTTTTTTCCTCTGTCATAAAGAGTAAGCAGACTGAGACCCCCCCCCCACCTCCCACTCTTCAGTCAGTTGAATAATTGGTCATGTTCCTTATGTATTGGCCACTAATTACTGAAATTTAGGAACCTACAGCAACAGCTCAGGAAAAGACCTTGTAAAAACATGTCCCCTTAATTATAAATGTAAGACTATATTTACGGTGTTGTCCATAGACCATAAAGTGGGCTTTAAATTGGTGAGGCCAAGAGAGCAACCAAATAAATATACAATAATCCCTTAAAAATCAATTTGCAAACAATTGATATACTTACAGGAAGACCTTTTTTTTTTTTTTTTTTTCAGAAAATCAATACAAGTCATGGGTATTACCACATCCATTGAAAGGCTTTGATTATCACTTCTAGCAAAGTAGGTAATCACTCTACACAATACCTATCTTGGGTAGAGCAAGAGTATCTTTCAGGCAAGAGTTTGTTCAACCTTTATTGGGTCATTGCTGTCTTGGATGCAGATAACTCTTACTGCAATATACATAAATCACCTGTTACAATACTAAATGAATCTCTAGAGCAGCCGCTCTTATATAGGTTCATGTGAGATACGATTAATACAGACAAAAGGTTTTCATAAGCTCAGAGAAGTGAAACCTCTAAAAGTGATCTTGCCAAACCCTAGATCTTCACTTCACTTGTCACGTCTCACTGTAGTCACCACTCTCTCTCTGATCCATCACCATCAAAAAATCCAGTGTACACCAGCCTCGTTTCAGTTCCGCTTTGAGCTGCACAAATACAGAGTTTTGTTTAAGCGTTACACAGACCAAATACAGTGTTGCCAAACCCACTGTCATTCCTGTGAAATTTGGCAACCTTTGATGTATATACACAGGAAGATTTGTGGGGGTTTTTTGCCTGCGTGTTGAGCTAACTGCCTCTATTGCAAATTGCATGGAAGAGCTTTAACAAAACAAGGAAGGAAAGGTCACTTGTAGCATAAAGAGCATGCATTGTTCTGTAGATTGTTTTTGATGCTCTGGGTGACCCTGGTTTTGGCTTATTTTAATTGGCTATTGCTCTGGTTTTGTTACAAAGACCTGGAAACCCAGTAGTCTAATCTCCCCGGGCTTTTCAAGGATAGCGGCATACACAGGAGGGATGTCCAGGTATAGTTTAAGCAAAGTTGTCCTACGCTTTTTATTTCTGTGTTACTTTAATGCAATCTGTGCTTTACAAGTATGCACAATTGGAAAAACATAGGCTTGGAGCATAAAACTATGTAGCAAGACAGAGAGCCGTGGGTTTTAAGGGGCAGGAGACTAGTGTGAGATGTAGCCAGCAGACACTGTTACATAAACTGAAACATCAGGAGGATGTGTAAAATACTTCAAAAACACTTTGTGTGCTCTGGGCTTTACTCAAGCAAATAACGTGATTACATACCTAACTGGACAGATTAACACAGCGAACTGTCTTAAAACTATACTTACCATAGGCAAACCACTAAAGCCGTCCTTTATCTGATCCATGTAGCCAACACACTCATCTTCCCATCCTTAAGGCCACAGGCGCTACAGATATGCGATCCTGCCGTCAGCATAACCACCTGATTTCACTAATTAGCTCTTTCACCTTTTCACCTTAATTAACAAATTACTGAAATCGCAGGGATGGGTTGGAACAAATACCTGAAGGCATTGTGGCCCTCAGGGCCAGAAGTGGAGTACCACTGTTGTATAGCACAGACAAGTGAAAAGCTTGTGGCAGAAACATAATCTGGTCAATTAGTAGTTGCTTCAGGTCAGTAAAATGGTAAAAGGAGGTCACGCCATCAGAGCATTCAAGTAAGGCCACCACAGTAAAGGCATAGTCACTGCTTATGACCGCACTGTGTTCACCTGGAATGCGGCTTGTTTTTTGATCTGATTGGCTGATCTGAGTGCAGAAACATTTATGTACATTGGTTAGCGGGGCTTCCAATTAGCATATTGCTGCAAGTGGACCTCAGATTAGAAAAGATAAGTGGTGGAAACTATTATGTAAATTGTGGGAAAGTGTATTGTCATGCAGTGAATTCATAAAAGTGGTGATGAATAGAATTGCAAGGCAAAATAAATGCACTTGAATTTAATTCCAAGGTCATTAGATGTAAGTAGTCTATGTTATGGCATTTAATAGTTATTTATTAAATTGACACCCATTTAGGTAATTTTGTGTTGAATATATCAAATCAGTTAATTCAAGGATGAATCATGCAATTCTGAGTGGCATATTTAATTCAGGTGCATTTATCTTAATCAAACTTTTATCACTTCATAGTTGTCTCTTCATAGTTGAAGATCCACTGATTGAATTCAAATAACCAAGGCAGAGATATTAAATAGCACACAGCTCTTCATAATTGTATAAGTAATATAAAATACATAAAATGTACAAAAGTGGTCTTAATTACTACATGGGCACTAGTGAGTAGGCATGTGAGAAATTCATACTTTGGGGGGTGTAGCTGAAATATTCAAACTTTCTAAAAATGTAATCAGTATTGAAAAAAAAAATTCTTACCTGAAGTAAATCTTTCATCACCACTACGTTCCATGACTTATCATTGAAACAACAATCAAAAACATATTTTTGTCAACTGATCCTTAAGGACTTGGAAACAGACTAATTAACATTATAGAAGTATAGAAATTCACTATACTATAGAACCATCTAAAGCTAAGTCACGAAAGTTAAAGCTAAAATCTTTTTTTATAATTTGCAGCTTTGTGCTTAATTTGTACCAGATCCAACCTTCCAGCTTGGACCCAGTATCGATTTTGACTGATCCAACACCTCTTCCACTTCCAGATGTATGCCCATGAAAATAAATCATATTATTCATGGAAATGCATGCTACAGCACCTGCGGACATGTCACCCCCAGGGAAAATGCAAGTGATGTCACAAAAAAATTTTCACTGTTGTTAGATTGTCATGGTGAACTAATTTCATTTGTCTAAAGTCCATTAGCTAAGTGAAGCATAATGCAGTAAGTCTCTTTAAGTTATAGCTACTCTAATTTTCCAGGGCAATAATACTGGCAGGGAGTTTTGTGAAGGATGCTCTGTAGTTCTCCTATTGAGTTTCATTCCAGTTGTCAATGCAGTGACATGAAGAAGATATTTCATTATTTAGATATATAGGCAGAAATAATGCCTGATGAATACACTTCGTCTTGTTTCATTTGTACTTAAGCTTATTCTCAACGAGTCTTGCCTAGCCTAAATGCCATTGCTGTGTCCAAAAAACTACTGTAACATTTGGCCAGTGTCAGCATCACAATGCCTTATTGTGCGTTCTGTCACCTTTCTGCATGCCATTTCCATGGCCAGGGCCTTCTCATTTTATGAATGAAACACTGCAGCCCAACGGAATGCCATGAGGTCCCCACAACTCTGTGTGATTGGGAGCAACTGCCAAATCAGTACAAAGCAAGTACATCTCTGCTGATGGTATATGGCATATGTCATTTATGCTAACAAAAGGGTGAAAAATGTATTATTGCTAATGTAAATAAACAGTATATATTGCTTGCACTGAGGAAATAATTTTTTAAATTTGATGTTGGTTAGTTTTATACAAGCCAGCTATATAGTAAAAGTAATATACTTTCAAACATTTGCAAATGATGAAATATTTTTCATGAAAGTTCATTTAGTCATGCAATAAATGATAGATACACTTTCAGTTCTTCCTCATGCAGATTGTCCTATTCAAATGTGAGACAATGTAAGATAATAATAGTGATTTAGCTAGTGAAACCGCAAGGCTGATGGCGTACATGCAGCCAAGCATGTGCAGTCGTCATCATCGTATTGTTACAGAAGCACCACGGCCCTGCCAAAGCCAGTTGTGTGTCTCTGTTTCATGATGCCTGCCTTAAGTTGAATTATCTGACAAAAACCTCAATACTTCAATATCTGTGTGAGCTACTCATTCATCTTATACCTGTGTGAGCTCCTCATTCAACATATATTCATTCACAGATTTCACATTTTAGAAGAGTAGTTAAAATTGCACTTTTAATTATAGGCATACTGAGGACTGAAACAGGATGGCTGTTTTGTAAGCATCTTCTGACTCTGCTGTAGACTTTCTAGTTTTTATTTTCCCCTCACTCCTCTTCTGCCACCCTGCAATATCAGTGATTCATATAGCAATACTGTTACACTACTGCCCTCTGCTGGCTGTATGCAATCTGTGAGGAACACTGAGCTGTCTTCAATCTGAAGCAAATTCTAATTCGCATATTTGACATATGCTGGATCGGATGCTAAATTTAACGCCGTATTTATATACTCTACAGAAACAGAGGGTATAAATATAATGTAATATTTGCTTACAGGCAGTGTTCCTGATTCACCAGTTTTCACAGGGTGCAGCTGGACTGCTGCCTTCCTGCTCAGGCGCAGTGATCTGACAGGTGGCTGTATGCCAGGTCCCGCTCTCATTTCCTCTCTGCCCAGAGGTCACACATGGCAAGGTCTCAAGCTCACGGCAGGCAAATCCAATTCCACTCTAATTGTCTATCTAATTCACTTTCACTCCCTGGCTCTTCAGCACACACTCACACTCACACTCACACTCACACACACACACACACACACACACACACACATACACACTCACACATTTTAATTGATTACATTTCATCTTCCTGCTCTTATTTATCCATTAATGAATGTTCCTCCTTCGGATTGGTCGGAAATACTTCTGAGTGGTCCTGTCTGCTAGTGGAAAACTGAAGCAAGAGAGAGGTGCTCTCTTCTTTAACGATGGGGTCCATTTGTTATTGTGGATGAGAATCTAATCTCTTTATTTTATGTCTATATTTTGCTGTGGCCCTCTGTCTTCATTACTATAATTATCCACAGTTCATTACAGCAATATTAATCTGAAGATGAAAGCAACTAAATACATTTATTTAGATTAATTAGTACCCTTGCTGGTGCTCCCTAATTGAATTCAGTTTCAACAATGGATTAGTGCTTGGCTTAGATGTTGTGTGAAGAGTTTGGTTCAGAGGTTCTCTCCTGCAACACTGCTCCACCCTCAGGGAAATACTGCAGATAATTGTATTGAACATTGGAGAGACAGTTCCCCCCACTCGTGGTTGTACAAAGCGATTTGTACACTCGGATCTGAGTTTTCTAAGGTATGAAATGTAAGATGTTCTTTGTCAGCAGTGCTGTAATCGTTCCCTTTCTGACTCTCACTCTTCACACAAACCTGAGGGAAGACATTGCCCTGAGTTGAGAACTCAGCCCACAACGGTTGTGTTGTGCCTATTAGGTAACATCAAAGCCAACTTAAATGGTAACTTTGGTTGGCTGCTCACAGGGGGATATGAGCTTGGCATGGCGGCGTGTGTAACCCAGAAAGCGAATGTGGGCCCCGCCATCGCCCTCCCTCCCTCTCATCAGGCCTCGTTAGCCGTGTGGGCGGCACAGCTCAATCTTCAGTCATCGCTGCAAGCGCCGCGCTCACCTCCTCGCCGCCACGCAGCAGTCTGCCATTGAGCGCTTCACGGCGAGCACACACGCATCCGTTACACAGCAATACCTTTCATCCGCCATTAGATCACACATCTGCACCAGTACGATAAAGATCCTGAATATCTCCAGGCAGGATATGGAAGTTCAAGGATTCTGGGTGGGGGGGGGGGGGGGTGGGGTTGGATGTCTGCTCCACTTTCAGCTGGCAATGGCTCCTTATCCAAATAGTCACTTTTACAAAGGCCTTTGCTCTCTCTCAGAACCGTCTAGAAGCCAGAGGGTTATACTTTTAGAAATAAACCTGTGTTGCAAGCTTCTCTACTAGCCTGGCTACAGCCTGGCTTTGATGTAACTGATGTATCCACAGCCAATTCTTCCGGAACTCCAGCAGGATAGATATTGTTTTGCCTTTAATTAAACAGAGATAGCAGGTACCATCTGACCCCCTGTAATAAAGCATACCTTACTACACTGAATAAACGCAGGACAGTGGCTATACTCTGATAGCACTGGAATCCAAGTCAGAACTGATTGCTCCCCAACTCCCCCTAACCTGGATTAACATGGCAATTAATATGCACGTATTGGCAAACAGGAGGCATGGCTGCTTTGAATGGCTGAGGTGAAGCAAAAACTGCTTCCAGGCTCCCGCCAATAGAAACATCAGTTACAGGGTGTGTTCCCGCAAGGGAGGCATGCACGGTGAGAGATGAGCTGGGTGAGGACTCCCCTTTATAACCATCTCCTGTGACAGAGCCATTCTCTGCTCCAGACTTCATTCCCCCTCCTTCCAAATTGGATGCTGTACTGTCGGTGAACCTAATTCTTCTCCCCTTTCCCCTGAAGTGCCCAACCTGAGCACCCGTGCTTTGCAACTCTGAGTAGTTCAGTTCTGAGTTGCTATTGTTAAACATCTTTTGTAATATATTCTGATTCAATAATGTCTTACATCACCATGCCTATTATGAATGAGATTAGCATTGTTTTAAGATATTTCAGATGTTGACATCAAAATGCTTTATATCAAGAGTAAAAATAATGCTTATTTTCAGAGAAGAATGAATAATGACACCACTTCATAATTACACAGATACAAACAGGAGATTCTGTGAGCCAAATTAGCTAAGGGTTGCTATAAGCCAAATGAGTCAAGAGTCATTGTGCTGTACTTTTCAACTTTACTAACATTGTAGGTGCTTTTTAGTTCCACATTACCACCGGCTTTTCCTTGTAACATACAGGAACAACAATTGACGGGGCGGACTTTACAATGAAATATATTTTACAACTAGAGGAACAAGTCTTTATGTGTTAAATCCGATCAGACATTGTATGCTGTACGTCACAAGGTGGTTTTATGAGAGATGGAGGGGATAGACCACACAGGGTAAAACAAACATGTCATTTACTTAAGAATTTGTTATATTTGTTAGTTATAAGGTTCTCCATGTGATTTCACAGGGCATTTAACTTTATGTTTCCCATTCCTTACATCTTCAGGGATTTCACAACGTCCATTAAAATCCTCACCAGACTTTTATAGCAGAATGCTTTACCTTTAACAGCTCCGTGCCTGTGTATTCTGGGAAATGCACCAGGACACCGCAGTCATTTTTTTTCTTTGACAACCAGCAGTAAAGATACTGTACAGAAGCACTGAGAATCTCCGTTCTATTCCGTTGAAAGTACATTCTCACTAGTATCTCAGACTGCTGGCATCATTCAAGTACTGAGTGAGTTTAGTGTGTTTGCTTTCCCATTCTGCTTACAAATCATCTCCGTATATGTACTTTATGCTGCTGTATCCAGTATCATGCATTGTTTTCTCTCCTACCTGCATGGCTGTCCTTTGTATTTCCTGCTTGTAAATTGACATGCATTTTTTA
This sequence comes from Albula glossodonta, assembly GCA_019788955.1. Lineage (NCBI taxonomy): Eukaryota > Metazoa > Chordata > Actinopteri > Albuliformes > Albulidae > Albula > Albula glossodonta. The sequence goes on along the minus strand of JAFBMS010000008.1, from coordinate 3,640,783 downwards.
TGAATTAAGACAAGCATGTTGACTTCCATCGCACACAGCGCTGCTGTAATGAAAGTATCCTATACACTGAAGTTCATATCTCTGTCTGGCTGTCTATAATGATTGTAAAGCTTAACAAATAGAACATATCAAAAAATATTCAAAACATTTTTATAATTTATAAATAAGGTCCTAAGTTCTACATTTACTTATCAGTGGAAATATAGTTGTATTTTTCTCCTTATGATTACACTGAAAGAGTCTCTTTTATTCACTTCACTGCTTCGTTTTGAATGGGTCAACATGCTAGAGGAGGTAGCTTGTGCAGAGGTAAAATGTGTTTAATTGGGTCGTGATCCTGAGCGATGTGACAGAGGGAGCTTCTGGCTGGGTGATGGGGCAGATTATATTCCCTGAGTACTGCGGGAACAGCGACAGTGCGCTCCACTGTCCCAGGATATCTGCTGTTTGCCAACATAATCCAGGCTGCTCTGATGCCCCTCTCTAAGATGTCAACATCTCCAGTCTCAGTTAATGTATGCATCCCCCCCATGGAGGCAGCAAGTACTGCATGCGCACATAAGGACATGTAAGAACAACTGCACCTAATGTTCCTGTCATATATTTCCTTTCATATTACCTAAAATCTCTCTCTGTCAGTTCCATGGATTATTAACTATTTAATGGTTAGGGAACTGAGTGTAGAGGTTGTAGGTTCTATCCTTATGTAGTGTTGTGTCCTTGTGCAAGGTACTTCTTCTTAATTTCTTCAGTTAAAAATGTCCGGCTGAGTGAATGGAAAGAGTGTAAAAAAAATAAATAATATTGACAATAAACACATTTAAGTGGCTGTAGGTAGGAGCATCTGTTAATGCCGTTGTGAAGCCAGTCAAAGATATACTGCTCCTAGTTTCTTTTTCATGGTTATCTGTTAATGCCTGTCATGTAATTTAATACAATGATGATGACTTTAGGTATCTTTACATAATGCCATATTCAAAACTTACAGAAACAAATGTGTGCATGTGCATGTGATTGTGTGCGTGTGTGTGTGTACATGACAGATGTTAAAGCACAATGTCTGCAAAGCAAACCTGTCAGCATCACTCGGCGCCCACCCCCGGCAGTGCAGCGTGATACACAGAAAGGTCAGTGACCCCAGGTTAAGACAACACATGGAGGCTCCCAGCTGGTAAGGATGGTGCGGATCTCCACAGGTGTGAGTCAGCATCGATAGCCCAGGGCGCTGCAGAGGGGCCTCTGACCTTCAAAGCCCCATCCCCCCACCCCCTTCCCTCCCCCCTCCACCTCCATGCTGCGGCTATTTGAATAATACATTCCCCTCTCATGCTGTGACACCTCTGACTCCACAGGGCTCAGGAATAAACAAACACAGCCACTATATCACATTATGAACTGTGATTCCCACTGCGACCCCATTGCAAAAAAAAAAAGAACAGAAAAAAAAACTGCAGCTACAGAAGGCCAGAGATGGGATTCTTTATGCCGTGCTCCCGCAGAGACACGGTGACCTTGCCAGGCTGCAGCCCCACACTGCACAGAGCTCTGATTAAACGGCACAACGCGTGGAGGAGTCCCCCAGAACGCTCTCAGGACAACAGAGCAGGGCGAGGGGCTGTTCATATGTAGTGCCAACACCCTTTGTGTTCATCTAACAAGTGCCAAAGGGGCTGGGCACATTCTACATTGCACTTAGGGATATCACTGGTCAGCTCTGTTAAAGGACACATCGCATTCTATACACAGATGTGCACACAGGAATCAAGGAGCAGGAGAACCAAAATGAATGATTCAATATTCACAGAACTATTGGGATGTAGGATTTGAGGATTTGATCCTGTTATTAATTTCAATCATCAAAGGAACTCAAAATCCGGTTTAATTGAATAGAGGGCCATTAAGCCCCAACAGAAAATGAAAAAAAAACACACATCTGAAAAACACAGGCATGTCTGACATCTCTCTTACTCGACACCATGGTACAGTACTGGAATAACTGTAGGGAGTCTGCAAACAATATATATATTTTCTTTCTACATGCCAGTTTTATCAGCTGAATTTAAAAAGCACACTACAAGCCTGTGTGACTTCAACTGCTGAAGATTTCAATGTAAAATGTGTTGCCCTCCAAGGTTTTGGGATGGGAAATGTGGAGAGCAGGACAGAGTTGTGTATCCTTCAACCTCTCTGGCTGAAAGTTCTGTGAGCTTCTTGGTATTCTGTTCAACCACAGCAACAGCAGGCTAAAGGAAGTTTTAAACTGATCCACTCAAGGAACGTAGAGGTTTTTATTTTATACAGAATTAGCTTGTGGCCATCAGGTACTTCTACATATGCAATTACCCTGGGACACCTTTAGCCTCAATCACGACAGCACTGCGACAAACGTTGTGCAGCAGGGGAATTCCCGACACGTGATATGAACTGTCCTGAATTAGCCTCTTGAAGAAGCAGAGAGTGTTTGCTGCCGGTTAAGATACTAATTACTACCAATATGACTGTTTTTTTTTTCGACGTTGGTTGTCATCAAGATATGTTTAACAGCAATGGAGCATCCAACTGACATGTTAGACGTCACTAGATAAAGATTTAAAGAAGGAGAGACAATATTATTTGCATGCACGCTTGCAATGTTTATCAAACATCAGCCATTTGCCTAATTTACATAGTTTTCCATGAACTTGTCATGCTTCCAGCCACTTGTTATTGATCCAAAGAAATGAGACTTTTGGAAACGGTGCTGGTTCCAGTCACAGGTAGAGAGATACACCTGTGTGTCCCTCTTTGTCTCAGCTTAGGATTTTCTTCAAACAATAAGGGGAAGTAACTTCCTTTAATGTGGCTCAGAGGCAGGCAGACATGCTGGTGTCAGTTGTCATAACACATTTGGACTGGGCAGAAGGATAAAGCTGCAGTGACTTCACCCCAGAAGAAAGGCACTGGCCATCAGATATTTCAAAAAGTTATCACTCTAAATTTTTAATGTTTAAACTTCAAACTGTAAACAATGTTTTACATTTTATGCAAAGGGGTATACAATGGAATCTCTGCTGTAGCTTTGACAAATAATTGGAGGTGCCCTTAAAGACTCTTAACACTTAATCAGTAAAATGCATTATGAAACAACATTAGTGTGCTGAAAAAGAGTCATATCACAGGCATTAGCAGTGTTTTATCTTGGGATTTGAGTCGGGGCGGGGACAGAGTCATTCCTGACCACTCAAGTGCGATAGACCCTCCCAACCAGCCAAGAAAAAAGGATGTGTGTTTCCAAGAAAAAGGATTCCAAGGATGTGTGTTTTTAGTATTGTAAAGCTATACTGTGATGTAGTCAGAGAAACATCAGTTCTCGTGTCCTAGCTGCTGATGTTAAGATAAGAGTAAAATAGTGTTGAGTTATCAGGAAATTCCAAGCCTGTTTATGGAAATCATGTGCATACATGGTTAATAAAGCAGTTGCTTTTATGTCTAAGGGGGAAAAAGGAATGCTGTGAGCCAAGAGAAATGACCCTAAATGACTCCAGGTTGAGTAGTAGAAGACAAGTAGTATGAGTAGCGGGAGACAGCAGAGAATGGAGTAAAGCTGGCAACGGTCAGTCCATTTTTTGATTTGTTTTTATTTCGTTTATCCACAGTACCCCATACAGAATCCCTGGTCCAGCACCTGTGCATTCCTGCAGCCCAGATATTCAGGGTATGAATGAAAATAAGATTCAGAGAACATTTTTTAATGCTCTAAACTGTGCACCAAGTCGATGAAAATCTGCAGCATTATGTAACGGTGCATCATTCTCATAATCCACAGCTAAGCTTGCAAAAATGTACGCTGGAGATCATATTGACCTGGGGCATCTGTTTTGAAATTGTTATTTGCAAAGTTTTGACTTTTTGTAAGATTTTGTTTGCCCCACATGGATTTAATGTCAATACGTTATGACACTCAAATGCTAAAATGTAGCATTGACAAGATTATGAGCATGCAAATGAGGGCTTTCTAATTCCCACAGAATTTCACACCTTCAGAAACCTGAGCACCGGAGTCATACAGTCCTGACTGCCTCTTGGGTGTTAAAGCAGGTTTTGATTAAATGCACATACATTTTTCATCTTTAAAAATAATTCAAAAGAGCTCACTGCAGCCCTCTGGATGTCCATGGCATCAGATCCATAGGAGCACCTTGACGGAACATAATGTGAATTATGTTCAGAGTGTGCTCCTGTCTGACCTCCACCACTATTACCATCCGGCCTCTATGTCTACCCTAACCTGACACCTTGCCAAGGAATGTTGTCTTCTGCTGCCCTCTTTTTTAACTGAGAGCTTGACTATGCTGGTCATTACAAACTCAGAGAAGGATGAGTGGAGTGGAGAGTAAATACTTTCACAAAGAGTATGCCATGCTATAAAAACATAAAATAATGAAGCCATATTGAATCAAACAAAAAGTCTGGAATATCTAAAATCAAAAGGAGTGATGTTACAGGTAAATTTATTTTTGTCCATCTCAAAGTCTGATGGAGCACCCTGTCATATATTTAGGATATGCAAGAAAGTTATAGGGAGACAAAGAACAGAGGTTATGCAACTTCTCAGGGAGTGACTTCCATTATTTTCACTGGGTAATTTAAAAGCTCTCCTCCAGGATGTCAAACACTGTAAATTCTAGGGGAAAATTCATGCTGAATAGCACTCTCCCTGAAGCACAACCTCTCTCTCTCTCTCATAGGGATGCTCACAGCCTAAAGGAGTGGAGAAACACTCTTCAGTTACAAACAATAACTCATCTTTACAGCCCGCATTAAAATATTTTATTGTGAGGACATAGCCCATGTATTCTGTGTGACAGATGTGTCTATTCCATCCACCAGAGCGTGTCAGGTTAATGATAAATATATCTGTCCAGGTAAAGACTTTGTCCTCTTTAATAGGGGCAGTGCATAGACAGGACAAAGTCTTTCCTAGTCTGCACTTAGTGCTTCAGTCCATTAAGCTTTTAAGGCTTCAAAATGACTTTTTGGTATCAGACTTACTACCCTAAAGAGTATGTCAAAGAAACACAACAGTCATGCAATCAGAGCTATGGCCAAATGTGACATTCATTTCAATACTGACTTTACCTCTGAGCTGGGAAAGTGTGAGGGAGACAATAATGCTTCAGGTATATTTAGACAAATAAATGAATACAGTCTGGTTCAAACATTTTCACTAGAATGTTTGTAGTTTCTTAATCAGTAACTGAGTGAAGAATTTCTTTGAGGACTGTAGTCATGAACATACATTTTTATATTTACCATATGTACAAAGAGAACACATTTACCACAAAATATGGTAAGTGAAATCAAATTTAGTTAGTCCATGTAAACAACATTGCTATGTTTTCCTCTGAGTACCTGTTATACAGTGATGTGTACTGTAAAAGCAATACTGATTTACACACACCCACTGGAACAGCTGATAAATATTGAGCACAGCCGGTGTAATTTCATTACCTCTGGCCTCATCTCAGACGTTTCTTCACAGATCAGCTAACTGCATTCACTACTCATTGTCTTAAACAGCTGGTTTGCATTCACTAAACACCCCGCCCAATCGCCAGGGGAGGTATTAACTGTAAATTAAGTACAACTAAACAGATGTCTTTTTAAAATCAATCCATCCACTAAAAAAAACAAACCACTTAGTCTACTGCAAGAGACAGCCCCACTGGCAAAGCTTAAATAAAATGAAACATAGAGGACAGAGGAAAATCTTAAATAAACTAATACATTTTTGTGCTGTGGATGCAACAAGATGTTGAAAGATGCTGCAGCACAAGGGTTCTGGCCTCTGTTGACTCCAATGTTATTGCAGATTGGCTGGTGGTGGTCCTCTACTCTGAATATCTTGCACCACCTAATCCCACAGACGCTCGATTGGATTAAGATCTTGTGAGCGGGGGGCCACTGCGGTAAGATGAATTCATTGCAATGTCCTCAAACCATTCCTCCGTTCCCAGGAAATTCTAGCTTTTTGGCCCAAAGCATTATCCAGCTCAGACTCATAGATGGATGCACTGCTTTCCTGATTGGAGGTGATGACCAGATCTCCACAGGCACTCAAATGCCGCTGTACTCATATCAAGAGACCCAATGCCTGCAATAAAGCACATACAGTATATATCATTACGCAGCTACCACCAGTCTGCATTGTTCACACCTGGCAGGAAAGATCCATGTCCCCATGTGGTTTTAAACATATCCTGGTCCTCTGATACTGAACAGCAGGAATTGGGATTCATCTGGTATATATGTGACATATCTCTAGTCCTCCATAGTCCTTTGTTTGTATTCCAACTTCTTGTTTTTTTTTTTTTTTGCTGACAGCAGTTGAGTTTGGTCAGGTCTTCAGCTGTCATACCCCATCTGTGACAAGGTATAACAGTCTGTATTTACTGGTCATGGCTCTTTCAGTGCCAGACAACAGTGCCACTGTTGTATCCAGCCATTAGCTGACTGACTGTAACCCATCTGTTTCACTGTTTCATGGTTGTGTCAGCCTCCATTGGATCCTTTCGTTCACAATCTGTTTCTGACCACAGGTCTGCCATTGGCTGGATCATTATTGGATGGTGGATGATTCTTGACACAGCCACCACACTGTTGTGCGTGAAAACCCCAGCAAGGTTTCTGTTTCTCATATGATATAATCATGCCAGTGCATCTGGAACCACTACTAATTAAGCATTTTGTCTTGCCCATTCGTCTTCTGAATTAATGCTGAAGCCATTTTCCTAAGAAGTGGGATCTGCAGCACCGTATACACAATTTGAAAGCATTTGGTCCATGCTAGTTTTATGTTCATTAATTTTACTCAAACAAATTTGATGAAAACAAATCAAGTTCATAATAACATGTATTAAACATTGTTTTCAACAGTGATCTTCAATTTCTTTGTTAGCTACAGTTTGCAGTTTGGTTTCATTGCACATACTCTGTATCCAACAGATACATGGAAATCTCCTGAAGCGTCCTGATGACAGTTAAACTGCGTGTGATGGGTTGACCTGCTAAAGCTGGAGACCTCACACCCTTCCACTCATTAGACCACCTAGTGGTCTGTGATCACATATACTGCTTGTAAAAGACAATTGTGGTCCACTCCTGTGGACTACAGGAAGACTGGACATGCGGGCATTCTCCCTCGGTTTCAAATTATTTATTATTACTTTTTTTACATTTACTTCAGAATTTTTAATAGTTTTCGACTTTTGGAAGGATCCAAAGGTGAAAAGGTAAAAAGGCGTGTTTCAAGGAAGTTGACAGGGATCAACTGGTCTTTAAAAGCATACAGGCCAATGCTCAAAGTCAACCTTGAGAAACCGGTTATACTAGTACTATATCCAGATGTCTGTCTCCCTGAAAATGCTTCCTACGCATTCTCACAAAGCTTTAAAAACCTGAGCCATACCACAACTGCAGAGTCTGGGTCTCCATGCAGGTGTAACTTAAGTATGTAATTATTTTAGGCACAAATAAATAATTGCTTACCTTTTTTTAAAGGAGGAGGGTTTAATTATGCTGCAGCATAGCATATGGTCATAAACATCTGTTGATGTTTCACTAAATTAAAATAGCTTCTCAAGTTTAATGATAAAGTGACTCATTACATTACCTTATGCATGAGAGAATGGATGGATGCCTGACTGATGAATAAAGGATTTAAATCAACAGACTGCCTCAGACTGCAAAAACACACTTGCAAACTTCTTGCGAAAGCATGTCATCATGTCATTTTTATTAGTTATTGTAACCTATCCCTGAAGTTCCTTCTACATTATCTTTCCTTATTTTTATTTTGACACTGAATTTAGCACAATGTTACTTATTAAGAAGATGCTGCACACCCTGCACAGCTATGCACAGCCCGTTGCCATATAAGCCTTTGTTTTACATGTGCATGTGTGTGGTTTGGGCCGAATGCAAATCTGCTGGATCCATTCCAATCATAACAGTCGCCTCTTTATGAAGACCTGCACAGCAACAGATCGGCATGATGACCAATGTTTAACGTTTCTGTTGGGTCTGCGGGATGGAGGTTTATTTATGTTCTTATTTATGTCAGTAGCCTCTTAAGATGAACCATTTTCCTTATACACAGTCTTGTTAACAGTCTCCCCATTCAAGGACTTCTCAGTGGCACACACTGACTGTGGTGTAATGAGACATGCTATCAAAACGCTTGGATGTCTAACTGTCTGTTTATAAACATTTAATCTTTGATTTGCTAAACTGTTATTGGGGTGGAGATAATCACATTCTGATGCAGGCTTTTTACCATAAGAAAAAAGTCAATTTTCTTCCAAATTGTTCCCACTTCAGCTGTTAAAAGTATAAACAAAACAGAAGTGAAGTAGTTCTTACACTGCAAGGATTCCAGTCCTGACTATAGTTGAACCAGATCCTGACAAAAGAATCTTTTTCAAATACTCAGTCAAAAATCTGGATCAATTCAACGTCCACAATTGAACTACAGCAGAACTCATTTTTCATTTCCTCATTCGGACATATTACAGGAGAAAAACAATGTCTAGATTACTTAACAAACTAAACAATTATCACCTGCAGGGGAAATTGAAACCTTGAAAAGATTAGGTTGAGATAGATTATCTTGAACAGGTTACGTTGAGATAGATTATCCTGAACAGGTTAGGTTGAAATAGGTTAAACAACAGCTGAACTTGTACTCCTCACACCACCATGACACTTCCTGGATGGAGTGTGAATCAGTGGCAACTAGACTGAAACACTTTCTGAAAATACACTACAGAGCCAGAATTGATTTTATTTTGGGACATGTACCTTATAGCTGGATAATTGAGTTAGCTGAAAACCCTTCAGAAAACCATGTCTGGCTTTTTTTGTGCTTTGAAGCAATGCTATTATCTTGCTGATCAAGTTACCATAGAAACATATCCTAATCTCCAAACCTGCTCCAGTGCCGGTCAACTCAAGTTCATCTTTTTTCAAGAAGGTTTGCATTGCTAACTTAACGAAAGTGCTTGACACACCCATCCAAAACCGAAACATTCATTTACAAGTAGATAAATGAAATACTGCAAGTACTGCAAGTAACAATGAAAATACAGGATACCAGGGCACGACGGTAAATGTCAGCCTGTTGAATTTTCAGTTCATCTGAATGCTCCATTTATGGATTCAGACTGCCAGAAGTATGTTATAGGTTCAAGAGAATAACATGAGAATAACATGAGAATCATCAGAAACATTAGCCTGGCTTAGTTAAATCTGCTTTACGGTATCCTCAATAGGGTGCTGTTCTTCCTCATGTAGCTTGCAGAATTGTTTCTGAACATATCAGCTATGTATAACTCATTTCACAATTACCTCTGCAGCCATGGATGCTTGAAGTTAAAGCCTCTCAATAATGGTATGTGGGACACCAGGTATCAGAGGCTGAAAAAGATGCATTCCAGTTTTTTTTTAAATAATCTATTTTACATTGTTGTCAACAGTTTGCTCATAAAGTGGTCACCGTCTGTACTTTCCTGATATTTTCAACAGCCAATACATAGTCATTTGCATGTTGTGCAGATTTGGTCTGGGGTGAACTGAGAATGCTGTGAAACATGATGACTCATGATGACCCAGCAGTGATTCCAGGCAAAAATCGATGGAGAAAGAGAAGTTCAGGGGTTTTCAGTTGGCCAGGAAGGTGCAGATGCATCTGCATACGGGTGGGTGTGGTTGGTCAGGGCCCCCTGGATCTTATGTCAGAGGAGATAGTGCTCCTCCACTTCAAAACACATTCATTATTGGTAGTAACGCAGTCTTTTTCCACCTTTTTCTTTCTCCTAACCAGAGGAGATTTCTGACAGAGCAAATGAGGGGGGCATTCCTTTTGAAAGCGTATTGATCTAATTCACTCATCGCTCTCTGCTTGTGTTTTACTTCTTCAGGCAGCAGGGATATCTGGAGTGAGTCTTTATGTACCCTGATCATTAAGAAAATTGAGAGAGGTTGCCCCATATGCAGACCCTGTGATGCATCCCAGAAGTGGCATTTTAATCATCAAACTTGTGATTTTATTGATGCGTCTGCATATTTAAAGAAATGCATGAAAATCAGTTCCACTCCAACAAGTAGCATTAACTAGGTAAGAATGTTTCTTTATTGTTGAACACTTCAATTCAGGAGTATTATTGAATAATTATTCATTAAGTAGCAATTATTAATAACATTAACTGAGCAGTTTAAGAAGCTATTTTGACCAAAGAATACTTGATAGAGGAGTTGTAAACATGTCTTACATAGCCACTTCTATGGACTTTCCAATGGAGGCTGGACTTTACTCATATTATGGTCAGATCATACTGCTTAAGTGTCAAATCAAATCAAATGGATTCGTATTGCGCTTTCTGAAAACATGTGTTATAATATGCTCTACAGCAGACTCTGGCCTAAAATCTCTCCAAGCCACAGGGCTGCAGTTACAGGGAAAATCTCCCTTTGTGGGAAAGAAAGAAACCATCTGAGTGTGAAACAACAGCTATAGCTTTAAAAATCCAAACAAGCAAAGAACATTTCCCAAAAGGAAAATGATTTCACTTAGTTATAGATAAGACTATGTACCTATTAATACGTTCTGTGAAACAAAGAGCTACACTTGTATGTAACACGTTGAAACTCATTTCTTTGGTCCCTACGCTGAAAGGCAGCTGAATTCCTTACTATGGTTGTCTTGGTGATGGAGTTAAATGTGACATCACTATTTCTGTTCCAGAATTCCTGAACAAAGCCAGCCTAATACAATCCTCCATACAGGAGAACCAAGTTAGACTGGTGATTGGGTAGTTCATCCAGTGATTTGCAAGACCCTCCATTTGTGTAACAGGTGATTGGACAAAAATAGATGTGACAGCACCCCACAGGGGAGAGCAGGTGTAGAAGCCCTCACCAGTCTCCAATTTATGAATCTGACTAGGCACATGTGGCAGCCTTGTGTTGCTTCCATCTCAGTCCACAGAGCTGCTTACTCCACACAGCCTAACATACTTAACATTAACCTCTGGAAAAAAGTCCCTATATTAATGAGCTTAAATAAATCAAAGGTGTAATCATCAGAAATGTGTCTTTTTTCTGTGACTGCCCAACACTATCTGTGTATGAATGGTCAAGGCTCTAAAAGGAAACGATCCCACTGAAGCTGGCACATCCTGAATCTTATCGTGTAGCAGATCAGAATTCCTATTCATCCTTTATTATGTGCTCACAGATATAACTCTGCTGCTTTATGCTGTTGAGCAGGGGTGATGAACGCTGGACTGGGGCACTGCATAATCTGTTGTTTCTTCACCCTAAAATCAGTGACTAGTTCAGAGCTAAGAAACCAAGTGAGGTGAGTAGATTGTGTAATCAACTGCTTTAATGAATGAATTAAGTGCTAAGAAATAATGAAAATCGGACAACCCGAAAGCCTCCCAAGATCAGGGCTGTGCACTCCACCCACCCCTGTAGCACGACTACTGCTAATGTGAATTTTTAAAACAGAATTTGTGTACCTTGAAGCATGTAATCAAACATGTTAGTTATGTTAATAATGATAAATTTAATCCACTGCAGTATGATATACATAATTAAAGAATATAGGATTAATTACCTGCCCATTTTCTTAATTTCTTCTGCATGAATTCTCATGAGTTACTGAAGAGAAATTGACATATTTCATTGAAATTGACAGCCGCAAGGCTGTAATTAAACAGCCTGACAAACAGTTGTAAAGGATTACTTGATAGTATCTTCATTTAAGGCGGGGGGGGGGGGGGGGGTATTTCATCCACACCAGTATGAAATAGTATGCCTTTAATGTCAAATAAAATCAAAAGAATTTGCATTGTGCTTTGGGCTCAGTACACTTTGCAGCAGACTCTACCCTAAATCCCTTCAAAACCACACCCCGATTTGAGGAGTCTCTTTTTAACAAAAGAAAGAAACCTTGGAAGGAAACAGATTGGGGCCCCATCCTACTCTGGCTGCCACAGGGTGAGAGCCACTTGTTGCCATCCCTCTATTTTAGGAAATCTCCTAAACATGCTTTTCCTGGTGACCTTATCCTTTAGTAATCTTTCAAAAGTAAATATGAAATATTGATTTAAAATATAACATTTTTTATAAATAACATTACAGTTTATATGAGCTCTGTCCACACCAGTACCTCAGATGTCTTACCCTACTTACATCAACAAAGAATACAGTTTGGTCACTTACTGACTGATACATAAGGTTAGTTTCTGTGGCTACTGGAGAGATCCTGGCATGTCTGCTTATCTGCCCAAGCCTGAGACATAAAGGCTCTCTGAGGCCTAACTGAAAAGCCAAAGCTTGGGGCACCTTTGCAGCATGCGTAGAGAAAGCACACATCTTCAGCTGCGTTCCAGCCGATGCTGAAAACCCACACTGAGTACCACAGCGAAAGTCAGAGTCCAGAAATATGCTCTGTGGAACCAGACCCCAAATGAATAGGTTGTTTTATATCCCAAATCATGCTGCACAGATAAGAATTATATTACCTGATCACATAAACCTAGCAATTTTGAATTGGTTGGTATGTTTCATATCCAGAATAATAAAGTGAACAATGAATAAATGAAGGGATTGCACTTTTTGCCTAGTCAAGGGCATATGAGATTTGATTCATAGTTACCATCTCCCTATCTTCTTAATGCTAGCTAGCCACCTTTTCTGGCATTAATATTCATATTACCTTAAAGAAATTCACTTATATTGCCTGGCAATAAATCATTTGTATGTTCTCTTTCTCCAAGAATATTTAATGTCTTGGATCCAAGAACTCCAAAGTCAAATTATAAAATATCCGAAGAAGGACAAATTTAGCACAAGTACATAAGGCACAATAAAATGGAAACACCTGGTACTTTCAACTTTATGATTATTTAGTGAGTGGAGTATTGCTGTTACAGCACTTGCCTAAACAAATAGAATGGGTTATCAGCATTAACTGAAGTGCTCCTTGTAGCAATTACCAACCTGTCCTGAAGGACAAACATGGCATTAAGTTATCAAGCCTGCAGCTGTTAACACTTGCAAAACACTGGGTGTTAATGCACTAAATTTAACACATCATTACATCAGAGCTGTACTTATTTATAGGTTCTTCTGAGCAATAAAATGGTTTGTTACCTGGAATCTCATGTGGCCAGGACTCATTACAGACAGCATAATGGGGTTTGCAGTGACCTTTAAAGTATCTGGTGACAAAAGGGATGTGCATGCTCAAAACATGCAGTGGGTTCTTATACATCTAACTCTGGTAAGACTAAGATATGTTACCTATTGTTTAGTCTGACTTTTCCAGCTCTAAACTATGTCACTAACCTCACATTCCAGTGTGCTATAACTCAACTCGCTTTCATCCTGGTGTCTAAATGTGGTTTGTTAAGAACATACATTGAATGTAACAATTCAAACAAATGGGAATATTGTGTAAGCAGCTCTCCAGTCAGAAGAGATCATTCAAAGCCTTAATAATGCCATTCTCCTGCCATGCTTCTGTAAATAATGTGCATGCCATCCATGGGGGCATCTAACATTTTTTAAAATCATCAGATACTTAAATAATCTTATCGGCTCATATTTGGCAAAGCATAATTTATGGCAATAAGTTAAGTTAGGAGCTTGGAAATGTAGTAAGTCAGTATGGGGGGGGGGGGGGGGGGCATGATCAAGGTCAGAATTGGGGGCATGATCAAGCAAGGACAAAACTGAGTAAAGTAGCACCAAATACACACAAAGACTGGAATTTCGCCTGGGCTGTGGTTCAGCAATCATTTCTATTTTGAAACATGTTAAACTTAAACATCTCATCTTGTGCTACATTTGATGTTTTTTTGCTTTCTTATGGACATTTTTATGAGATTTCCTTCTGTGTAAATGATAAAGCAGTCAAGCCAGCATCAACATTTGATGAGGCGTGAACTCTTACAAAAGCCTCAGAATTGGTTAACAAGTGGTTAATTCTATGTATGTATGTATGTATGTATGTACTGAAACAGATTTATTGTCTATTGCAGTTATTTCTTGAGTAAACTGTAACTCCACAGCCCGGTTTTAATGTGTTCAGTGTGTATTACTAAAGGTATGGGTGGGGGCTCAGCAGGAAATATTCACTTTAAGGAGGGTGCATCTGTAAAGGTTTGAACACCCCAGCTGTAGAGCACATTCATACTCATCCGTGTTTGCTTTTGTTTCTGTAGGAACTTTGATGGAACAGGGCTAAAAATATGAAAAATAATAGAACTGCATGAAATCATTTTTTTTAAAATGCAAACCATTAATGAATGTATTTACTATTTGTCTCAATATATTTCCAGCTGTAATTTATTACATGGTGATAATAATTTAAATTATAATTTAAATTAGACCGACACACATTTAAAAATGAAGTAATTAAATAAAAAATCTTAAAAATGTGTGGACAGCACTAAAGCCATTCTGTTTGAAATGTTTCCTTGATGTTTTAAAATTACTCTTATTGACAATGATAAAGGTTGTGCAGTAGGAATGCTGTTAATCAGGTTTTGATTGTTCTATTCCATCCAAGGTTCAAGTCAGTGCTGATGAAAACTACCCTGCTGTGACAAGTATATAAGTCTTCAGTGAAACGGATTTGGCAGGGTTCCTAATGCCTGTGACTACATGTCATAAAACTACCTAGCATGAATACAGTCATTACTGAAATGGAGGACTGCCGTGAAGGACTATGGAAGTTAAAATACATTTTCAGCCTCAAGTCCAACTGACTGACATTCCTTTTGATTTAGATGGTGGGAGGCTGTGCTAAATTGAAATAAAAAAAATGTTTTTTTCAATCTATCATAGTGCCCTATCTACCTCTGGCATCTTGTTCAGGAAAAAATGTTTTGAGCTTGAATAAAAAATATTCCTGTGGTTGCATACATTGGCACTCATTCGAGGAAATACTCCTACAGTGCCATGAAAAAGGACTTATTCAACATTTGGGTTTTTGCATTGTTTTGATACCGATTGTCATCACACCATCACCAAAACTTAATTTAAGATTCAGTAAAAACACTCTCAGACAATGGGAGGAATAGAATGATTTATTAACTGGTTAGGCAAGGAAACTGAACACTGGTTTTGAGCTTGGAGTCCTAACGGGGAGAGGAGTGAGGATGTTCTCGTAGGAGAATAGGAAAACACATAATTAGGGAAGGTGGTGATGGGGAGGAGATGGGATGCCAGAGATGTGAAGCACGATGGGAGCCAGGTATGTGGTGTTTATATACTTGGGTGGAGACCAGAATTGATTGAAGGGGGTTGTCTGAGAATGATTCTCCCAAACTTTGTTTTAACAAACCTATTAAAATGCAATATGAGTGAACAAATAACAAAAAAAAATATGTCATGTAACACCTAGAGCCCATAAATGAACAAGTAATCATGCACTAGGCTGAATCAGTCCCTACAATGAATTTCTCTCAAAACTGGCAAAGTGGTTACACCAGCTGCATCTACATGATTTTAACATGTTCTATAGTTATTGATTAGTCTGTCATTGCACCATGGAGGAATTTTGGCACACTACTTCACGCAGAACTGCTTAAGCTCAGTGGTATGTGGTTGATAAGCATGACATGCTCACTGTCAGAACATGTCAGTGGGGTTTAGGTCTAGTCACGCAAAAACCATAAATTAATTGATCTCAACCCATTCTTTTGTGTTTCACATGATTGTCTTGCTGCAGGATTCAGCTGTACTTCAACTTCAACAATGCATGTAGAATTCTCTGATACTGAGCAGAATTCATGGTTACATCAATGATGGTAAGTCACCCCAGTCGTGATACAACAAAGCATCATCACCAAACCATGAGAGCACTCCAACCATGCTTGACCTCTATATGGTTGTGTAGACTGTAGAATGCAGTGTTCAGTTTTGCAGACATATGGATTGCAGACATATTGGGTCCCATGTTGCCAAAAAGGATTTTTTTTTACTCATAGATCCTATTAGTCCATAGATCATTGCTTCAAAACTCATGATGATTACCCAGGTCCTTTTTTATTTCATATGAACATTCATGCTGTTCACAATCTGATTACCGTTCGCAATTTATCCAGATTAAATAATTATGAACTGCTTCTTGCATATAATTAACTGTTGCATGATGCTTAAGGGGTTTTATGTAATCTGTAAAACATGTTCCACTGAAACTGTGAGAAAGTCCAATGGGAATGGGAAGAGAAATACCCAGCTAAACATGATGGGCGTATTTAGTCTGAATATGACGGTTTCCTGCACCTCTTTCTCTAAACACAGCAGTCTTTGCTCTCTCTGCTTATGTCATACTCCTTCTCTCTTCCTGTTGACATATTTTGGATGCACTTCTGTTTTTTTTTGCTTTATCATTACTCCAATCTTAAGAGTATGTCAGTCTTTTTTTTCTATGAGACTGGTTCCCTTTGGAAAAACAAGATATGTGCCACCTGTTGTGACAAGTTTGTAGGTTTAATTATGGCTGCCACTGCATCTTCCATTCTGCTGTGATCTGTTTCTGTTGAAATTCACTTAAAAACGTGCCTTGCTCTCAAAGCTCCAGCTAGTTTTCAGAGGGTGGAACAGAAATACTGAGCACTGGCTGCTCATTTTAGCTGAAATGTTTGTTGCTTATTTTCTGTATGTCAGTGATTGGTTGCAAGAGAAGATTACTGTGAATGCATTATTACATCAAAATAAGATAATAAAAACTTCAATTCATCCGAATTGATATAGCAATAGGCTTCAGAAAATTTTGTCTATATATGACTTACGCTCTAGCAAATGTTATCATTGAATTGGTATCTGATACCTTTGTGATTATTATTTTGCTTTGCAAAGCAGTTGCAGTCATAAAGCAAGCAAACGTCAGGGGTGTGGCGTTCTTCTTTTGAAAGAGGATCTGACAGTCACCCATGAGACATTTTCCTGTTATTCCAGTACTGGCACTGTATCCAATACCTAGCAAGAACTGAGCCCTAACAGAAAACACAAGTACACAACTTTGCTCACGGAATACATAACTGAGAAAAAAAACAGTCAAACAAATTGATGCATAGACAGAGAAGGGTGAATGCTGCTGTACGTTAATGGAACATTTGCTAAAGAACCTGATCCTTGCGTTGATGAGAAAGTAATTTTTATTACATAGAACCAGTCTGGTAAGTTTTCAACTCGTTTATTCATGAAACCTTTTTGGAAAGTTGGCACAGTTGTTGAAAGTGCATTTGTGCTTTCTCTGATTTCTGCCTACAGGTATGGAATCACACAGCAGCTGAGGTGCCACACTGAATTAAAACACACTGATTAAAACAAGTGTAATAGTCTGTACCAGCTGAGGATGGCATTGGATAAGGTCTATGTGCAAATGTGTAAATGACTGACTTCTATACGAATGAGGTGAGAATGCTCGTGATAGTGATTTAAATTATGTTAAATGTAAAATATTTAACTAACTGTGGGCATGTTTACAATTTTGTTTTTTTGTTGTTTTTTTAGATTTTAAACCACTGTAAATCAAACTATATGAGAAAATGGTGTTTTTTCTACTATTTCTGCTTTACATTGCCTTCATTGCTGGAACATCTCATGGTGAGTATTTTATTTCAATGATTTATGGATTTCAGCCCTCACACTGTGAATTGTATTTGATTGTATTTGCCCATAATTGTTAATAAAATGTTTAAGTAACTGTTGTTTTCCCATGTTTTACTCATGATTTTTCCTCAACTTGGTCATGGTTACTCATGATTAGTTTTGATATCCCTGAACTTAAAAAGTGTTATTACATTTTAAAGAAAAGTAACACTCTCAGAATTTGCCTCTGTACATTAAGCGCAGTGGAAAACAACCAGGTTTTTGGAAAAATTTCTCTTTTTATAGAAAAGCCATCATTTAAATAAATAACAAGTAAATCATTGAATCTATGAATACTTGAGTAAGGATTGTGAGTGAGCTGAAAATTATGAATCGTTTCTCTGAAAAAACACAGACTGTGTTACGATCAGTGGTCTAAGATTACGAAACAAATCATAAGTCATAACATGACTTATTGCTTATTTTTTTGATTATTGCTGTTTTTTTTGTAACTTGCCGGTGCAGTGTGTGTGATTTTTCGGTATGTCCATCTTGAATGTGTGTGAAACTACAAGTAATATGGTCCCTAAGCTACTGCAACCAGTTTGTATTCTAATGGCTGTTTTAGGAGATCATGCAGGCTCAGAAAATGTATGAAAGGCAGAGAAAGGTGATTTGGACAAACATGCATCACTCACTGTATTAAAATCAGCCACTCTTCACCCCAAAAGCCATCCATCATTGGGATTTAGTGTCATAGTTAGATAGACCTAATTAATGTGGTAAGGGGTTAACGGCAACAAAAGACAATTAGTAAACTAATTAGGGGATCAATTTGAAATTTCTGCAAGTGAAACATTGTAAACATGATTTAGAAAATCTTAATTTTGTTAGCTGGCTAACATGAAACCATCAGCAACACTGAACAGAAGCTATATAGAAACTGCCTGCTAAATGTACCTAAAAAGTCTAACATTCAGAGTCAGATATAAAAGCAGTGTAGATAAGATAGCTGACCATAATGATAAGGTAAGGTGCGCGTGTCTTTATTTACAAGTAGGGTAGGTAAAATAAGTAAAGAACTAACACTGGTTAATTTTGTCATCATCATGCTTGCCTTTCCCAGCTGCTAGAATTTAGAGGTAAAAATAGGTGCTCTTTTCACTTGGTGTTAGCTTTACAGTGTTACCGCGTTAATTGCCATCACAATCAGCAACAACAGCTGCATTAGTAATCAGCGCATATGTATGAACACTACTAATGAAAGACCAGTTACACCCTCACAATCTGTTCACTGTTTTGAGTTGACAATTTTACATTTTAAAAGGACAAAACTATAACCTTGACTCCAAATGATGCGTGTTCATCTGAATCACCCTTGTATGACTTTACTAAAACCTCCAGAGCATGATGGTGTCCTAAAATGGTTCATATGATACATGTGTTCTTTTCTGTTTTACTTGAACTGAAATCACATTTATTTAATTTTACAGAAGTCAATGGAGGTCTTCTGAGTTGTATCAGTGACTTTGATAGGACAATGATGTGCTCCTTGACATATTATGAACCTGGAAAATGTAGTCAGTATAGCTTAAGCTTCACATCACTCCAAGACATCCTGTAAGTGCCTCTTTTCTTCATTCATTATCTTACATTCATGTTAGCACTGATCATCATTATTACACGATTCACTGATTCAGGGTCAGCCCGACGCATAAGCGAACTAAGCTCCTGCTTAGGACCCCCGTGGCCACCAGAGGGCCCCCAAGAGTGCTTGAAATGGTCAATACAGGGAGTCCTCAGGTCACAACGGTCTCGAGTTACGACGTTTTGTGGTTACCACGCACTTCCATAAATTATTTAAAAAACCTGGTTTCGACCTACGCGGTTTGGTTCGTAAATACGAACACAGAAATAAAGATAAGAAATTGTTCTCTCTTTTTCTATAACTGTTTCATTTAATTACTGTATTTTATATGTCCTTCATGTGTTGTGTGTACAGAGTGAGTGACTTAAGGTGTTAACTTAGGTATAATTTAGGTATAAATTCCGACTTACGTCGAAAAATCGGCTTACGACAAGTCGTAGGAATGGAACTCGTTCGTAAGTCGAGGACCCCCTGTAGTCAATAGTATTGGTGGCACCAAGGTGGTGGGGGGCCTCAAAATCAAATTTGCATGGGGTCCCACAAAGGCTTGGGCCAGCCCTGAACTGTTTTATTAAAAGGCAATTAATATAGAGAAACTTATTTGATCTTTAGATTGGAAGTCAAACAAAAACATTTACACTCAAAAAACTGTTTTCATTGACCAGATAACATTGTGTGTGTTTATATTGTGCTATGTCATTCTATTTTTTTCTATTTAGTATTATTATCATTACTTTTATTTTAATTGATTGGTAATTAAAATGTATTATTTCTCTAGGGAATACACGTGTATGCTCATCGAAAATAAAAGTGACTCTGATTCTCGATTCAAATGTGGATGCACAATTCAGATGGAAGAATTTGTCTTTGATGAAAGATATAATGCATGTGTACGGGAAGGCAGATACATCATCCATTCAACACAGATCAATCCATCAGGACACAGTAAGATTAACGTTCATCATTCTCCTGAATAACATGACTGTTTCATATCTTACTAATAGACATTTGCTTGTGAAATAGTATTTTTACTGTGGAATAAAATAGTTTATCTGCAAAACATTCACCATATTTAGCTACAGTTCAACAAGACTTGCTACGCAGGATTAATACTGCGTTTTTTCATGTACAGAACGTTGTTTTATATCCATTCCAGTCAAACCCAAAGCTCCTGAGATACTTTCTGTGTGTCAAAATGATGCTGGGAATTTCAATGTGACCTGGAAGACAAATTACCGGGATTCAGCTTTCTCTGACACGTTAAGAACCGAACTTCAATACAGAAGGAAAGGGGACCCAGACAAGGTGAGTCAACTTCTGCGGTTTAAGCCAGTGCAAATGACAAGGAAATCATTTGTGTAATGTCCTGTGCTATGTTCACATATTGGAGATGAATAGAGGTAAAATAATTCAATAGTATGTCACAATGAAGCATTGTGAAGTGTAACATAAGTCATAACTTATTCAATTCTAAGAATATGCATACTCTAAATCATTTTCTCTGTAGGTCTCATATTCAGCTACTCACTGAATTAATTTATACATACCAAATCATTATTTTGAATGACCTTACGCTGGGCATTCCACATTTGGACTCCCATAAAAGGTTTACTTTCCCTAATTGCATTAATCAGTGTAGCTAGCAATTCTTGAAGGTTTGTGTCTGACAGTTTGTTGAGGAATATTTATTCATTTTTGTGTACAGCCATCTAACAGAATTTCAGCACAATAATAATTAATCTGTCCTTTGTTTTTAATAATAATAACCATCATGCTGAGTCATTCATGAGTGTGAAGTTTAAAAAGAGGCTGAATTTGCACCTCCTGTTTTTGAAAAAGGATTTTGAAGTAGTGCAAGTAACATAAATTAACTGAAAAGAGATTCTTGAATAGAGTGACTGTGATTTAATTAAGTAGGCCTAAAAAGATGTTGTTCGATCTCAAAACTGGGTATAAGGCTCTTAAATATGAACATATCTCCCTTTAGTTTTTTTTTATTTTTGATGGAATTTTGTGAAGTTAATCTTCCAGTACTGGTCGGCATTTCCTGAGTACAATCCTCTTACCTCTTAGTAAAAGACTAATGCTATGTCCGTTCTCTAAGACCCCACCTTTTCTCTGGTAAAAAACCTTCCTTTTTTCATAACAGGTTGCCAGAGTCATTAACGCCTCCCAGCCCTATCAAGAAATACCAGGAAGTGGTCTGGAAGCCGGCAGGGAATACGTCATCAAAGCAAGAATATTTTCCATTGATTACAACACCCAGTTTAGTGACTGGAGCGCAGAGGTGGAGTGGTATAACCGTAAGTTGCACTCACTCAGGAAGACAGATTCCCTCTTATCTGATCATGTGAGAGTGCTGCTGGAGGAATTCAAATCTGATAACTCTGCGGGGGGGCTAACTCTTTTCACAATTGTCAACATAATTTGATGACATATTAGTTGATATGTAATCAATGCAACATTTCTGTCGGTTTCCCATGGTTTTACCTCACAGCATTTACAATTATTTGTATTAACTTGAGTAATTAATCTCTCCTTTTTTCTTTCCCAGCTGCTTCTGTTGAAGACCAACTGAAAATAGCTATCCCTGTCCTCTGTCTCCTACTTATCATCGGCATCTGTGTTTGTCATCGGTGCTATGAAAAGTAAGGTTAACTGAAGCTCTTCAGTGTTTATTTCAGTTTCATTTTAGCTTATCTGCTGCACATAAAGTATTCTCTGTGCTCAAAGACCAGTAAAATGTTCCAATCACAATCAGCTGATGAATCCGTAGCACCCCATAATATTAAACACACTCTTTTCATATAGATTGAAGGCCATTTACAAGAAAATCCCTGATCCGTCAAAGGCATCGTTGGACAAAATTCTTCCTGCAGATTACAAGGTGAAGCCCATTGATCATCCATGGTATTTACAGTGCATTTCCTGTAGAAGTAAGAGTTTATTCACAGTCATATCAAATTACCATGCTTCCTAAACCACAGGTCCTCCAACCACCCAAGAATCCACCTGTTAGCTTCCTAAGGATGGATCAAAAGCCAAGGTACGCTCAGATTAATTTTGTTTTATATTATCTACCAGGAAAACATTGCCTCTACAAAATGAGTCATTATGCATGATGTGCACTTATTTCTTTGTCCTGTTCTACCTCCTGCTACCCAATCACACCACACAAATCCTGGAGCGTGCTCAGAATGGTTTGAAAGGGTCTTTTGTTTAACACTGAGAGATGATAAATAAGGCCGGTATTGACAGAAATCAGAGTTTCTCTTCTGTAAAAAAGAAAATGTGCCTTGGGGGTCATTGTGACTGGTTATGCTAGCGAAAATCACATGAGACACACAAATATGAGCTGCCAGCAAACTTTTTAGCCACCTGATAGTTGATTTTGGGGTGTCTGCTGTGGATGTTGCAAGGCCACAAGAGTACCCTAACAATAATTGATGGCTGTTAGTTTTTTGAGAAATTAGTAAGTTGAATGGAGCTAAATCAATCTAATACATGGGTAGCTTGTCCTTGCTGCAGCTTGGCTAAATCCTCACAATTGAAATGATTCACTTGATATTTCAGTTTACAAAATGTGTTAATACATTCGGACAATTTTTATGTAATAGGTTTTACAACTTAATCTATCTTACTGTAATTCCATATGTATATGATATCAAGTCCAGCCATAATTGCAACTATACAGCAACATGCTTGCATGCTTAATTTTTTTTAATATTTATGTTAACATACTGTGTATGCTATGAGTATTTGGAAATTTAAAGTAATTATGTCATGTATAAATAAACATTTTCTGACAATGTTCACATTTTAGTTATTGTCATTTTATTTTATACAGGATCCCTCTGCTCTCAGATGCTTCATTTGGGTCAGTGCATACAGATCCAGACTACAGAAATGTTGGCGTGGCTTCAGTGCAATGCAGTGGTCTCTTCTCATCTACAAATACTGTCTGTAAATGTCAGAATGACTCTCAAGGTTTTTGGAGTTCCTCTGAATCAGGTTACCAAAGCTCGCCATGTTCCCCAGTGACAAATGAAAGCAAGAGCTTCAGCGATTTTTTCTGCAAAGCCAACATGGGAAATGGAAGTGACCTTGCATTAAGGTTTTCTCTTTTCTCAGACGTGGATCAGAACATTGAAAGAAATATGTCCTGCAGTATGAACCCATTCTATGCCTGCCATGTCTCACATGTGGAAAACGTGGCAGCTGGTAAGGAGGAGTACCAGACACCACAAAGCCAGCTGCTGCAGCAGAGCAGATGCCTATGGTCTTCAGCAGACAGTAACAATCAGGAGGACTTTTCAAATATGGAATATGGCCGAGTCCTTTCTCAATTCCCAGTCACACAGGTGTTTTCTGACATCATCACCTGTGTTTCCGAACATGACAGCATGCTAAAACTTAGGGAAGCAATGCAAAAAGGTGGAGCTGACCACAGACAGATCTGCATTGACGAGGCCTACCAAAGCATGTAGCACTCTGTCACTGTTGTTGTAATCGCTGCTGTTTTAATCTCACCTCTAATGACTGTCAGGGTCCATAGGTTATACCGTCCAGTAAGCAGTGAATGTAAAGAACTGAGTACTATTAAGAATAAAAGCCATGTCTCCCCACGTTTTTAGCAAAATTATTATGATAGAGGTGGCAAGCCCTCTCTTATAGAAGTTTAGATACTATTTTCACTAGTGCCACTGAGAAAAAGAGGATGGGGGCTGCAGCCAATCTTAGGGGTTACTGAGAGGGGAAACAACTACAGGTCAAACTACCCATCTACTGACTGAGAAGAGAAATGATCATAACCACATTCCTTTGAATTTGTCATTTTATGGCATGACTCATTTCCCTTTGCTTCCTGGAACAACAGCCAACTGTAAGTTATAATAGGACAGAAAATAGTAGGATTTACCCTATACCTTCAGTGAATTCTATTCCCTATAACTCTGACTTACGAAACCCAATACAGCTCAGAAACAATCTGTATTCAAAATATAATGCAATAAAAAACTGAAAGAAACACATTTTAATTATTTATTATTATGTATTAATAGGATATGTCACCATAGTACCACTGCAGGAATGGCCAGTGGCTTACATCAAAGATTCATGTCAAAAGAATTGTGGGTTTTTCAGTCAGAGCAGGTTATCTGTTACTGATAGCAATACTGCTCTGCTAACAAGACCCTCTTGATTTTTTCCACAAGGATCCAAAACAAGAACATATCTTTTTATTCATGTTCAGTTGTTGCAATTTCTTCAGTTAATTTATTTATGTACAACAGCAAGGTAACGTGCAGCACATTATGCTGTTATACGGATGGGTGATTCCGAATAT
Source organism: Albula glossodonta (assembly GCA_019788955.1). Classification (NCBI taxonomy): domain Eukaryota; kingdom Metazoa; phylum Chordata; class Actinopteri; order Albuliformes; family Albulidae; genus Albula; species Albula glossodonta. The sequence goes on along the minus strand of JAFBMS010000008.1, from coordinate 3,616,142 downwards.
GAGAAAAGGCATACTTCTGAAGCTTGGTGGGGTTGTTTTCCATCTGGTGGCACTGATAATTCTCAGCATCCTCAAACCAAGAATTATCACATTACTGCAGCATCATTTATCTCCTGTTGCCGTCTTTGTGTGAAAATAGCAGAGAGTTGACAACCGTAGATAAAACTGTCAGATAGAAAATGTTCCATGGCAAGAGCATAGAATCAGATAGGGGCACACATGAAGGCTATAGGCTTCTCTAATTTAACTTTTATTTGCCACATAGTGTTGTTAGTCTCTATTTTACTTGCTTTGCTACTTTCATTGTTTATACCCTATCCCCATGTTCCATTTCTCATAACACAGAGCTGAGTTCTGGGTTCCAATGAAGTTAACGTCATGGTACCTGATAAGTGAAGAATAAGACTTTGTTTACCTGACTAATAAAACAAATGAATCACCCTGTGACTGTAACATGCAGTATTAAGTAAGCTAACCATAACAGGCCTTTGGAGAAGTTATTCTAAATGGCATTGGGAGATGGGGCGGGGGGATTAGACAAAAGGACAAAACTAGGCAGCTCCACAGTTTGACAGTAATTATCCCAGGAACTAAGCACAACTGTCAGGATAATAAAGATGTTCTTTGCCACAGATTGAGGTAACTTGTTGAAATGGCTGGTGGCTAACCTCACATTGCTTTGGAACAGTAAGGAAAAAGCCCATTTTATTTACACTTTCCATTTATTTCATAATGAAATAACATGGTGCATATTTCCCCTTGGACTCATGCATGTGCAGAGAGTCTGACACGGATGGGGTTGTTTCTTTAACGTTTATGAATAATTAATATTATAAAACTTGGAAAAAGAATTCCTCATTTGAAAACATTGTGTAATATTTCTGAAGAACACAGAGAGGGATGTCATTGGTGCATGCAAAACTTGTTTATCTAAGGAGTAATAACAGAAACGGCTCTCAGATACCAGGAAGAAACAGAACCTTTCTGCCACAAGCAACTCAAACAGGAGGGCTATAGACAAACTTTAGCACATAGTACTAAATCATCTGAGAAAAAAAGTCTGCCATTGTGAGAGGTACAGAGGACATTCCCTGAAAACTGCAGGGAATGGAACAATTAAAATAGGGATTCAATAAAATTCATGTATCAGTGTCAGTGCATCTTTAAATAGACAATTTAATATGTTACAATCTCACATGTTTTGCAGATATCAAATACCTACATTCAGACATTTTAATGAAGAAACCATAATCCCACATTTAGTAATGCAATATCTTTTATGTGGAGTAGTACACAGGAAACCATACAAAACCATGTAAGTGCATTGTGAAGTTGTTTATATAAAATATACTTTACAATGAATACAATAAGTATAGAAGTATTTTAGTTAGTTAGTTAGTTAGTTAGTTAGTTAGTTAGTTAGTTAGTTAGTTAGTTAGTTTAGACAAAAAAAAACATCAACATGTATAGTATAATCACTCCTACTGTACAATACTGTGAGGGTTCTCATCAATACCAGATTTTATGTCTTCTCTGGTGATGCATCTTGGTATCTTCTGGAATGTGTAATCCAACCCTGGCAGTCTTCAGGAGAAGTGTCTCCACACCCCACATTCATGGCATCCAGTAAAGACATCTGATAATGTGGATGGTGGTCATAAACATTCCACCTCCACACAGAGAAAAACTCCTCTATGGGGTTTAGGAAGGGGGAGTATGGAGGCAGGAATAGTACTGACATCCTGGGATGTGCAGCAAACCAGGATAAAGATTTTCTATAGATTTCTATATGGTTACTGCAGAAATACACAACATTTGCCATCATTCTGTTTTGAATGTGTTTTAACAGTTTTGAAAACAGTACGTTAGCATTTGAAAAATGTACTGCAAATATAATAGTGTTTTGCAAGTGGTGGAGTATGAATGAGAAAACAGAATGTGGTCATTGAACGCATATTGTGTGAAAGCAATGAAAAATGATTCACAATTTGGTCCACATAGACTTCTGTTTCACTGACTGTGTGAAGAGTTTTGACAATGTGACTTCAGTTTTGACCAATGCATGTTAGCAATCGTAAAAAAACTGTAATAACATTTTCTAAAAGTAAAATAACTAATGCTGCCATCTGCTGGTATATAGAGACTTGAGCTTTGACCCTTCTTGCACTGTAACTACCATTATCTCAAGCATAAATAGAGGACATTGCCTTGTTTCTTCCACTGCACTATTAAATGACACAAAGGACATATTCTAGAAAGCTTTACACTACTCAAAAAGTATTTCATAGTGTTATGCTAAAATGCATGTACATATTGTAAATACTACAGTGCTAGGAATTTATTCTTGTGCGCATTTGTGATTTGCTACATGCCCTACTTAAAAAAGATATCTGACAAAAAGTAAATAAATAACATATTTCAATTTTAAAAAAGGCAAGAGAGCCTCCATGTCAATAATGGTTTTAACCAGGCAAGCAGTTTTTCATCAACAATGCATTCATTACACTCATGACATGATTTTTTTATTTAAAGTAATTCAAATAATTTCATACTTAAGAAATAACATTTTACAGGTCTGACACCACATATGGGTGACAAACATACTGATGTGAGTACCAGCGTATGATTTCTGATAAATTGCACAAATTAACTATACAATGACATCCACAAAGACTGTAAATGTATGTGTGGCATTTTTATATTTGAGCTAAATGCTCATCACAATGTTAGTATATATGCACACTTGTGCACATGCACACACAATGCTATAACATCTCTAAATGTATACCATATCTTGGAAATGATGTAACAGGGGTTATGCTTGTGGAATATGACCTGTATCTCTTGCTATATGCATAGAACAAGAAATTCATGTAGTCTACAGAGAGAAATACTACGGTCCCTCACTAATGAAATTAATGCACTGCACTAACAATCCTTGTTTTATGTAGGATTCACAAAATTGACATGAATGACGTGTGGTTTTGTATACCTGGAATAAAGAGGATTGGGTTGTTTTTTACTATCATTGATCCATTCTTCAGCTAAATTTGAGTTGAGTGTTTTTCGGGTGGTTTCACTGTTATCTCTGTAGTGTTTCCCTGACTGCAATAAAAAGTATTAACAAAAGGTCAGTACAACTTACAATCAGCTTTGCCAATTACTATATCACATCTCAAATACAGAGGTATACCTTTAAATGAATTGACAAAAATTAAATTTGTGTTTACCTGAATGAACAGCAGCACTGTCCTTTGCTGTACTTTTCATAAAGTGATAATTTCGCTATGCCCTCTACATGGGTTTCAGACAATACAGGCCCAATACTCAGGTACCCAGATGCACTCTAGAGAGGCATGTATTTAGAGGGCAGAGGAAGGTGATGAGTGATTCCACCGTTCTGACAGAGCTAGATATATGAAACCTGAAGAGTCTTAGTCTGTGCAGTGACTGAAGCCAACAAAGCTGATTCAAAGGTTGCCCTGTGAAAAGCAATTCAGAGATGCTGCGAATCTGAATTATAAGTGATGAGATGACTCTCGCAGGTTTATTCATCAGCTTAAAAAGTCATTTTCCAGTCAAGTACCCAGCAAAGCCAAGGTCACAAGCCAGCTTTGGTTCTGTTGTGTTGCTTCCTCCCCACATATGCGGCCCATTCCATTCTGTATCATAATCAAAAACATACCCCTTCATGTACTTGAACTGGGGTCTCCTTCAGCTTGTTATCAGACAGGCACTATCAATATATGCCGGCCAAAAAAAAATATGTAGGTGTAGAATGAAGATACTAGAAGGGTATAAAACCTGGAGGTAATCACTGGTAAAAAAGCCACTTCTTTCAGAGGTAATCTGAAATTGATTTGACAAAGCAGTGTTCCTCATATTTTCCACAAACTTCTCTTTTCAGACTGGGATGACAGTAAAACAGTCATGGAGCTGCTCTTGTAACTCAGAGTGTACAGATTCAATTCCAAGCTAAGTCAATGTTGTTGTCCCCTTAAGCAAGTTACTTCACCTGGATCGCTGAAGAAAATATCCAGCTGTGTTACTGGGTAGGGTGTAATATGTAAACTGTAAGTCATTCAGGATAGGAGCATCTGCTAAACGTAAACTGCCTTGACATATTAAATTCTGGGAGACAAATTGCATTCCCTATGTTTCTTATTCTAAGTATTATTTGCTTCAACACAAGTACTAATCGCGAAACTACCCACAAAGCCTTTGAATTTCCACAGGGTTGCATTTTAACATGTTATGTCATGTGATAAGAGCAGTGGATGGATGAGGCTGCCAAATGTAACAACACAGCAGGGGAAACAACACATGCCAGATAAATGGATATATGTGAAATACAAAAATCATTAATGTTATAATAAACAATCAGATTCAGAGACAAGTCAACTACTGATTCAAAGGCAGCTTGAACAAACAGCATTTTTATTGACCTGCATTGTTTTACTTCAAACTCACAATTTGTCGAAGTCGATTTCATCACTCGATAAAGCGACATCAGAGTACTGATAAAAAATAAAAATAAATAATCAAACGATTTTTTTCTGTCTTGATGTGATCAGACATGTCATTGGCACACATTTATTTCAGTCCTGGTCATCAGAGGAAGATATGTTTGTAGGGTTTTTTGTTTGACTAACAAGGGCAATCTCTCGTATCATATTTCTGAAACAAAGGACTGAAACCTGACATCCATGACAGGTATTTAATTAAAGCAGATGTTAAGTTAGTAATCTCATTTAACATCAGGGGGTTAATAATTAAGAAGAAGAAAAAAAAACAGCATGAACAGATGATCTGTAAGACCAGGGTTTGACACCCTGAAGGCTCCATAAAAGCACAAATACACTGCAGATGATTAATACCATAGTGAGGTCTTGTCACAGATGGGCAATGGCACAAACGTACATCTCGTGAATAATTGATTATTAAAAGGCGCTCCAGCGCTTGTGTGACAAACCCAGCCACTGCCTACAGAAGCTCAACATTACAATCAATGTAAACAGATGCAGTAAAGAGCAACATTTGCATATACTATGTGTCATCTTCCAGAGAAAGAGTCTACCAAAGGACTGCATTCGCACACAAGTCCCTTCCAAAGCACCATGCTGATAAGTGCACCTTGGCTGATCAGACCACACTGCTCTGTCTGAGGTGAGGTAAGAGAGCCTTGGAAGGACAAGCAACAGCAGTGGCTCAATCATTATTGCTGTTTGGCGTTCATCAACTATAAAACTGCACAAGTCACAGGACCCTTGCAATCAGAGTACCCAGAAATCAAAAAGTTTTGGCATACAAAAAAATAAATAAAAAATAATAAAAATTGCTGCTATTACCTGCTATGATACCAACGATGGATGGCACACTACTTTGATTGTAATGGATATGGTAACATGCCTCATAATCGGAGAGTACCCTATGAGTGATGCAGCCATAAAGATGACCTCTGTATTGACTGACAGCATTGCTCTTAAGTGGATGGTCACCAGCCGGTCCAGGAACTCATGTCCGGAAAGTTCTCTACCTCGCCCAGCTCGCTGATCTTCTGCTCTCCATGGGTGAACATCAGCTTGTAACGTAAACGTACTTTATCCTACAAGAAAAAGCAAACCACAACCACATGCCATTAAGCATGTTTTAATCACTGAAACAGTGTTCTGTGAGAGAGAGAACGATACAAGACCTTTGTACATATCAGCACCCTTAGGCACAGAATAACATTTTAAACAAACAATGCTGAGTGTTTCAATGTAGAAATTCTGATATATTTAAAAAAAAAAACAAGGCAGCTAAACTTAAGAAATACAGTGAAAATATGGCTTTAACCTAATCGTCCCTCATTTGATAAAGATCAGAGGTCAAAGGATAGCTATTGGCAAGGTGTATTGGATTACACTTACACATTACACTTACACCTTTCATCACATGATCTCAAAATATTTCACAGTTATGGGGGATTCTACTATCACTAATATGCAGCACCTGCTTAAATGATGCAGGAAAGCCAGTTATCCCATCCAAACCAACCAATTCAAACCTGCTACTCAACAGGAGGGTACTGAAATGGTGGTTTCGCTGCTGGAAAAGTGTCCAGATTTGACAGGAACATAATTGTAAAAAAGCTGAAACAATGCTCTAAGGAGTCATGTCATGTAATGTAACATACTGTTCCCTCTGGACTCACTGGTACTCTGCCAGTACATGTGTATACACAGGCAGTGACAAGCAAACAGAGCTAAGAAAACTTCACACACGTTCAATGTGTGAACACACATCTGTTTCTCAGACCAACAAAACAACCATCAAAAAATTCATCCCATAATAAAAGGAATAAGACAAAACCATTTTAAACTGAATGAGGTCTGCATACAGATATTATTAGGTACCAATTTACAAAATTTACTACGGAGTGCGGAAGACATGCCTCACAGATTCTGCACTGAGCAAAGTGCAGAATGCAATCGCTAACATACTACTCAGATAAGGACGACACAGACATATGTCTAAGGTCAGCAGAGAGCTCTACACATTTAGCTAATGACATACTTAAGGGAAAAATGAATATTATAGCAGAACGTTTGATAATTCACAGTCATACTGTAATTTCATGAATCATTCTGTTATTAATCATTTAACTCAAGTATTCCAGTTCATATATTATAGATTACCCTCCATGCGGTAACTCTGGGGCAGCTCCTGTGTGAGACAGTGGATCCTTGCCTCTTTTGACAGTTCCACTATCACTACTAATACAGCTGCTCTTGAACTAACAATAACCATAAGGGGCAATCCATCTACAGTGCACATTTCCTTGAAGTCATCTTTCCCTCCAAAAAAATGCAAACGTCTGAAAGGCCGACTCTTCACGAGGTCCATTTCATTTTGCGGCATCGGTTATGGCTGTTTTTTATGGAGACAGGAAGTGCGTAATTTGACAAGGCTCTCCGGCTTTATGAATGGCTTTAATATCTCTGCAGAAATTGGGCACTCTGTTCTGGCACTCCTGTCGAGTACAGGGCATTTACATTACATTTTCTCCGCTCCCCGTTCGGAAGAGATTCAGCCCGTCCTGCGGGTTGCGGGGAGTATGGGAGCGTGGGAGCAGGGTGAACTCACTCTGAGTGGGTTGGACAGGAGCAGGATTTGAGATATGACCGCGGGGGGCATGACGGGGTTGTAGGCCGGCAGCACTGACCCGGTGGCTGACTGCAGCTTCACTCTCATGCTCTGGGAACGACAGTGACAGGAAGAATTATTAGCAGCCTTCCAGTCTCTCAGACAAACGCCCACATGCAGGGATGCTTTCTGAACCATGTGAAAAACCAAGAACAATGGTAACAGGTCTGAGAAGGGATAGTACAAATTTTCAAAAATTTGAAATGAGAGAAATCTTTGATAGCTCAATTTATGACAGGAACTCAGCTATGGCAGCAAATTCAGCCATATACTTGTCTGTTATAGGAGTGTCTGTAGAACTACTGATGGGAAATCAGTGCCGTAAGGGTGGATATGAACGTGCATGTATTAACTGATCCCCACCTTTGGTACGGCTGCCTGGAACACCACATCTCTGATAGGGATAGAGGAGGTACTCAGCATGGACAGCACCATCACAGCTACGTCAGGTCGCCCCACGGGACAGTCTTTGGCAAAACTGAGCATCACACGAATTCCATTCTTGTCATAGGCCACAATAGGCGCAATACTGCCTGGAAGGAGTATCCACAGTGAGGGATCATGTTTGAAACAGTGCTCATCAAAATGTAGCTGTCAGTGTGCAGCACTTTGAATGATTAGCAAGGAACACACTACACACTTCACTTTCCTTCAGCTCTGCTTTTGCTACCAGCAGTTTCAGACAAATGTATCTCTACAAGATACAATAAATTATGGGTGCCTTTTTCATCGTTTGAAGAATAAGTTTAAGCAATACAGCAGGGACTTACTTGGCTTTATAGACTCTAAAGAAACAAAGACATCTGATAAGGATCTTTCAGGAGGCGGGGCAATGGATTTTGATGTTGATCCTGACAAATTGACTGGTTGATTCTGAAGGTCACTCAAAGCAGACCTGGGCTGGAGAACAGGCCTGGAAGAAAAGGAAATGAAATGAAATGTAACATCATACAAGTAAATATCTACCAGCAGCACAAAGAAATGAGCAAATAAGAAAAAAAGAATCATTCTATCAGGAAACGAGCTGTACAGCTGAGGGAGACTTTGATCACTGGGTTGAAGGGTTGTGCTATAAAGAGGGCATAAACAGTGTTTTCTGGCCACAGTCAGCACTATCTCTTACCAGCTGTGCTGTAAGGAGAGAGTGGGAGAGCCTGCAGTAGGAGAGCCAGAGTCCCCACCAAGCCCCCGGGCTCTCAGCATGCTGCCGCCCGTCCTTTCCTCCAGCCTGCCTGCGAACGCAGCACGCTGCCCCAGGACGCCCACGCCATCTCCACTGCAGAGCTGTGGACACACAAAGGCCACTACAGCCATTTAACACTGAAAGAGAATATTTAATTACTGTGATGTGCAAAATCCTTACAGAATGCGACACACTTAAGATCTTGGCACAGACAGCAAGACATACTTTGTAGTAAAGAGAGGGATTACATTTTTTTTTAAACAAGAAACAACATATTTTTGTTTCATCACATCAAAGACAGAGAGACTTCACAGGCTCCTTGAACTGGTAGCACAGGCATCCCAGCCAGAAAAACAAAAATTTATTTTTATCTCTCCTACTTGTGTAAAAAAAAGAGAAAATGCTCTTGTTTTTGTAAATCTGTTTGTTTAAAGAATCACTTTGTCACATTATGAGCTATTACACTGACATGTACTGTCCCATATAATTATTATTATTATTGTTATTATGATTACAAAACCAAAAAAATTAAAAACATTTTTACAAACACATGCAGAGACGGTACCTGATCCAGTTCATCACTGTGCTTCTTAGTGCTCTTCTGGGACTCTGTCAGAGATGGATCATTTAGCCCTGAAATGAGACTTTCATTACCTACTGTAAAAACTGTCCACTGCACACAGGAACACACCATCAATAACACAGGCCCTGATCTTCTGCCCCGCACGCTAGATGACAGGCCACAGCCCAACACCCTGTTTGCTGTGAGAGGTCGCTTCATACTCCATACCCTGCTATGGGCAAGGAATAAGGGAGGATAGCTCCATCCAGCAGCCCAGCAGAGACCATCAGCCAGGAGAGTGGACTGGATGTCAGAAGTCCGTATGAAATAAAAATTATTTGTAACTATAAATGAAACCTGTAAATGTGAAACACCAACATTACAAGGTCAAGAGAGCAGGAATAATCCTGACTGGTACAAAATAATCTGTGTATTGATCTTTGTGCAATCGACTGTGTTCTGTATTTGCATATCTAAAAAAAATACAAAAAAAACCATCAGAGGCATGCAGACAACACACAGAAATCATGCATGCATATTGTGTATGTGAATTAGTCTGTGCAACAATGAGTCATACCCATGTGAATTTCAATATTTCACAGGCATGTTTTTACAGTTGGAAGTTGTAATTACATTTGAAGATTGTGTGTTTACATGTACAGACTGCATTTTAAATTTGAAAGTTTACACAGTATAACCTCAGCAGCACTGATTGAAAAGGGAAAGCATTAAACCAAAGTGATATCAGATTTACACAGGCACAAAACACAAAATACAATCAAGAGCTGTAATGTATGCAAAAACATGAAGGGACAGGGCTTGGTAGTATTGCTGAATAATAATACTTGAGGAAATTAACAAAACGACAAATAAAACGTCATTCACCAACACAGATTGATTGTATAAAATTTTGTATGAGGCAAATAGTTGGCTAGCCAGATGCAGGGTGCAAACTATCAAAACATCACCAATTCAAAAAGGTGAAAATTAAACCAAAACAAAAAATACTGTCCATTGAAAATCATTGTTTGAAATAAACGTTTGCCATAATTTGAGCAGCTCAGGGAAAGCCACAGTTTTGCAAAGTGTGGTCAAAAAAATGAGAAAAAAAAAAGGTTTTGATTTCTGAGGTTCTACAGTATTTTTTCAAGTGGAGTTTTTTACACATACAGATTGTATTTCTATATATTTGCACATTTGATTTACATTTCCAGGTTGTACAGGTTTTTGGCACTTAATGCAGTCTGTAAAAGGAAGCAGCAGAAATCACAGACCTAGAGACATGAGCTCCTCGTCCAGCAGAGAGAGTGAGCTGTGTGGGGCTCTGGATGGACTGGTGCTGTCTGCCGGTGTGGAATCCAGCGATGACAGATCTATTAGGTGGTAGCTCTTAACCTCCTTGGGGCTTGGGGGAACTGTTTAAGGCACCATATTATGAAAATGTGGTTACGAGCAGCGGGCAAATTGATTGGCAGATTAAAATTCTCATGCGCACTCTGAAAGACGAGAGAAGCACCTGCAATACCTGCACTTCTGGAGTGCTCACTTCTGCAGTTTCCATTGACATCTTTGTTTTGAAATGCCTCTTGATACACGTTAACGACCAATGTTAGTTTATCGTTGGCCTGGAGGATTTCCGCTGAAATTGAAACAGCAGATAAAGCAAACCAAATCAATATTTTAAAGAAATTCCTATGCATCAGAATGTCAACAGAGCCAATACCTTTAATAGGAAAAAGCTTTCTACAAAAGGGGCCGATACACAAGGTAGATTTTTGGGAAATGTTGCCAGCAACAAGCAACAAGGTATAGGCAATGACTGGCATTTTTCATGGCGCACTATGAAAAATTGCTGTCAAAAGAAGTGAGACTGATACAGACATTCTTTACCTATACAGATTCTTCACCTACATAAAATACATACATCTATCTTTTTCATTTTTCTCAAAAGTAACAAAAATTTCCATAAATTTGATTGAAAATTGCATCTGTATGTGACTAGCTAGCTGGTTTAACCAATCCAAAATATTCAAAAGTGTCATAGGGAGATCTCGCTAACCTAACTAATACTGCTGCAAGCCAGCTTAGCCCCATTACTTACAATGGGTTAGCCTGCAAACTGTGCACACACAGTGTTTGTTCATGTGGACTTGTGTAGCACTGAAGTCAGGGAACAAGCGGAAGCTCAAGCGTGTCATTATAGAGGCAGATCGTGTTTCCTCGTTTTGACTTCTAAAACTGTTACCAAGTTTCCATAAATTTTAGGAAACACACAAATTATCACATGACCAGTATCTGTCACTGTAACCGGAGGAATATTGAAAGTTTTCCACTTGGCAGTGTCAATTCATTTTCTTCACATTATGTTATCCATTTTCAACACTTAACTTCAATAGCAATATTGCCTGCCATCATTGCCCAACAATTTTTGCGCTGTATCACAGCTGTAAGATTAGAATTGAACAAGAGCATGATTTTCAGTGAAACCTTCTAAGTACCTAGTGCTTCGTCATTGTCCACCGTGTCGCTGGCCAAGCGGAAGAGGGTAGGCCGCAGTTTGTCACATTGCTCATAAAGATTCTGTTTCCAAGACAAGACAAGAGGTGAGGATACAGAAAACGAAATATACCATAAAACCCATATACCAGACTATACCCGATATAATGCAAGTTCTAACTGAGAAAAGGATATACAGAGCAACATACATTCTCACATGTGTAACTGAAACTTTCAGTTAACGTCAAAGACCAGAGTCTGTCGACCTTGTCACCTTGAGTACTTTGTGTAAATCTGATTCTGTGATTCTATGACTTTTTCCAAAACACGTATATCAAAAATGTTCTAACGTCTTACCTAATACATGCATGCATCCATAAAACCAGGTTTACGTTCACAAAAATGAGTTACTGCCTTTGTACTCATCAGTCTATTCTCATCTTTTTCACCCACTGGTTAAGCCAGCAGCTGACACCACACACAGCCTACTCTTCATTTTCAGCACTAAGACTGACATTTAAGGCCCCCTCCAGACAAACCCCCTTCCTGCTTTTAAAGAAATACCCACATCATTTAGGCAGAGAGTGGTGACTCTGGAGTTTATGGTAGCAGATGGTACCAGACAGTTTGCACAGTAAACTTGCAAATTAACTTAATGGACAGGACAGCTACGTCACAGCTGTAATGTATGCAAAAACTTACATAATGGCTTAGTACAACTGTTTTAGGAGGAAGTCATAAAATGTACTTTTAAAATACATTTTTAAAAATAGTTTTCATATTTGAATCATTGTGCATCGCCATATTCAAACTACAGAATGTGTTTCAAAGCCAAAAACATCAGAATGAATGAAGTTTGTCCTTAACTTCCCTCTTCTAAATAATAGTGAGGTTCTTGATTCCTTTTGATTTGAAATGAGATTACATGAAGTAAAGGGTAGCCATCCAAAGCCACGACTGGGAATACTATGAGCACCAGATAAAAAAATAAAAACCTGAGAAGCAGCAAGCATTAATTGGCAATTACCATTTTATTATTAAAAAAACTATTAGGGCAGTTGCAGCAATCAGCCCAAGATCTGCCTGCTCTGTGATACTCAATTCTCGTGTCTTTAATCTGACTCCAGAGTTAACACGCCGCAGTCCTGGTGTCCTGGCTGAAGGGCGACCGGCATTCACTCCAGCAATAACACTCTTAATTAACAACTTGGATTAATTCATTGTTTGACTTTATCACAAACCCCTGTGCCGCTCTTGAGAAGCTGGAGTTATTAAGAACCAATAAAATTTGCTCGCTGTGGTCACCAAGGACAGGAGCTACAGACCCAGTCCTGCAGCTGCTGCGAGCTCTCCCCCATGACACACACACAAGCGCACAGATGCTCACAGTGCACATAAAGCACACACATACACAAACGTGCACACAGCACATACACGCACAAATACATACGCATAAATATTCAGGTGAACACACTGACACACACATGCACATGCGCACACACACACAGCCCACCCTCATCTCCTCTAACTGTCCTTCAGAAGATTCACCCCTCTTGTGATTCTCCAGCAGCTCTTTCAGAAGTTTGGTTTTGCTCTCTACTTCCTCCATGGTACTAATACGTTTAGACACCTTCTCCATCTTCTCTTGGTCCTGTCAGAGATGAAGCCCAGTTAAAGCAATTCTTGATTTTAGAGATGAGGTGTCGGTTCAAGGTAAGAAGGCTACTACTGAACATGCTTTCAAGTTCTGCTTCATTCAGTGCGTATACAACTTTGTGAACCTGTTTTTGTGCACCCAAGGCTGACTGTGTAACTTGAAAGGGGTTTATTTAGCAAGCTGGATGGTTGAGTATTGAAGGAGCATGTTTATCTATGAGTAACCCATTACCACACAGGAGTAAATACACTCACCTCCTTAATGGTGTTCTTGATCAGCCTGTTGGCAGCCTGAAGGTCATCAGGGTGTCTGCTTTTCAGCAGCCTTGCTAATAACTGCAAAATATGACCTCTCTTTATTAAAATTACGCACAGCGATACAGGGGTATAACAAGTTCAACCATTAAAACCCAGACAGAAACACAGCTTAACCGTAGTGATCCAGAAATACCAGTAATATTAACAGGGCATAAACCTAGATGTATTGGTCAAAATATGCATTATTAATTTCCCAAACTGTTTCATCATTATGTTATCATCATTTTAATATGAAAGTTTCACAGGAAACATGCACGGTCTAACAGAACTGGAAGGAGTTCAAATAGCTATTGCGTTTGTTGCAACTGTTTCTAATCAGCAGACGAAAGTAATGTGGTCCAATGAGTCTGTTACTCTTTTTCCTGCATCTGGATAGGTTTATGATTTAGAAAGAGCCAAAGAGGCCTTCAACCCACATTGCCTGTTTTCAGCTGATAAACATAGCAGTGACGCTGTTGAGACTGACTGTTAATCCAATGCATGGTAGAATTGTGGTCAAGGAACATGACGCCATTTTAGGCAACCAGGTGCACTCTATTGTGTGAACATGTGGTGTAAACACACTGGTAAAGTGCTTTCATTCACACCAGAATGAAGTCAAACCAGCTCATCTCATATGGGCTCTGCAATCATCAGATCCATCCAAATCTGAAGCTTATCTGAAAGTAATGGAATGTAAAATTCAGAGTTGACTCCTACATGGCTCAAAGAACTGGAGGCTTTCCTTCTTGAAGAATGGTCTAATATCCCACTAACCGTAGTTCAAAACGTGTACAGCAGGCAACAAGGATTGAATCTTTCCTAAAGGCAAAGAGTAACCCAACTCATTATTTAAAAAATAACCACATATTGTTTTGTGTTTCCATTATTTTATCTACCCCATGCACATTGTCTACTTTATAGTGTTGAGATCCATGTAGATGCTAATGTCTTGCTATGACAAAAGACAGGAGGCGTAACAGCTTTTGCCCCGCACAGGGCAGTAGATCTACTGCTCTAAATGATGTTGTCAGCAGCCCGCATTTTCCACTTAACAGCACGGTCCAGAGAGATGTAACACCTTACCAGGATGCCACACACAACAAACGATCCTAATTTCAACAGGAAGGTTTCATGGCAACAGGGGCCGAGACTGCACTGCACTGAACCCCTGATCTGATCTAAATGAATGGGGGTGCACATGATCCAACTTCCTGCGACAAGATTCTAATGAGATTCCCACCTTTGATTTGTCTTCATCATCAAACACAGACCCCTCTGCTCTCGGAGACAGCGGCGGCATTACAGTATTCTTGGGTAACTCGGGGTCTTTCTTTACAATACCTGAGGGAGAAAATGACAAAACATCATAAATCAAACTCTAAGAGACAGCTCTGCTCTTCCTTCTGTACAGTTTAAACTGAATGTCACATGGAAAACCAGATTATTAATACTTCATGTCTATTATTTAAAAAAAGTGAGGGCTTTCATTCAAATTCCAAAAGTCATGTACCAAGAACTATGGCAATTGTCATATTCCATGCTACATATCAAACAAATGGCTGATGGGTTTTACCATGAACTCAAATTTAAAATGTCATTAAATGTATATTTAAACAAGCCAAAAAACGGGTGAAAGCTGTAAACCAGACTAACTGTACAAAGAAACCTACTACAGAATGAAAGCCTTCACAACCCTTCTTGTGCGCATTGGTTGAAGAAGCACAAGCTGCCTTGCAGCACAACAACCCCCCTCAAAGGACGTAGCATTTACACCTTGCCAGTCCTCTGTAACAATAAATTGAAAAAAAAAAACCTTCCCAAAAACAAATGTTTTTAATTGAATTTACCACCTCTACAGTGAATTTGAAGATTCCGTGTCCCTTTTTACATTTATATTTCTCCTTTTTTACAGAGTACAATAGAAGCATTGCATGCTATTTTACACATCTGTGATTTGAGAAGTAATAACTGGAGCTGCTTCAATACACCTGCTCTGACGGTGTTCCCAACGTTGCCATTCTTTGATGTAACAGTTATCATTGTGATGTAAATCATTGAGACCTGAAACAATTTGCATATTTTATCACTACAACCTGTTTTGCTTCCAGGTGTGGGCAGGCTTTTGCTGCATCCATGCAAGTTCTATGCTGCATATCAAGCCTTGCAAAGAAAGCATTCTCCAGTATAATAAAGAAGGCTTATCTGTTTTCTCCAGGGTGCATTGTGGATCATACATGCATAACTCCAGTGAGCAGAAAATAAGACAAATCCATGGTTACAATGACATCACACTGATTTCCAAATGCAGCAGATATACATGGGATAAATACACAGCTCATACCATATAAAGAACCTGCCTACACACCTTGTTTGTTTAGCATGTGATAGGCATCCTGAATCTTAACTTCATCCTTCAGCCACTGGGTCCAGCTGTATAAGATCTCTATCACCTTTTCTTTGACTGCAGCTGGGCTCCACATACCCAAATACTGTAAAAGTAGGAAGCAGAGAATCAATCAACAATCAAGCAGCATGCTATATAGCTCTAATGTTCTTGTAAAAAATGTGTCGATCACAGTACCTTTGGTGACAATACTTTGATCAATTCATTCAGGAAACGGAACTTCCCTGCCTCGCTGTGAAATCGCTTGCCACAATTGTTCATGCATGCTTCTAGAACCTTGAAAAGCATCACACAAAAATGTGATTCTCAAGCATGCAAAGGTTGAAAACATCAAAACAACATACATTAATCATGTAAGATTCATATAGATATGCACATATGTTTGTACACATCTTTGCTAGTGTAGAGCCAGTCTTGCTAAACAGACAAAAAATTCTGTAAGCAAACTATGGATATTTTAAGAATAGTTCTCTTACAGTAATTTGAGAGAGTACTTATTAAGAAACTTGATGATGGAAATAGTTCTACTATCCCAGAGCAGCAAAGTCTTACAAACGGATATTAAACACAAATAGAACAAAATGTCTTTTTATTTGTTTTTTTGGTGGAGGACATACATCTTAAGTTCACATATCCCAAGAGTCCAAGATCCATCTGCTGTCTGTCTGAGGCCCCAGGAGAACCACACAAATTGGGGGACTGACACCATTGGTGACCCTGCCTTTTAACTGGTGGAATTTTCCTCTCAATCAGAGACTCTTTTCTGCACGTCTTTATAAATTATTCCCCTAACCCTCCTGCTCCTGCTAAAAACTCCTTTGAAGGCCTCTTTCAATGTCAAAAAAATTGATTTCAAAACAACCTTACCAGCATGGTAAAAAGGCTATTTCAGTACACATGTAGAGTCATCCATTGTATAATTTAATGCAACCAAATTTCCAAAATACATTTTTGAGGTCCAAAACAAAACTCTGATTGATCATAAGACAATTTCACATCACCTAAACAGATGTGTGTTCAGAGGAACAAACTTTTTGAAAACTGTCAAAATGAATGAATTCCAACAATGACCACATGATAAAACAACAGAGCTGAAAGCTCTTTCCCTTTTCTATTAAACTAAATATGGTCACTTGCATTTAATTACACTGGACCCTCATTAAACCAGACTAATTGGGGGGAAAGGGAGTGCAATATAACGACAGTACAATATAACCGGGTAATAATAAAAAAACACACAGTAGTCCCACCTCGCCTGTGGTACCAGGCCATATTTACTCAGAGTTCGGTGTACAGCAATATTCGGGAGGTCCTCTACATCAGATCCCCACACTGCCAACACCAAAGCTTTGGTGGTTAAAGGTCTGAACTTGTCCAATATTAACCAGAATAGACCACACATGTTGTTACAGCAGAAACAGTCCTTTATAACAGAAATCTGTTTTAATGAGGTCTGCTATAATGAGGGTTCAGTGTATGTCCATTTTATGTGGTTTTCGGTACCAAAACATAAAAGCTGATATCTCCATGGAAATCTCCAATTTCCATTGTTTTCTTGCTACATACTTGGTTACGAAGGCATTGGATTCATGACAGTGTTCTCCCTCGCTTATATATAAATATATTCATAAAAGAACATCCTACACCACCTAGGAAGTTATAATATCTGATGATTAATGGCACATTGCTGAAAGAACCATAATAACAAATCTCACTGTTAGAGCCTGTAGAGCCTCCTTTTCCTGGGGTGACTGGATCTTGTGAGCTAGAAGGCGCATCGCAGTCTGCGGTCTGTGAAAACACAGTGTTGTGCAGATCAGAGGATTTAGGTCCAAATACGGTACAGCTTCTCTTTCAACACTCATTCATGAGAGCCCGGCACATTCATTATAACAAACAGATAGATGGGGTCTGGACGTTTCAGGCTACAGGCCAAACATGCATAATAAATCACTTGTTATCTGCATGCAATTGCTACTGGTATCTCCAATTTCTGCCTTGGTCAGCTGCAGCATGTTAACTACCTTTTGCATTCCTTATCACGTATAATGATCAATGTAGCTGCCTATGAAAAACTTGCCATTTCCTTTCCCTCTCACATGTGTCTGAGAGGGGCATTTTGTTAAGCTGATCTTGAAAACACAACACAGTACACAAAATCATGGTTAGTCAAAAAAACACTGTTTGCAGATGGTTCTGTTCACAAAACTGCTCTTTCCCAAGACAGCTGGCTCTGCATCCCAATTTAACTTGTGCACTCAAAATACAAAGATCAATTCTGTAACTGTGGTCTTTTCATACAATAGAGATTGAGAATGTATCAGATTAGTAACAGCAAAAAATTAAATGTATTAAATACAACAAATACAGACTTGCTTGTGTGGTCAACGCAAATCTAATATTTTCTTGATAACTAACCAATTATTATGTCCATAGCGATCTTGACAGTGTGTAGGCAGGAAAATAAACCAATCTGAAGATTTACATTACCCATTACATATACTCACCCCTCAAGCTCTTTGTTAACCTGTTCATAGAATCCCTGGATATAATCCCATTGATCATCCAGGTTGCTGGGGTCTGTAGCTTTATCTAGCAACATGAACAAAGAAAAAAGCAGAAAAGTTTTGCAATTGTTTTGCAAATAATTAATTGGGGTCACTGTTGGTCAGATCTGTCAATGCTTCCCAAAACAAGATCATGATTTAACTGGATACTGTGTAATGAAATACAACTATCTTTGAGAGATCAGACAATTTCATTTTAAGTGAAAAACTGTGTAAAGCTTACTGGAACAGTTATACAAAGCCGAGGACAGACAGGGCATTGAGTAAATCAAATCATAACTGAAACATGATTTAGTGTGGCACATTGAACAGGTGTGTAGTGAAAGTTAAATCCATTAACTACATCCCAAAAAATAATGCCTGAAAAATAAATTAAATTAAATACAAAACATGAAATACATGTATTCAACACATTTGCATTGCAAAACAAGAAACAAAAACGAAACCACATAAAAAACAGAAACTGCAACGGGCTGTGTCAGAAGAAAAAAAAATATATAAAAAGAGCAATACATCCAAGTTCTCCATTCATCAGCAGTTAGCTGGAATTTCCACTGACATGAAATTGTGTGAGTGGAAGCCGTGCAACAATGGAACATAACAAAAAACACTGTAATTTGTCTGTCACTTGACTACAGTCAGCCTTACCGGCTAAGCGCAATATTACAGCAACAGTAATATTGTCACACATGTATTAAACATAACATGTACTTCTCAGGTCAAGGAAAATGTATCACCCTAGGTGAAGAACTGACCAGTGTGCTTCAAGAAACTGAATTTCAATATTGCTCTGAGGCAGATATTTGTAAATTTAATTACAGACAAAGTAATGGCATAAAAAAGTACTTTTCTCCTCTTTATCCATAATTGGAAGCTAACACAGAATGTCATCTATATAATCCTGTCAAGGAATCTTGGTTGATTAGGCACCCTGCTGGGGTTCTCTACATATATTGTAATGAATAAACTAAACTCAATGATGGCTTGATCATTCACAATCTTGTCGATCATGTGTTATCGTCATAGTTAGTTCAAAAGCATGCCGAATAATCAGATACAATCCAGTAAAATATCTCCAGGGATTTATGACTGCATATCAGCTTATGATTGCATCAATCGGTGTAATCGGTGACTGCCGCGTTTAACATAAAAATAATGACACAACAAGTTTTGGCTCTTTACTGCCAGGGCTGCAGAGAAAAGTCCCTTCATACAGGAAATGTCAGTAGGAAAACTTTGTTTGAGGGTTGTAAAAGAGTGGCGACCAAAACGCAGACATCTTGACCCAGTGACATTTTTCGGCTTTCTTGCATGAAACTAAGTAGTTTCTTGTCCTCAACATGACCAATGATACCACAAATGAGCAACACGCTTTAACTATGGAGTGTCATGTTCAGGGGTTTGCGCATGATAACTTCGTGTCACTTCCTGTTTTCTTCTTCCTTAGTCTTAGTAACACTATTTACTACCTTTTATTTAACGGAGCGGTTTTTATTTATCTTTACTTTCATTCAACTACGCAATACGACATTGTCGTGTTATGTTGATTGCATCTTATTGCACATATTGGAGCGTAACATTTAGAAGTTATTTGCTAAATACTAGTGAACCATATACAACAGCTAGCTTGCTCATGTAAACTCAACCTGCTGATTACTGTAAGTTAGCTGGCTAACCTGGATATCTTAAAGAAGACTCATCAATCAGCACGAATATCACCAACAAAACTTGAACAACAACTAAATTTCAAGCTGTCACTACAAAATGAGGCTATCCAGATAAATGGCTACATAAAGAAACTTAAATTGGCAGCCTGCAGATTCGGACTGCAGACGTTATTGTAACGTAGTATGGCTAGTCTGATGATGTGACAGTAAACTCCTTTTAGTCAGTATTTTCAATATTTGTTGGTGCCATGGATGCACTATTTGATTAAAAACTTACTTAGCCAAGATTCTAAAGTTTCCCCCTCCTCGCTTGTCGCCATGTCCATGTCAGCTCACAGGACTGAAACTACACTGTTTCTTGTGTTGTGACCTCAGAGACAGCCGGGGTAGAGCATGTGACTCTTATTTAACTGGCGCTCAAAAGTTAAGTGTTAGGGCGTTCTTACGTATGTTATAAAGATCATATGAATAAACATATTTTCTACTGCTTTGTGAATACTTTTTCCCTATAACATTTCCATGAATCAAAATAAAATCTTTTTTTTTTGTCCTCAAGCATGGTATTTACACGGAAATATATGTAACATTTTGTTTTCTGTCGGCAATGGTTTACTTATTTGTGTCTGAGCAATAAAACAGTTGATCTCTAAAGAACGACCCATAAAGAGGTTTCATAAACCTATGTGCTATGTACAGTGAACATGAACAGAAAACGTTTTTTTTTTTTTTTTTTTGAAAACAGGCAAATGCAGAGATCAGATGCAAGCAGCATAACCACAATCAACTGAAGTTTCAGTGACTGAGATGAATAAAACAACAAACTATGCACACATAAACACATTTCCATTCTGTTTTATTAATTTGTAAAAGCCATAGCTGTGCATTCCATGCCATTTATTTCATTCTTATTACTAAAGTAAAGTGTAACATTACTGTTTGTATTCCCAGTGTAATCTTTTATATTGGAGTGTGGTTATTAGGTACCCATAATGCAATGAGATGTTGATTTATAATATGGATAAAGGTCTTCATGTTTCCAATCGCTCAAAGTAGTCTCTGCAGACGGTTGAGAATTTCATTGGGTCCCAGTGACACCATAATTTCAGCAACACTTGGTCCTTGCTGTTAAATGAAAGACAAACATTTAGACAGATACATTCTAAAAATGCATGGTACTGACATTAGTAGTATCACATTTTAAATCTACAATTTCAGATGTCCTTCATGCTTACGTATATTCCGTGGTCATAGGACTGGAATTTAAAATTATTAGCTATTAACATGTATACCTTTAGTATACAAAAATTCAACTTGATATGTACTTGCTGTGGGACATTGCTCATGTTGTTTATAAGATAAAAACACTGGAGGATATGCTTCTAAATTACCTGATGGCCACTGAGGGCCAGTCGTAGAAACTTCATTACACCACTGTATTTGGTTGCTTTCATCTTTTTGGCCAATACTTTTAATTCTGGACTAAGAGACTCGAGAGGTAACTCTTTTCCATGCCTCTGAAGCAACCTGCAGAGACAACATATTACAAATGATGGGCTGACATGTTTGAAAATTCCAAGTAATGTACCTGTATAAGTCCACCAAGATCATCAAAATAGAATTCTGCTTAACACAGAGCATATCTGAGGCACTTCATTGAGAAATGGAAGGCTGCGTTTTTTGGAATACAGAATAACCTATTTCGGTTGTTCAGATGTTTGTTTGTTTGTTGGTCTCTGCAAATACATACTCCAGCACAAGGGTGATGATGGCATGTGCCTCTGAGGAGACTTCCTCCAGCTGCTCTCTGGGCACACACGGCCTCACCCAAAGGTACGAGTACGCAGGAGTTACTAAGTCCTGAAGACGAGAGATGTGCCCCTACAAAACCAAAAAATAACAAATGGTGGAAAAATGACTGAACTGATTGGAACTGATACAATATAAAGAAACTAGGGAAATATCACATTTATGTTATACACAACATTTATAATTACTGGGTATAATATTTTTTTAGTATAATTGTATGTTTATTGATTATTTTGTTTAACATTTTTCTGTTACAAGAAAAAAAAATATCTGCCTTTATCACCCTCACCTTTAAGGTTTCTGCAATCAATCATTCAGCTGGAAAATGTCACATTGCTTACATAACATCTCTCCAAAACTGAGTCATTGTCCAGTCATCATTGTATCTGTCACTGATTTTGTCTTCTATTTGTTACTCAATCAAATTATGTTTACTCAATGAAGTTATGCTATTTCATATGTAGCTAGATTTTGGGCACTCTTGACAATTTTTCTCTGAAGTATGGCAGGTTTGGATTCTTACTCAAAAAAATAAAAAGTTTTCCCCTTTTTATTCAGGCATACTAGAAATCTCTTTTAACTAACCACAAAGAGTTTTACCAAAATTTTAATGAAGAAAAGAGCACTTTATAGTTCTATATCTTTACACTGTGATCCCTGACCTTCAGAGAAGAGGCAGATGGCAAAGGGGCATTTGAAAACACTTAAAGCAACACTGAAAGACTTTTCAGCTGAACACGTTTGAAGTACTTTGGGAAAATCTCAAAATCAAGAAAAGAAGTCCTCCAACTATTTCTAAAAGTGAAGTGAAAATTACACAGAACTTCTAATGAAGTGAGGCCTGGTCTCTCTCAGCCTGCTGGTCTCTCTCAGCCTGCTCATCATGAAGGCTAATGTTCTGGAGAGTTTTTGCATAATTCCAAATTGCCTGTTGGGGTATTAAATTATCATTTGGTTTTAACTGTTATTTACAGCAATGTGTTTCATTATTTATTATATTATTGGCTCAGCACATTATGGCTGTTATGGGCTCATCAAATTGTGATAAATCATAATGTGATGGACCATTTAAAATCTGTTTAGTTTAAAGGGCACTTCACATCTTACAAACACATACATGCCAGTCTCAATGAACACAAGGACTGATATTGAAAAGAGGGTTTTCTAGATAATCCCAGAACACTGTAATGTATACGTTGCATTGATTGTTAACAATTTTCTTTTTGTCTGAATTTCCCCCTTTCAAACAAAAAACTATGAAATCTTGGTCATAATTAGCAGCAGTCAAAATCCTAATCAAGTCAATTAAATTTAACAGCCTGAATCAAATTTAAAACAAGGAATATCAGAGGTTACCTGAGCCTGCAAAGAAACATTATGAAAGAAATGTTTATTCCATATGACCTAAGCAAATCTGAACCCAGACAAATGCTCAATACGATAAAGTACCAAGTTGTAAATTGTGAAAATTAAAGAGTTCACATTCATACAGCAAATGTTTAACTTCCAATCAGAAATATTCAAATACTGTAATAATGTGGCATCATATTAAAAAGGAGGCATTCACAATTGGCATTGCAAATATGAATATGTCTCATAGGTGCCATATTTCAAACTGAACTGTTAACATTCCTTGTCTATATTTTGATTGCTCCCAGTTATACACAGAAAGTCTCCTGACACCAACCATTAGTTGTACGGAACCATGTAACACATTTCTTGGTTCCTGAAAATGAAATAACACTTTTGGTGCACTAATAAGAGAGTGTAACTGCATCAAAAGAAGGGTAAATGGAGGGATATGCTGCCATCCTGTGGAAGAAAGGCAGCTGCAGGCACATCTCAGGGTGGGTCCCCCTAAATTTGTAAGGAGCACTGACAGTGTAAGAATGGACACAACACGTGTGGGGCATCCCAATGTTACCTTTCGGAAGTGAAGAACACGTCTGATGTACTGGTCATGCAAAACGTCGCTCTCCTGGACCTGTGGCCCATACGCTTCCTCAATGAGCACCTGTAGCTCCTTCACCAAGGAAGCACACTTCTCCTTGTCTTCAATTCTCTGCATTAAATGGATCCTGAAGAATAAGCATGTGGGAATCAGTATTTAATGGATTGTATCAGTTGATAAAAAGGTATAAATCAGAAATTAAAAGTGAAATAAAACATCAGTGTCACTGCATATTTCACAAGATTTCTGCAATTTGTCTTGGGATTACATGACAAACCCTGAAAAAAATTGACCAATCACATACTTGACCAGTTTTTAGTAGATTGTATCAACCCAACTGTACATGTAGAATCTGGCCTTCTACAATTTTGTCTCCATACTACTCAGTGAAAACAAGACTATGTTTTACTGAATTTCACACATTCTCCAAGAACAACACACAACATACAGCTTGCTGTTTTCAAAACACGATTAATGACACCTATGAACTGTACTGTGTACTTTATTTTGTGTGATGTACACATTTTCTTACAATTTCTTTTTGCCCTCTTTCTTTCTCCATTATATTTACCAATAGTTCTGTATCAACCATACACAAAATGTTAAAATTGTATAGCCCAAAACACCCCACTGTATTTGTATGACAATCTGAATGTAAACAGTTTGAATGTGAGATGCATATAAGCGCACGTCAAGAAAGACTCACCTGTTAAATTCAGGCAGCTTACCCAGATCCAGAAGAGCTGAGTGGGTTGTTATTCTTGAAGCATCAAATTCTGAAATGAGTTCATCAAGCTTCCTCCCTGTCCGATTATCTGCCAAGTGTATTTTCAGGGAGAGAATCCGTAAAAATTTGAAGAATCACAAAAATACCACATAAGGTACATATAAGCTACAGCAGAACCTCAGAGAAAGGCGCAAAACAGAAAGGGATAGCTCCGAAGTACGTGTAGATTTGAAAGTGACACCAAAGATATACTCTCACACACACACACACACACACACACACACACACACACACACACACACGTAAATATCCCAAAAAGGTATTATTTTAATATTATTTAAGCAACCAGTCACCTGTCACTTTAATTTATTTACTGGTTGCTGTCATTTTGTAGCTGTCATTTTTGACAAACAATCAAATCAAAGGAACTTGGATCTCTTGTCAACAAATATGTACACTTGTGAAGCCAACTTGTAGTCAACAACTGTTGAAGCAGTTGTTTGAATTTCTTTGTCAGCTTGTCAATTTTCTTATTTGCATTCTTCAGCTGCAGTGCTGAGATGAGCTTCTGATTAATTTTTGTAGTTTCTGCGATTTTTTTTCACCTTATCAGGGAAGTATAAATTCAAGATCATTTTAAAGCTTACCCTTTTCTTTGAGAGCTTAAAAGTGAAAAGGCACAAATAAAATACAACTACATATAGGTTTACATAGGTTTTAGATGACTGGTGTTTCCATTACTTTATCCACATATCTCGGTTCGATCACAACTTCTACAATATTGACTCCTTAGCACAACCTTGTGGAAATGTTGGACAATACACTGTGTGAAATACTAGATAACTGTTTACCTAAAATAAAGACACTTTAATCTAAAGTAGCTAGCACCTATCACACTTCTATGTATAACTCAAGGTGAAGAAATGGTGTTTCTCATATGTGCTCTCTACAGCTGCAGTTGGACAAATGTTCCTTTGACCTAACATTAAACTAACAAAAGCAAATATTGCAATGGTATTGAACACAAATGCTCATGTTAAACTGACAGATTACAATACAAATGACAATATGAAAAGACATCCAAATGGGTCTCACTTGCGAATCCTGACCCACAGTTCGTTATAATATCAAGCAGCGCTTCTGGCAAAGACCCTGATTTGGCAAAGTGTTCAATGAAGATGTCTCCCTGGCGCTTGGACAGCTTGCTGCCATCCTTGTTCAGCAGGAGGGGCAGATGTCCAAACGTGGGGGGCGTCCAGCTGAAGGCCTGGTACAGGAGCAGGTGTTTGGAGGTGGAGATGAGCCACTCTGTGCCCCTCAGCACGTGGCTGATCTGCATGTGGTGATCGTCCACCACGTTGGCCAGGTGGTACGTGGGGAAGCCATCGGCCTTCATGATGACGGGGTCTCCCTCCACGGCAGCCACCTCGTGGCGGTTCCAGCCAAACACCATGTCCTCAAAGGGGTCCACGCCCTCCTGCAGCCGGAAGCGAATCACATGGGGCTGGCCCTGACCCAGCTTCTCTGCCACCTGGTCGGAGGCCAGGTGCCTGCACCTGTTATCATACCTGCACAGAAATCAGCACACACTGTCTTACTATAAACCCGCCTAATCCCATGCGTATTGTCTAACCCCATTGTCATTTTCGTGAAGACAAACTTGAAAGTAACAGTAACTGGGACTACCCTCAGCCGTTAGCACCTACCGAGGAGTCTGCCTGCTTCGCAGGGCCTCTTTCTTCAGTAACTCTAGTCTCTGTGGGCTGCAGAAGCAGTGGTAGGCAGCCCCTTTATCCACTAGTGTCTGAGCGGCTTGGCTATACAAATCCAGTCTCTGTGACTGCTGATAAGGGCCAAAGATGCCTCCTTTCCGAGGGCTTTCATCGGGAGATATACCTGTGAGAGCGGAGAACATGGCTTTAAGCAATTAATTAACATCTTTGACGCATTCAGCCATTTTCTGATGGTACTATTTATTTGGAAAAAAACTGCTACAATCATTAATATGAGGAAAATCATGAAAGGTTTCTGCCTCTACTAAAAACAAGTACACATATGACCACAAGCTATTTCTCTTGACTACAGCCAGACAGTACTGCATGTAAATATTTAAGTCCATGCCTCAAAAATTATGCAATAGCCTCTTTCTACAGTTATACACCCCTAGGCTAAAGTTATTGTTATTGCACACTGTCTGGATTGGTTTCTTTCTTTCTGCATTTTATTCAGCAATAGTATAAACTGAAGCTGCCTTATCATTTATGGTTAGGAAGCAGTTTGCATATTTAAAGCTGTGCTTTCCTATAAAATAAATCAGAACAGCAGAACTGATTACTGTATACAAAAACCATGGCTGATTCACAGTATAAATATAAATCATCTGTGCAAGTCCCAGCTATTTGGAAGTTTTCACTCACTTCAGGTTTGCACTGTTGCTTATATGTTATTGACTGTAGAGATGAGCAGAGATGCACAAAATATTACTCATTAGGGGATATCTCATTCAGCATTAATGAAAAAAGCAATGTAGTGGAATATATAAGCCCTTGGGGAGGATTTGTTCTTTGTGAAGAGATACACCAAAAAATGTGCCCAAATTCGAAGACTCCGAAAGCATATAACTCCTACGCCATATATCAACGCTGATCGATTAAGCCTCGCTTTCAGTTTGGTAAGCAATGAAGCCTACCCGCCCATTCTAGCATGTCCTCTATCCCGTCCGCTGCTCCTGAGACAAGTCGGCTCTGATCGGTGTCTTCCATCCTCAAAACGAAGGTACCGCCGTGTTTCTTGGCAAAAATGAAATTGTAAAGGGCGGTCCGCAGTCCTCCCAGGTGCAGAAATCCTACAGAACACTGGATTTGTTTTACCATGAAAATATTTGTTTTACTATGAATGTATTCCATTTCATCGGAGCAGAGTGCGAGCAGCTTACTTAATTAAATGGTATTTACAGAATATCTTGAGATTCTCAATAGCGAAGGTAATTAGCCTTGTTGCCCATGTACCTTAGATTCGAATCTTAAAACAATCTTTACCGTACCTGTTGGGCTTGGGGCAAACCTCACCCTCACATTTCCATTTCCAGATGAAGCATGTCTCCTCTGTAAACCGCCAGCCAGGATACCAACTTTTGGTTTGTGAATGTGACATTTCCAGGTGACTGAAGGAGATGGAACTCCACTAGTGTGTTGATGCCTGTGTCGGACAACCACAGACGCCGAAATCTGTCCCCCCCTGCATCTCACGTGGGGGCACTGTTCAATAACATTACTGCACTTTACACCAAAATGCACACAACGCGAGCTACAGCTTAATCCCGACACCAAATACATGTTTATGCTCGCATACATGCACTCACAGTGTCGGTATCGAACGTCAACGTGAGGAGGATTTCGTAACTTTTTGACACCATCAACTATGATCCTCTTCCGTGTTGTGCCAGTTGTTGTAAAGGAACAGCTTCCGGTTCCAAATACATGGAACGCATCATAATAAAAGTCCCCCATGATCTACATATTATTGTAAAGTATTGTAGAAATAACGCATTGAAGACCATAATCGCCACAATAATATATATTTATTTTGTATTTAGCCAATCAATTCAGTCAATTGAAAATAATTTAAACTGTTTATAACATTAATCCAAAAAACACACCACCAACACTCCTCTACCAAAATTATAGGCATTCAGTAGACTTTCCTATCCAGAGCAACTTGCAGCACAAAGTGCATTTCTTGAGACTGTACAAAAAAATACTGTCTCAACAAACTAGTTGCTTTAATTTATTGTGTGCAAACAAATACATGATCTTTTGCTCACTCCTGGGTTATAACACAAGGACTACCTGAGACTTTCCCTTCCTGAATAAAAACTGGAGGCTCATCTTTTGTAATTAGTGACATCAGGTATTAGGTGTCCCACATTTTTGTACCAGAGTATTCTGCCTCAGTTGTAGAATTATCCTCAACTATTTTCTTTCTTTTTAATTGTATATGCGTTTCCTGATTGAATGCATTTCCTTACTGAATTGTGTGGCGCTGAAAGTTTTCCCCACAGCATCTACGCCATCCATGTATTGTGTCTATATATGTATATGTATCCTAAATCCATAAAAATGTTTTTATCATTTTAGTTATGGTCAATAGGCCACATTAAACTCTTATTTTAGGTTATGTTTCACCATTATTAATTATCAAAAATATGTCTTGTTCAATCATAGTGTTATTCTTCACAAAGAAAGACCTTATGAACAGGTACATTAATGTGACACAGCTGTTAATAACAAAAATTTTAGTTCAAAGATTAGTTACATTTTATTTCCAAAGGCAAATGACTCTTTGCTTCATTATGAAGAAAATCAACCAGGTAAAATAAATTCTGTACTTGACATAACAACTGCAAAGACAAACCTTTGAATAGGCATATTGATAATTGTTCATAGAATAAAGTTAATATTCTTGCCAATCTGAAGGCGCATCTTCCATCTTTTCCACCAAGAAGAAGCAGAGAGTTCCAGAAAATCCAAAAAGGATCATGATCAATAGTTGCCAGGACAGGAGTAGGTATCCACTGTAGAAAAATGCCACTGCAGCAAAAATGGACTGATGGGACACCCATTAATGTTGATTCAACATGCACAGAAAAAAAAATGATATCACTTTAAAATGATTTCACACAAGTTACTTCATGCAAGTATTTTAATTTATGGAAACAGAAATAGTACAGACACAAATGCAGTACCTGGATGAACTTGAAAATGTTAAATGCTGCTGCACTTTGTTCTCCAAAAACACATCCCAGAATACTGTAGAGCTGAGTATTGAAACAGCTGTCTCCCAGTCCAAGCAAAAAACTACACAGCAGAGCAATTGAAACACTAAATGAAAAGAAAATGGCATAAGTTTCACTCATGTTCTACTGTCAGAGTTGAGCAATGCAAGATAATCAATAGTTATCACATTTACAATTAGAATAGTCTATATTTTCATGTTACCACCCTCACAGTTAACTGGGCCCCTGTAACACACCACAGAAGGGGAAGATGGTATACCTTGGCACCAGATATGGCTCATGCTGCGTGCTCGTTTTAACAACGACTGGGGCGTCATCAGGGATGTTGAGGAAGATGAGATAAAAAGCGATGAAATGAACCACCATTCCCAAGAAGACAACAGAGGTGCGTCTAAAGCGGTTGGTCTTGCACATGAGCCCGAACAAGCCCCCACCTGAGAGGAGAAACATTTCTGAGACCACACACAGGCTGGGGTATGCCTTCTGCTAAGGGGCTGAGCTGGCACCATAAACCTACCAACTATCTCTCCAATCCCAACCAAAATCCCAGAGAGTCCGATCAAGCTTCTGGCCTCCTTTCCAAAGTGCGCTGTAGCTCCAATGCAAGTTCCATACACGCCACTGTAAAAGGTCAGCTCAAGACCTTGAAAAGTGAGAGTCCATTTAGATTGAAGAGAATGAAAAATGTCCAGTTTCTGCTTTAAAAAGTGTAAAAGAAATTTCACTGTACTTACCACTGTATGCCATACAGAAACTTAAGAGTAGAATAATTCTAGTGTTCAACACATGTAGAATTGTTCCTGTGAAGTTAAACAGTCACACATTAATCAGCATAAAACCAAATGAATATGACCCCATGTACTTTACTATAACAGAAGGATGCTTTATATCACCAGGGAACTGCATTCCTAATGTACTCATTTCATGCTGCCTTTGTTTCCATTCTGCCATGTACCAGATACTTTGCAAAATTACTGTCTTGCATAATGTGTTTTCCATTATTTTTATGGTGAAATATACTTTTTATTGATGTTTAACTTGACCACTATACCCAAACACAAAACTCTACATTCCTGTGGGTGTGCATGTTATCAAAAGAAAGGCCAATTGTTGCCTCACCAATGCAGACCTCCAGTCATAGCCAGCAATGGTGAGACTGGGATTTCAGCCCCCCATCTCAGGGCTCCCAGGCAAATGTCTTACCCTGTGAGCCACTCAGACGCCCCTTACAGGGTAGCATTATTGGCTGAGCCATTTGGAAGACCTTCCACGATGAGGTTTTGATGAATTAGCTCAATACAATCACACTGAAACTGGCATCCAAACACCCACCTTCAGTATGTTCATTTTAATGCTTGCTCAGTTGTTAGCCTTGGTGCTGGTACATTTAAACTGCCCTAAAATGGCTCATGTAATGGAAGTTTTACACATACACAGCAGACTGCTCACTAAGTGTAAAGTTTATATCTTTGGTCACTTTTGTGAATCACAGTATACCTCTTCATTTGCTGCTGGAATTGCCTCCTTGTGTTACAAATAAACAAACACTGAATGTATTCAACAAGGCCATTCTAGGACACTGGAATGAAAGCATGCTTTCAGTGCAATGAAAAAAAAACCATGTCTGATGACAGGAATTTCTACCATTTATAACTGGATTTAACTTAATTTGAACAGAAACACTGAAGCAACTGGAACAGCCCTGCTGCTTGCTCACAGCTATCAAAGTAGAGTGGAGTAGAATATACTAAAATCTATGACTTTCCTCCTTGTCTGTACTGACAACTTTCCTGATCCATACCAAATAGTATGTGTTCAGTACATTGACCCAGGTCCTTAAAAAATACTATAACCGGACCACTTGTATCAGCACACTTAAGATGATAGTTACATTTCTTATTATAAATGTCATATATATGCTTGCATGAGGGCACCTTATCCAAATTGTAATAGATTCACTGTAAAAATATATGAAGAGAGAAATTAAAAATAAAATGCTTACTGAATTCCAACTTTGCTTCTCTGACAGCAGAAACTGCTCTCTGCTTGTATCTGTAAAGCAAGGACACAGTTCATTCAGGACTGTGTGAGACTTACACCAGATGACTTCTATCAATGACTTAGACTATTCCAATCCACATTATTCAAAAACGTTTCACATGTTTTACTGTTAAAAATGCTGATATATAAAGTATGTCCAGGCTAAATAACCAATAGAAAAATGTGTGTCTTCCTGTACCCCCCCTCCCCCCCCCAACTTCTCATGTTAGTATTGTCTTACCTTGTAACTGACAAAATACACCAAGCATCAAATTTGTGCCTACTTGAAACAACACACAACACTTCATAAGGGTATGACAGCTCTGAATTTCAAGGTTACGAATGTTTACTTCACACGAGTTGAGAGCAAAGACTGTCCTTCCTCTTCAGATAAGATTTCGTCTTGCAGGGGGGCCTTTCTCAGCACAAGGAAGCTCAGTGTTCCCAGAACTGAGATGACCAACAGAGCCGCAAACATAGTCTTCCTGTTACTGTCTGTGAGGACAGAAGTTTTAATTTAATGGCACTGTACGACTCTGAGTGTGTGCATGTTTGTGAGATGTATAACCAAAATGTCTCACTATTTTCTGGGTTTATTCATGTATATACGTACATGTGTCAGGCTATTTGCTGGTTAAAATTGCATGGATACAAATGCATTTTGGGAGGAGTTCAAACCTTACCCTATACTTATACATTGTGGATCCTATCATACATTTCCCCACAAGAAAGCATTTACCAAAATATGACAGTAATCCCACACAAACCTCACATTGTTTTCCACTGTTACCATGACTGGTTTAGTCTAAATGTCCCTCTCTAAATGCAAATTATGAATTTTTTCAGAGAATATTGGTACTTGCTGAAAATGCTATGCCGAATGTATAAACTGCTCAGGAGTAGAAAATCATCATAAAAAGAATTTGATCATTCTCATTCATTTTTGTGTTCATGTCATGACTGAAGACTTTTGAAAAGGAAGCACCTTACCTGTAATTTCTGTTTTTCCTTTCCAGTCAATATAGATGTACAGATTGCCAAACAGCATACTGGAATGACAGAAAAAAGGCAAAAGGCTTTATAATAATGTAGTTGTACCTAATAATAAACATGCTGTGTAATGTGATCAGCTGCAACACTGCAGACAATCTAAAAGTCCTGAAGTGTAAAAAGCTTCAGTACATAGCAGGATGAGATATCAGTCAATCTGACTGCACTTCTTGCATATCTGTACAAGATGACATCAGACAGCTACAACAATCATCAGCCACCCCTAACTCTACCACACTTGAATATGCTGTATATGGAATATGTAGCATTTTTGAAATAATAAGCAGTAGTATAAGTAGTTGCTCATAATTATTTCTCTGGAAAAATGTTTTTCTTCTCTCTGAAAAGAAACCTTTTGTCTATCACGCAAAATTCTCAGGCCCTCGATAAGTCTTATGCAAAGAATCATGGTTCAACCTTTGCTCAGACCCTTGTTGGATTCAGGTATATCCTAATCTTCTCCTCTCATGGAGTTAAATGAATTGTTTAATATTACTTGCTATCTAGTTCAAAAAAATATATATATTATTATCAGCCAGTAAGCTGAAAACATCCCTAGAATCTATAACTGAGATTCAGATAATATCAATGGTACCAGATGCAACATCAATTCAAGTTGTTGAACTGTGAAGAGATCAAAGTGGATAGCATGCCTTTACAGAATTTAAAAAACTTAATAATGACCCCTAGTTCTATCATATAAAGTCAATCCTTAAAGCATTGTGTCATAGGAAATGCATGCTTTACATCATGCTCACATCATTTACTCCATCAGTTACTTTACTTACCCTCATCTGTTAAACCTGAAATGCAATTTCTCTGCCCTGTACCTGGACTGCAGAAGTCCCCAAAATACTCCTGTGTTCCTGTTGATAGTTGATCCATCAGAGTTCTGTACTAGATAAATTCCTTGAGCTGTCCAAAGCACTAAGAGAAAGGAAGTCCAAATGACAGAACTTCACTTATTGGTTGACAATCACCGGTCATACAATCTCAATCAATGCTGTATACCCTATGAAAAAGGAAGATATGATTAAATAATCATAAATTATATATGCATGTTTATATGACTGTATGTGGCTGTATTATGATTTTCTTAGCATGAATAATTTTTTACATAACAGAACCTCAATAGTCTGAACTCTTTATGATTGAGGGTAGTCCAGATTACTGAAAATGTGGTCAAAATGCAATTAAAATCATTTAATTTAGGTAATTATTCTTCTTAGTTCAAATAAGCTACTCTCATTTTTTAGCTACCAACAGCAAACCATCAGCATGAGTTGCTGTTAACTACCATGTACACACAGCTTAATAATCAAATACACATTTACTGCTTGCTGATAACTGCAAAATGTAACACTATTTCTCTTTACCTCTCAAAAACCAAAATGAAAAAATGCCAAAAGAAATGACATGTTTGCACTCTGAAGAAAATATTATAAAAACGTACATGCTGCTCCAACACCACTGAGAAGTGAAGTCAAGTAAAAAGACCAAGATGTTGGGATGATGAATATAGCAATATAGCAACTAGAAAAGAGAAGAGAGAGACCATGATTACATACACTGCAGTATAATGTGCATAGGAAGATTATAATGCTTGTGCCATTTCCTTCTTTCCATTTGGAAGATATCAGCACAATGGAAAAAAGCATTGAATTTCAAAAAGATGCAATAATCACCATTATTAGAAATAATACAGGGACACTTACCTATAAAGTACTCCACTGAGAAACATACTTGATCTTGGTCCAATTATGGTAACAACAGTGGGAGCTAACAAATTAGAGACTGAAAAAACTCCATATATAATGCCAAGGCTGCAAAGGGGACAAAAATGTGTTACCTACAATTAGTACAAAGAATGTTGTAGTGCCAAAAACATTTAATGACAACATGAGGTATGTAATTTTCTTGCTTTACAAACCTTACTGCAACAATGAAAAGTGCATAAAATGGTGCAGATGAATACTAGTGCAATTGTTTAAAACTGTTGTTCAAACAAGGCCTAAATACAATATAGCATCAATATGTTCACCATTCATATTAATTTCATTAAGCATCATTCTCACCTGTGATAACCACTGCCAAGAAAGCTTTGATTTACCAAGCTTTTAATGACAGTTTGCTTTAGGAAGAAAAAAGTAGATATTAGTGCACAATATTTTTCAGGAAGCAAGGAGGATAAAATGGAAGACATGTAGTGGGACCAAAAGAAGTTCCTTAGGCCTGCTTGTAATCTTAAGGTAACCTTTTTTGATGTGTGGAGTCATAATTTATCATTTTCTTTTTTTATTTAGGACATTCTCTGTTGTGAAAGAATTTATAATTTGAGGGAAATGACATGCCTCAAAGGCTCAGCAAAGTTTTTTTTCCCTCTAAGACAGACTTCAGTGCACCTAAAATATGAAATATATCATAAGATATCAATAACACAGGGAAAATATTCTGAACAAAGACAGCGTTTGTTTTTCCTTATCACATGAATGTTTTGGGGACTTTACAGCAACTGTGAAAGACTACATTCATGCAAGATATCCTCCTCCCCAATACACAATTAAATCAATACAAAAATAAAAAGTGTGTATTGTAATACAACCCCCATTTTAAAATGGATGCTTTAGTCATATGGCACTGTTTCAATGTTGTTTCTTGTAAACTACAAAGTGGTAATTTCTGTGTCCTCATGAGTCGTTTGTCATTATTATCATTCAGTCTGGTGGGGCAGATAAAGCATGAGTGGCATATGATCTGTTTCACCACAACATGCAACATACAGCCCACTCCAGATGAAAGTATGTACTGTATACTAACTACAGTCTAAAGTCAAAAATTAAGGCAACTACATAACAAAAATTATGCATCTAAAATGCTACATTATTTGAGTCATTAAGTTCATTTGGAAACACGATGACCCAAACAAATACAACATAACTTATATCTCATCAAACATATAACAGTCTACGAAATATATCTGACAAGAAATAAGACCAATTACTTACTAAAGTAAGTGAATTCATACGGACTACCATTTTACTTTCACCCTATCATTCCAATAGTAAGAATGTATATGAATAACAATCATTTTTCACTTTCATTTAAATTTCACTACATCTGAACAGCAACTCTGAACTTGAAACTTCATGTTGCGGCTACGAAGTTAGGTTGCTTTACTAAAAGCCTTCTTACCCGATGGTTCCCTTCACAAACCGTTAGTTTTATCAAACAGATCAAGCATAAACATGAAGTATTGCCTCGTTACTTACTTCAATATTTCCACATGTTGTAAAAGCAGTAAAAATGAGCAAAAATCCTATTCCCAGAACGACAACATTAAATGTTCTCAAATCTGCCATTATAAGGCGATATTTCACAAGGGAGCTTCTAACAATTTCAGTTACAAAAGAAACGTCAGATTAAAACATCACATTTAATTATCATGCAAAGTCTAGTATTAGTGAATGTCTTCTTGTAAAGACTGGGGATGCCTGTTAAGTAAAATAGCGTAGTTTAGCAGATACCGTAGTAGCCTATACCAGAAACCAGACAAATGATGGTGCGTAATTTATTTCCTAACTTTCCATAAAAGCTGGAGCGGGTCGTCCGGACCCATTACTCCGCCTTCTCTCGCACAGTAGCTGAAGCTAATTTAAACATCGTGGAATCACAATCAAAAATTAAATGCTTTTAAACAAGTTTGCCGCAGCACACCAACACTAAACCAGTGAGATTACGTTTTTGTGTTTCGTATCAGATCGTATTCAATTTAGCAATTGTATTTAATGCGGATTAATTTGGCTTCTTTGAAAGACTCATCCTAAAACGACGTTGTACGACTCCTGTGTCTTCCTAAATTGCAGCCACCGATTCTCCAGACAGATTTCCCACACTTTATTAAGTCTGTCACAGCCAGTAACGTTTCTACGTTGTAACGTGGATATATTGTAATTGGTTTGCTGTATTTCTTAGAGCCCTTTTACAATTCCGCATATGAACTCGGTGACTCCGTTATGACAGGTATAGCAACTGGAATTAATGAAGCGAAAAAGGAAGAGAATGTTTTAAGGTGTCTCTGTGATGGATTATCTTTGCTACCTTTGATTTTTTTCACGGCCTCAACAGTTATAGCTGATTTGTAAACAAATCATACATTATGTGTGCATTTTCCTCAAAAATGTATTACATCATACTATTTAATTAACCATTCCTTGTGTAATGTAACAGAAAGAACTGAAGAGATTCCCCTGGGCTCTGTAGAAAAAGGTTGTCAGTGAACTTATTGAGGTTCTTCAATCTTCAGTTCAAAACGAACTTCTTTACAGCGGTTTTCTGCAACAAATTCATTCTGACATCTACATGACAGTTTTTCAGAGTACCTTCCCATAGAAAACAGAGCTAGAACCTCATCGTTTCTGACCGACTGGTCATCCAAATGGATATGCTGCCGTACCTGTTCATGCTAAATAGGAATACATCATACTTTCCATTGATAAGAAACACAAAATACTGTCAAATGTACACAAGCATGTGTTTGCTGAAGTATTGTTGAAATAGGCAAATCGTTGATAGGTACAATAGGTAGTGACTGATTTGGGTGAATTAATTTATTTCTACATTCTATAAACAGGGTTAAAATTATAGGCCAAAATTTTTGTCCTGCTGAATATTGCAGAAAAGCTGTTTTTACAAAATGCATCCACTGTGGATTTTTCCATTTCTGCAAAAATCTAAAGGGACTGTATTATGTGTAAATAGTACATATTCTTAACTGCAGAGGGCGTTATTTTGCCATGATACCAATATGGGAAGAGATGCGATCATGACTGCAGTGTATTATCTATTAATTCTCCATGAAGGCATGACCTTCATATTACAGTTTTTCTCAGTCGCTTTGGTGAATTTCTCACATCACTATTAACATTTGCACAAGAGTTAGTTCAGCTTCCACAACATTTAGTCATTTGTGCACAGCATAGTAGCAGTTTCTCATTCCTTCCAACAAACTGCAAATGCTTTTGGACATGCATCAATTGCTTTCATACAACTCTCTGCTGTTTTGTAACATTATCATTTGCTTATGTCATGTCAGTCAAAATGAACTATACTTGTGAATGCTGAATAGTCATTCCCTATAAAACTAATAGTCCACATTTCATTTCTTGAGTCTTTACATATAAAAATGTTTAACTTGTTTCCAAAATCTGTCTAGCAAATTTTATACATTTTTTTTTAATCTTTTTTTTTCCTGCAAATGTCTCCTAAATTGAACAATTTCTCTCAGGTGAACCTCAGCTTTCACTGATGAGAAGGGGTGTGTGAAGCGTTAGTTGCAACCAATGATAAGCCACCTCTCCACAGTCACTCAGAGCTGAATCCCATGAGCCCCCACTTTACAAGCGGATATGAACCAAGCAGGACATACTGTGTACCATTTCGACAATGCTGAGACACTGAAATGGAGGGTCAGCCTCGTGGAAGAGGGGTGAGGACGCGGGGAGGAAGGGGAAGAAGAGGCCAAGCACGTAGGTGGATTCCTGATGAAATCAGAGCTACAGTTGTGGATCATGCTGCAATCATGGCCTCATAATGGCTGAGGCTGGTCGAAGGATGCAGCCAAATGTTGGGAGAACCACTGTAAATTCTATCATTCAAACATTTTGTCGGGAGCTCTGGTGTGTATAATGGACAGTAATTCAGCACTAAACAATCTGCACTGCACTACTGTCATTGTGTCATACATGAAGCTTGCAGTGGGACAACTGCAAGCTTCACTTTTTACATTTTACATGTAGACTTACAGCTTTACTGCAGCACAGACTTAGTGTATTGTAGTGTACAGTAGTGTTACAGTAAAGATTTGCCATATTTACTGTAATTTTACTCTGCACCACATAGGATTGCAAGACAACCTTGCAGAGGCGGAGACCCTTTTTACTCCGCAACAAGAGGAAGCCATTTGTGCAATGGTGATTGCAAACAATGCCGTAAGGTTGAGATAGATACAAAGTGATGTTATAGAGGATGACAACATCTTTGGAAATATTGAATCCGTTTCAATCGCTACAATTGACAGAGTGCTCAGGAGAAATGAATGCGCGTGAAACAATTGTACAATGTCCCATTTGAACGGAACAGCGACAGAGTGAAGGAGATCCATCACCAGTATGTACAGGTAAAATGTATGTGTTCTATGCATACTCTAATGTTCAGTGCTGTAAACTGTTTACTTTGTGTAGTGCCATGCACCACACTTACATGACAGTTCTGTGTATGTGTATTCACAGTGCATACTGTACAATATGTTGTCCAAAATGCATTATGTTACACAGGAAAAGCTGTTATAGTTTTTCTCGCTCCCTCTTCTGTGATAAAGCGTGTACTGGAGCTGGAGGCCAGGGAACCGCTGCACACATTCATATACCTTGATGAGGTGGGTTTCACACTGGCAAAAGGTAGAAGGCGTGGAAGGAATCGCATTGGACAGAGAGCAACCATTGATGTCCCAGGCCAATGAGGAGGGATATTACTATGTGTGCAGCCATCTCAGAAAACGGCATCCTCACCCATATCCCCCGTCTTGGTCCATACAACACACAACATCTGCTGACTTTTTTAGACACTCTTTACAGGGACATAATCCCTGAGAGTGAGAGTTTATCAACTAGGTTTTGCAGTTTTTACTGCTTATTTTGAGAAATGCATTAACTGTTGTGCAAATGTAAATAGTGATGTGAGAAATGCACCAAAGCGACTGAGAAAAACTGTAAAAAAAAAAAAAAAAAACTGTGGGTGAGTCAAATAACAACCACCATTTTAAATATCTAAACTGGGATCATGCCAGGTCATGACTGCATACGATTAACCAGAAGAACTGCATGGGAAACATAGTTGCACATTTAAGGTGACTGGCAGGAATTTCAGGAGTCGATTACAAAATACCACAAAACAAGCATAAAATCAACAAACCTACCATTGTCTCATCTGCAGAATATGTCAGCACCTGTTAGACAGTCTTTTAACACTCCCTGTTGTGTGATAATAATTATGCATTGTGTGCCAACTCAGAGAAACAAAACATTGATAAAATGTGTGTATCTTGTCTGAGTAGGGAAACAGTAGGGTTTATACTAGACAGACAGACAGACAGACAGACAGACAGATAGATAGATAGATAGATAGATAGATAGATAGATAGATAGATAGATAGATAGATAGATAGATAGATATACTTTCGTTTTACAGATTTGAGGGGATTTCACTGGCCTGGTATTGGAGCTCTGCAAAAAAAAAATTGTTCTACCAGACCAGACAAACACTGTATTATGTGTACTGCTTAGCTGCTTTAGCACTCAGGGAGGAGCAGCAGGGCAGTAATGATGCTAAATTACATACTTAGAGCACATCACTGAACTAAATACTTAATTTACATAATAAAACATAATTTATATACACTTATAATACATAATACTTGTGTTAGTTAAAAAGCTTGTCTGTCTGTATTCTTAATACTCACATACTGTCATACATTGTATGTGGCAATTCAGCTACTTAACAATTGCAGCAATTTGTACAAGGAAATAAACTGCTTCTTTTAAAAGGATATTTCTGACAAAGAACATTAGAGTGGTGCTACCAACAGTGCCGAGGTTCATGGACGTATTATTTTTGTACACCATTAAAATGTGTCTGACTGAACAGTATTCACGTTTGTGCAAGCTGTTTGGGAATGTAAATTTAATACAACTTTAAGGGAACAGATTAGTTCCCTGATTGAACTGCACTTGGGCATTTTTAGAAACATCAGCCTTTGATACCCATCCATTATTTCATCCGTGAAGGCAGGTACAGATGTAGCAGATGTAGGCTTTAGGGTTCCTTGTTTGGCTATTGAGAAACTACCATTGAGGTTTTCAAGCTGGGGTGCAGTTTTTTGAAGTGGGGAGGGATCAAACTACAAGCAAAAAGTCTCCATTTTAAAGCTTATACAATATGTATATTTTTTTTTTCTCAAAAGTGCAAGTTTCATAGAAACCCCGATCCGTCCCCCCCACTTTTGAGAAAAAAAGTACATATTGTATAAGCTTAAAAATTGAGACCTCTTTGCCCCCCCCCACACACACACATCAAAAATCTCTCCTGCGACGCTGTTTTCATGCCACGAAGGCCTGTCCTGGTGAGACAATTCAATGTTCTATAAAAGTTCCAGCCATTCATTCCAGCCAAAGTTCCAAATGGTGCATTAAAGAAAAAATCCAATAAACACCTATTGTTTTCTGTTATTAAGAGATGGCAGGGAGTCACGCTACTTTGTCTGGCACACTAGGTGGACCATGGCATGCTGCCACTAACATTTTTTTTCTCTCCCTCACTGTCATATCACTCTCTGTACTCTCAGTACTGATTACATAAAGCCACCTGCCGAGGACAGTCTCATGTGCCCTGTTTGCTTTCTCTCGGTCCCATTGCTGATTCCAGTGCCCCTGTGCTTACTAACTACCCCCTGGGAGATGTTTCTGCGGGATCTACCTCTCCGCATCCTGCTGTCACATCCTCAGAGAGTCTCCTCAACTCAGCCATCATTGTACCTACATTTTTTCAACAAAAAGTGTCTGAACACACCCTTTTAACTACCATTTTAATAAACTCATATAAAATTATGATGCTACAGTGAGCTTCAATGGCTTACAGTGGCTTACAGCAAGCTTACAAGTGAATGAATAGGATTCAAGCCTTACTTGACATTTAGGTGGGATTATAACCAATTTATTACTGACCAATACAAAGAGAAGTGCATATGTAAAAATATGATGGGAAACATGAAAGATACAAGAGAGTAAAAAACATCTGATACATCCGGCGCTCTTCTCCATTACAGGATATGTTCTCTCACAATTGAATAGAACATAATGCAAGTTAAATGCAAACGTAAGTGTCATTGAACATCCATCATAAGTTTTAAAGTCAAAGCTGTCATTAGCCCATTAACTTACGGAATGACCCAGGTGTTATGCCAACAGTGACATGCTTAAAGAGGGAGGGCAGTAACTAAGAAGAATCCTGTCAATGAACTGGGAACATTCATCACATACCAAGCTGCAAAACTGACACACCCTAACATTCCCACTTATCAATGTTAGAAAAATTATAGTTGAAAGGAATTATCCTCTTGTTCGGCTGGTTTTAGTGGTGTAACCAAAAACGATGAAAGAAAATAACATGAGAATAAACTCAAAGAAAAAAGCAGACAGAAAAAATAAAAGCATTCCTCCATGCAACTTTAGTGTCCGCCAGCTGAGTTTGAACATCTTTTGTGTAGCATCATTAACCCAGTGGATGGAAAGAATCAAGCTGAGCTCACAGTTTAAAAAGAGAGATTTACACCACCTTTTGTCTTCAGAACAGCTTCAGTCATTCTTATAATTCTGTTATACAAGAAATGATGGAGGCGGAAAACCAAATTGCAGAACATCCCATAAGGGTTCAATGGTGGTTAGATGCGGTGATTTCGGAGAACTTGAAAGGTGTTTGACTTCATCCTGGTGTTCATCCTGATCCCCTTTAGCAGTTTTATAGGGACAATATCATCTTGCTATATGGACACATCTTGAGTAACAAAAGAATGAATCATAAGATGCATCTGGTTGGCTAATCCATGGCTATACCATTACCCTGTACATTAATAATTGGACCCAATAACCCCCATGAGTTAGTTATCCATCCCTATCTACCATGGAAAGGTTTGGGAAAGGCAAAGCCACTATCTCCAAACAGATCATAGACTTGCTCTGATGATGACCAAAGAGTAAACAATGACTCGTCAGTTTATAGGTTGTTCTTCCATTGCTCAGAAGTTCAGGTTGTTTGTTCATCATACCAGTTTATACATTGTTGCACATACAAATGGTTGGTATTGGTTACCGGTGGAATCTGAATGGAAGCCCTACCATAAATATCATCTTTATAAAGTTCATGAACAACAGTTCTTATTTTGACTGAAGGCCATTACAAACCACAAACGTTGCCTGAGCAACACATAAGAAGAAGCACAGCAATCCACCCCTCATTCGGAGCTGGTTATGCTTGTTTTGAGTGAAGGCTTAATTAATGGTCTGTAGTCACTTGAAATTTGTAGTGAGATTATGTGAGATTATTAGTGTTTTATTGGTGGAAAATATTGTTAGCTAATGGCCCTGTTTTTTTCAGGTCTTCTTCAGTTCAAAATGTTGTCTCTCTGCTGAACAATATAACAAAGGGCCATGAATGAATGAAAGAGCTCTCATAAATAGGAGCTCTTATTTATCTAATCCTCCCATACATGTCATAATCCAACAGCTTTCCTCACACTGACAGGTCTGTATTATACCAAGAAGCGGTTCTCTCAAGTTAAGTGCATCATGACTTGGGCACCTCTTCCACTGCTCAGCTGTGAAAAAAGTTAAAAATAATGAAAACAGAATGACTGATACAGAGAGATGAAAAAATAAACATTGTGATTTTTAAAAAATGAAAACTGTCCAATGTTTCCATTTTAATGGTGAATCGAAAATGGTGATCTTAATGTTGATAGATGTCAGTTTTCAATGTGGCAACCTTAGATGTGGTATTTTGGGATCATTTATCAATATATCAATAGTATCTATTCTTGTGATTAGAGATTATAAATGTAAACAATTATAAAGTTAATTTGCTTAATATATAAATACAAAAATATGAGGTGATATTTTATGTACTCCTGGTAGCACTATATATAGCTCAAGTCAGGGTGGGTCTCATTTACTCCTGAGAGCTAAATGGTGACTCATTTTGGTCACCAGTGAAGTGACTGGAACAGTTGCATTCTCATGAAACTAAATCCTCATTTCTGATGACTAATCCAGCTGAATAATACTGTGCTGTATTATATCAGAACTGCTTCCACATGGGTGATTTTCTGAGCCTCTTGTCGTGTTGTTTTTTGCTATCTATTTGTTATTTTAAAATGGTGTTAAAATGTAATCAAAAACAAAACTTCCTACAACAAAACTGCTGCAATAAGATATTCTAGTGATAAGATTAATAAAGGCAGTGTATCAGTGGTTTGGGGTCCTGTGTTGACATAATTAACAGGAGCACAGCATAATGTGCAAGTGCAGCTCATGAGATGAAAACATGTGGCGTACTGTGAGCATGTAAAATGAAGAATCATCACTCATTAAATTAAAATGCCAATATTCCCTGAATTCAGACAAAGTGAAGAGTGCAATTATTTGTGTATCTGATACACCTAAAAAATACAACCACTAAACATTTTTAAACCTTTTTTTGGGTTGTGCAGTGAGCCAACTTCAATGAAACTTTAACCATGTGGTTTAAACATGACTCACTGTATTTAAAGCAACTGGAAAAGCTACATTCCCACAAAATGTTCAGAAATAAATCAATGCAGAACAAACTATATTGTGAGAGCTTGTCTAAATGTCAGTGAAAATGATCATCAATGTTTTTAATAAATATTATATTTATAAGTAATAAAATGTTCCAAGACAATAAATGGAAAGCTCACTTAAAAATTGTTGATCCTAAATTTGAAAAATTAATCTTGCTTACAGAATTTTTTTGTGTAATCCTTTATTGATTTAGCATAGACTACAGGGTAATGTAAATATAGGGATTTTTTAGAAAACATAATGAAAATCATTTTTTTTTTATTTCTGTTTTATCAGAACGCACAGTCATTAGTATCATTCAACACAAGCTTTGCAACAGTATATTCAGACAAACAAATACAAGTCTGGTCCACCCTTCTCAGCTCTCTCAAATTCTGTCAATATTGAACAAATATGCATGTTTGCAGGCTAACTAGCAGAGACATCCTGGTATGTATCTGGCTATATTCTACAGTCATGAAAAAAGCTTTTCTCCAGAACTGTTAACCACTTCCATAACATTTAAATTTGAGATGGCCAGGCCTAAAAGGTCTCAATGAGTTTCTCTTTGTAAACGTTGTATTTGGTTTGTGTTCACAGATTGTTGGTGAGCTACATTTTATGTTTACTAGTAAAGGGTGTTCCCATGGAACAGCATTGTTTCCCTAAAATTTGGCATAGAAAACTGCATATGGAGCAGTGGCTCAGCTCAGTCCCGGGGAGCCC
Source organism: Albula glossodonta (assembly GCA_019788955.1). Taxonomy (NCBI): domain Eukaryota; kingdom Metazoa; phylum Chordata; class Actinopteri; order Albuliformes; family Albulidae; genus Albula; species Albula glossodonta. The sequence continues at coordinate 3,571,616 of JAFBMS010000008.1, read as the reverse complement.
AATCTGATACTGGCTTTTGTAACAGCAGACCTCATTATCAGTTGTGGATGTTGAACACTTGTCCTACAAGTTAAACTGTTGTTCAGCATATTTTTAGATACTTAAAGTTTGGCCCCGAGCCATTTGCTTCTTTCAGAGCAGTACTTTTCTAAAATTATCTCAGTAAAAACTGAAAAAAACACTGCTCTGGAAGAATGACATTTGGAAAAATTATTACATTTATATCTAAAATAATACAACATACTTTATTAAATTAGGAAGTGTTTAAAGGGTCCGTTGACTTTGGTACCATCTTAGCTCTGTTGTTTCCTTAGCTCTGGTGCATAAGGAAACTACAAAATTAAACTTAAGGAAAGTAAGTTAGATAAAACTATGATGCTCAGTCTCACTGTGGCACATATACTTTCAAAAGGTTAACATTCAAGGGTGTGTCATGAAATTAATGGAGGTGAACGGAGGTTCGGATAGGGTGTAAACAGACTGGCATAAAACATTGGGAAGCCAAACAGAAAATGATTCTTCCCAGTTCACAAAGACACACCAGGGGCAAAGAGGCAGTAGGTGTTTCCAGAGTGGAATGTCCCTATAAGACATTTATTACCCTCTAAAACTATACAGATACCACGGCAGCATTTCATCCCTATGTGCTAGACCTAATACTGGTATGTGTGTGTGTGTGTGTGTGTTTGTGTGTGTGTGTGTGTGTTTCATGCTTGTGTGATATGGCTCCAGGGGGGAACCATGGGCCCCACCTACAGGGAACTGGCACATGAATCTGTCTATTTATAACTTTGCTTTCTCTTGCTGTATTTTAAGAAAACAATGAGAGAGACAGGAGCCACACCCATGGAATCAAGAAAAATGTCGATTATAAAACTGTAAAACTTTATTTGCTAACTCTTGAATATTGAGGGCCCTATTTACAGAATGTTACATGTGACACAATGTGTGCACAACATTTTCACCTGGTTTCCTGGTGGGATTTTGGGAAGGCAGTTGTGGCAGAATTGTAAAATAGGTCAGGATTCATAGTTTGGAGAATGGATAGTGGAATCACTCTCATAACCTCAGCTGCGATACCACAGACTTGGTGGCAAGGTCTGTGACAGTGGCAGATGCATTACCTTCAAAATGTACTCATGTACTGACTAATAACATTATGTTAACAGTGTGATTAGACTGTACTTTCCACCACCAGGGGAATATACCACATAAAGATCCGAAAGAGATCAATCCTCACCCAGACTGCTTCAGCACCTAATATCTATGGGCAATCCACTCTCTCTTATTCAGGGAATGCTCCAATGGAAATACCATGATTGGCAGACCATGATTCAGTACGGTTCATTCGGCTAATCAAGGAATGTAGTATATAACAGAGGAGCATTGTAATTCAATCATGACAGAGAAATGTGAACTTGATTGCTGACTCAAGTCAGAGGAATTCTTTTGTTCCTTCACAGCTGACGCCCTTTCTGGAAAAATCGAATGGGGCAATGAAATCTAATGATTGATTGGTGTCTGTTCTGTTCTCAGGTTTTGTCTTTTTAATTTTTATTTTGTAGAAGCGTAACCTCTGTGAATCAGCATAATTTTTGGTCAGAAATCACACTATAAGGATTTTACTGAATCTAATGAGCAATGATAATAAGTAACTTTTGGAAATGGCCATGGGTCCCTGGGCACAAATCCTGAACTTGAGAAAAACAGAGTGAAAGTTTAGATATTTCCATGGTAACACAAATTAAAACACAAAAGATATTTTGCAAATATAACATGATTATGTCTCTTGTGTACAGTTGTTGAAATTGTTTAACACGCCAAAGTAGCGAAGTTCTCTGCACTTTGCATACTGATTGGATTCACTTTTAAGTTCTGAAAGATGCAATCCATGTCACTTCTAACAGTGACCCTTTCTTTTTTTAGTTGTCAATGTGTACTTTAGTTGGTAAGTTGAATTATTTATATAGTTCTAAAATTCCAGTATCAGCATTTGTGATTTAAAAGTGTAAGTTTGCTTTCTTATGGGGAAATTGGCTGAAACACAATGATGTCATGCCAACAGTTCAAAGCTGTCACTTGATACTAACTAGACAAGTACAACCAGTTTATTAAATAAGATTAAAGTTAGAAAAACCAATTTGACAACTAAAACCAACATTACAAGTGGCATAACCAGGCTTGCACACTTATATACTTTTACCAAAAGTAGGCATTTTAACTAAATGCAAATTCACATTGAGAAATGCATTTTATAAGGCGTATGCCTATTCCTCTTGCTTATGCTTCTCTTTTAGGAAGCAATTGAGTGCATTCTATTAACAGTGGATTTCTCCAGTTCACTCAAGCTATTTGTTAAAGTTATGAATAGTAAGACTGAAGTGAGATTTAATGATTACAGAAATAGTGGTCACACATGGAGATGGGATTTTTGCACCTTGAAAGTTTAATTAGAACCATCTTACTGATGTTTAATTCATGCTGGGTGAAAAATATTAGTTATAATTAGTAACATTAGTGACAATGGTAAATGGAATCTTTTGAAAGTTATTATGCTTTGTTGCATGGTGACAGTGATTTTTTTTTCCTTTGCAATTACATCTAGATTCCTTGGTCTTATACAATTCCAGGGTTATAGTTCTAAGGCAACGGCAAGTAGTATGAATATTTTAGCCTTGCATACATTACTATAAATTAACCTCCAGGGGCTTGGATATAATAAACATGTTTAACACTTCAGCACATAATGAGCTTCTGTATAATTCATTTTTCAAAAGTTTTTACAAATAGCCTTCCTGAGCTTTTATATTGTTTCCAGAATTGTGTTGGAGACGTGTATTATGCAGATTTTGAAGGCTCCTCCCTTACCTTTCTCCACACACCCTCAATATCCTCAGGCTCTTTTAGTGATGTTCAGTCTAATAGTGACACTTTGCTCTGCACCCTCAGAGGAAATAGACATCAGTTTTATTGTACGGCAACAGGTAAGCATTTAATTTTTTTTCTGTAATAAGAATTCCATTACAAGGTATAAAGCCTTTAAATCTCACAACAGCTTAGAAAACACAAAGCATATACTGGAATTTACAGTTTATTAAAATAATGTTCGTCCAGCACCTGCATCTTACATATCCCAGCATTTGGTTAGTCATTTTGACTGCATTTTACTTACCATGAAAACTTGGGCATGCCATATTAATTAGAGATATATTCCATTCTTATTTTCTTCTTATGATTTGGTTGGTTGTTTATTTGAATTATTTCTTACTCATTATTTGAAATTGTAGAAAGGCAAATTGATAATTCCAGGCCTCCTACACACTACAAACATCAGTTTCTCATTTGTGGTCAGACCCTTGTGTCTAACCTGCCATTGCAATCATACTAAGCAAATGCTCCTCCACAATTCTGTGTGATGTATATGTGACCCACACCACCAGCTGTGTCACATCACACGTTTGTCCAACTGCAGACCTAAGCTGTAAAAGTCTTTCAATTTATTTTTCAATTGCGAAAAGCAGTCCTTCCCACACATAATGAGCAATTTTGTAGGTGGACACCTATACGGCTTTTATGTATTTCAAAATGTGAGGCCTTTGTTATAGCATCTATTGACCTCAGGTTAATTATTTTTCCCAGTTAACTACAAAGCTGTGCTTAGTTACAGTAATATTTCTCCTTTTCAGCTGGCAGAGGAGTGGAGGTTGAGGCCACAACTGTTTTGTTGGAACATTCTCTCAATTTATGTGGTTCCTCCTGGTCATTTTAGTCAATAAACTCATTGTTCTCGCAGTGCGGCAGTCTCTTGCAGTCGTATATTACTAATAAGCTGCTTCTATATACACATAGGATTTATATGGAATTTTTGTTTGTTTAGCAGACCTACAGCTATGAATCATGTCATTGTTAGTCTTGAAGGGTATTTTTTGGTAAAAGTCAGTACTACTACATTTTCGTCTTCCCTGGTCCAGACAATCTACATTAAGGGCCAGATTTACTAAAGGTTTGCCTGCGTACAATCACATTTACAACTTTTACCACATGCGAAAAAAACTGTCCGAGCTGACCAAGTAAATGGGTGCCCAAAGAATTGCTTGTATGAATACCAGATGATACATGGAATGTTTATCTTGCGGGATGGCTTGAAAGATTTAGCAAAACTGGATGTGTCTATGAAGGGAGGTAGGCATGCTGTCAGAGTTCATGAGTTGAGCGACATGTCAATGAAGCTTATGGTTTTGTTCAGGAGTGCGCTTAAGTTTCTCATGGTTTATTATTAGTCCTAGCTTGGTAATTTGGGCTACTGTTTTGGCAGTTTGGAAAATTTCCATCTGTCGTATGGGTGCCTGGATGCCCAAACATTGTAAAACATTTAGGCATCACATTCTGAGAGGAGAAACAGCTGTGCCTATACAACATGTGAACACTCTTCAGGTAAAGAAAGGCTCAATGGCAGTAGGGTAAACTGATAAGAACTCCTTTAAAGGCGAATCATAGTTCGCTGTGATTCGCCTGTGATTCACTGTGAACTATTGTGAGCCATTTTCTTTCGGCTACAGAATGGAGAACAGAACATCCATGGACAAGAAATAGAACAAAGGGAATTTTGTAGATTTAGAACAATACTCAAACCGCCATCATTTTTGGGAACTAGGAAACGAAGTTTGTGCCAAACTAGGAAACTAAGATGAGGGTAGCCCCGTGTACTGATGGTGCCATTCAGCAGTCACTGCACAGTTGTGTGTTCTGAGGATCAGCCCAGTAACGGCCCCAGGGGCTGATAGTGCCACACTGAGAAACTAGGTTATGGTTGGGGAAACAAACTGGGCCCTTGTGATTGCTACCTCTGCACTTCTCTCAACTACCAAGTAAGATCTGACCAGGTGCTCAAAGCATTCTCTTGGCTTATTCTGGAAGAACTGACTGGGCCAACCAGACCTGGTGTTGGGACACTGTTAGCAGTGACAAGCCAACCTGGTTTCCTTGTGATGAGAGCAAGTGCTTGGAATACAGCATTGTTTAGGCTGTTCATTTGAGACTCAGTTCCTAAATGGCATGCACCACGGCCAGGAGCGAGTGAGTCATATGTCATGGGGCACTGTGGCCAGGGACAGCAGGTGCCTGTTTGAGGGCTTCATCTGGAAGGATCACAAGTTATGCTATGTTTGGGTCAACATGGGGCTTGTTGTCCAACTAACAGACACCTGCATTCTTCTAGAGGCCAGGGTGCCACTTCAACACATAAATAGGTTAGATATGGAAATAAGTCTTTTTTCCATGTCAGGAGGAAAGACATGGAAATTCTCTTCTATATTCAAACCATTAATTCACTTTAAATGTTATATATTGGCACTAAATCTATGCTGTAAAATGTATCTGATGCTGGAGTCCGCAGAAATGAAATTCCAAGGAGATGCATTTCACAGCAATGGGAAAACCAGCCCATATTTAAGAAAAAATATTGAATACCACATACACACATTTACTAAAATCCTAGGGCACAGTGGACCATTGTACATCTGGGCACCAAATAAAGGGAAATGCAGGGGTCTGGTGTCTGTGTCCACTCAATTAAAGGTATCATGGCAAACGTCCTCAGTGGCCAATCCACATTTAGACCTTCCCTACACATTCAAACACTCCCAGATGGATTCCAACTAATTCATGCCTGTATGTTTTTTATGCTTTTTGTTGTGACTTGCTGTAGCCACCAGGTGGTGTCTAGAACATGAATTTACAGCTGTGGGAACTAAAGTCATGAATGCAAAATTATGCAACACTATTTTTTTACTTTATTGTGAAGGTTTGTAAACTATAACCTCACCTGTGTGTGTGTATGTGTTTGTGTGTGTGTGTGAGTGTGTGTGTGTGAGAGAGAGAGAGAGAGAGAGAGAGAGAAAGAGAGACAGAGAGAGAAAATTGTGGATATGTATGATACAAAAATATGTATTCAGGTTTTCATTCATGATTACATGCTCAATGAGGATGCTACTTCAAAAATGCAATTTTACTTATTTAGATCCCATAGACCCAGATGAATTGGTGAGGTGAGACAGATGCTGGAGGAACAATGCAGAACATTTCTGTCATTGTGAATGTCTTTATCCTGACAGTCATTGGGACAGGTGAGTTATCATAATCTTCACTCATTACAAAAACCTGAGATTCTATCCCAAATCTCAGCCAGAATGTTAGCAGAGCTAAAATCATTATTAAAATTGATAAATATTATTACCACATATTAAAAACTGTCATTTTGTATTATTTTAGGTTTTTTAACATCACTGGCCTCTTCCCAGGTATTGTTCTTTCATGTCCATTCTTTAACTCTGCTCTTCAATAAACTTGTATTATAGTGGGATAAATCTGTTGAAACTTAATCAAAGATGAAATAAACAAATTAGATTGCTTATTAATATCAACAAAATAGTATGACAACATCATTCAATGCAAAAGAAACATAATATATTAATGTATAATAAACACGATTAATAATAACATATGTAGTCTTGAATAACAAAAATATATGTATTTTTATTACAGTGCAGTACAGGAAAATCAAATGGTAAGGGGAAAACATTCTTCTTAATACATAGTAGTTTTCTTTTCAATTTATAAAGGAAAGTTTAAACATTAATAACGTTTATTTTGTATTACAGAAACGGAACAATGTGGATTGAGTGATGGGTAGGAACAAATACCAGTTGATTTTTATACTTTCATGTTTTGAAATAAGGGCTGTTAGTAACTTTTTTATGACTTATTGAAGGTTTTCTGACCCAGCCGTGGAAGCATGCAATGGAGAAACTGTCAGTCATGCAAGCATTTTGGTAAGTACTAAAATAGAAAAATTTAGTCTGCATAAAAGCTGCCACAAAAAAAAAAAAAATCTACAAATATAGGGACATTGATATGTCTCTCATTGATATGTCTTAAAACAACTGTGCTTTGAACTATTTATCAAAACAGCAAATGATTAGTAAATAACTAAGACACTGAATATGAAATAAATACAAAATATACAAAAATGTTATATTTGTCGGATGCTATACTCCAAGAATAATGACAAACATTCTATTAAAAAGATATATACATAAAAACAAATAATGAAAATGCCACGATCTTAATATGACATGACAATTTAAATGATTTAATGTTCAATGTTTTTAGTTATTTTTCCTCTTCTGTATAAAAACATTCCTATTTCAGATTAAACATACTTTGGACAACCTTACGATCCATGCAGCATGTCGGGCCCAAAAAAAAGAAAACTTCACGGCTGAAAAACTTCAGATGGTTGAAAGCGAGCTCCAAAAAATAATGGGATCGATTCTGAATCTATACCAGCATCTGGTAGGACACAGCATTGTTTGTATTTCAAGAGTGTTACAGCGAGCTTTGTCAATTTTCATAGAGCAATGTTAAGAAGACATTGTTTGAGCAGGTACCATTGACTCCTATCCTTTCTATTTAGAGTGACAACAGATCAGAGTCTGAAGTCCTGGATTTATTTGGAGATCTGAATGTCCTCACGACTGACAACCTCCAAAATGTGGTTTTCATGAAGTTGTGGTTCCAAGTCAAACTGAAGCCACTACTACCATTTGTGTCAAAAGAATTCTTATCTAATCTTGGCTCAAAAGATCTGAGCTGTGCAACATACCAGACAATGTAAGTTGAGCCAACACTGTACAATATTCTGGGTATTCTGTTTATTTATTTTTTCATCCATCTAAATAACCGTATCCTTGCTCCTAAACTCGTTAGTAGGTCATACAAAGTCCCAAAGTGCTTCACAAATAATAAAAGCAAGGATAAAGACTAAAGACAAAGAGCTTGCAAGCAACAAGAGAATTTTAAAGAACTGAATTAAAATAGTATAAGATTGACAATAAAATGGGTCATGTATTACATGTGGTCAATACTGTTTTATAAATTAATACTGAATTTCTTGTAAGGTAATTTGATCATACATGTACATGCACTCCTCATAATTATTTTTTATATCAAAAATTGCCATGGTAACAGACATTTTACTTTTTTGCAGAGTGAAAGGTTTTAATGATGAATTCCCATCCTTGGACAAAATAAACCATCTCATCTACGCTCATTTCATCTACATCTTCCTTTCAAGGAATGACACGTCAGGTGAAGACTGATATATCATTCATTAATTTGAATTTCACAAAGTGCCAAGCAGATCCGAAAGCAACAGCAGATCCTAATGCAATTCTTATATTATATTTAAAAACATGGCACATTATTCATTGACACCTGAAAATAACATACTTTTCTCATGACACCTAAAAGGTAAGTACCTTTACAAATACATTGTTCAATATATTTCTAAACACTTTCACAGATCCTGGATGTGTGACAATCACAAATGGGAATGAGGAATGGTTGAAAGTAAATTATGGACAATACTCAGTATTCGCACTTCTGAAGGATTTTTTGAAAATCAACAAAAACTTCTCTGCTGTAAGTATGAAATAAAACATGCCCCCAGTTGCAATATGTTAGATTATGTTAATTTCTTCCATTAATTTACAAGAATCATCTCTAAATGGGTGCTTCTACTTAATGAATTCTTTTGTACCTTTAAGCAGATAAAAAGTTACGTAAATAGGAATGAAAGAGAAAACAAAGAGTATTCATTTATCTAAAGAAAAATCCAATGATCTTAATCGTATCTTCTCTCCCAATTAGCTGGAGGTTTTGGACGCTCTCTCTCCGACTCAGAAGGTAGATCTGCTCCTGGATCCCAGCCTCGATGCTCTGGAGAATGAAACCACCGTGAGGATTGTTTTCAGCAGCATTGTGGAATCTCCAGAGGAGGAGGAACTGGACGAATTCTTTGAGGCTTTCGTGGAGGCCACGGCACAGGTTAGCATTTCCACTTTTAGCTTTGGCTTTTTTCTGCTGACACGTGGTACACGTGGACAGTGTTCAGGTGAGAGTGCATTTCTGCAGTTATCCTTTGCAACATACCATGCCGTACCATTTAAGGTGCTAAATCAATGATGTCTTCCCTTATAGGAAAACAGGACAATCATCGAGAACCCCGATGTGAGAGACACAATGCTAAACCTGACTTTGAAGGCACTGGCTCCCAGATTTCCCACCTTTGAAGCCAGTGACTTTGCTCTTTGGTTCCAAGTCTACCTGGTTGTCCTGCTGCCCAGCTTTCATCCTGAAAGTTTGCTTTTGATCCCCATGGACATCAGCTGTGACTCCTACCATGCCATGTAAGAGGATTATACCTGCTTTTCTAAAGTCATCGTGCACCGAAATCCAAGACCTTGTTGGAAAATGTAAAGGGAACAGCAGCTTCTTGTGATTAAGCCTGTCTTATTTTTCCTTAGATTGAAGGGGCTCGATCAAAGTTTGGCATCTCTTCCTTTTGAGCTGCAGCAGGGCATCAAGTCAAGCAAGGACATTCTGACACAGAAAGTTCCAAAACGTAAGGATTTCTTAACGTTTTCCAGAGTGAGATGGGTAGCTGTGAACATTTCTTCTGTAAGACTGCTCACAAGGGCCAATTATTTTGAAATCCTCACCTTAATCCTGATGGTTGGAGACAAGTGCATGTCAGCCCGCTTATCTGCAAGTTTTCATTAATGAGTGTTACTATTGTTTTTTTTTTTCTTCTGTTGCCTATAAAAGGTTGCACTGTGAGGCCCGTTGTCGGTGAGGTAAGTTTGCTTTATTGCCTACTTGTTTTCCAATGACAATTACTCTTCTGTCACGGAATTTACTTCAGGCAATCACTGTGATGTTGGTAAACACTGTAACAAACAATGCTGTCAGAGAAGAAGAAATCTGGGAGGACTTCTTGTGTATTTTTCCCATTTTGTCCTGGTAACTTCAGTAAAATGGCTCATGTTAAGCAAGCGAAAATGTGCGGTGGTAATAATACCTTTTATCATCTCTTCTCAGTGCGAAGAAACGCCAGTCGACGGTAAGTCAAATTTTCAAGAATATGTTTGACTTCTTTAAGGACAAGTGGAAAGAAACACAGTTCTTGTTTAGCCCATTGTCTTTATCTCACGGCTCTTTCTTTATGTCATTGTTTTGCAGAGATGGATCTTTGTGCTGGAGTCAACAGGTGCGTTGCATGCGTGTGTTTGTGTGTCTGCCCGTACAAGATTGAATGAAAGGACTGGAGAATATTTTCCCTGATGAATCTGGTCATGGCTGATTGTAGTGTTTGTAGTGTTCCTTATTCCTCATTCATTTTACAACTGGTCTACCAAGGAGGCAGTAAAGTGGAAGGAATAAGAAGGCATTGTTTTGAAAAATGGAAATGCCACTTTTTTAACAATTGTCAATCGATGTCGCGCAGCCATCCGCTTGAGCTGAATCTGACATCGGAGGAATTTTCTGGAATTCTCTGCGCTTTCAGCCTGGAGTCCTACGCTTGCTCCTCGGTAATTTTTCGTTAGCCTTCTGAGAAAAATCGTTTCCTCTTACTTGATTGAGTTCTTCATCACTCTGTAACAATTAGGTTAAAATGTTACACATTTGCGCTGACAACATTCCTTGCATCTTTGATGCATGTTTTACTCAATGCAGACACAACTGACGGCGGAAAACCTTGCCACGCTGTTGAAATGCAAACTGTCCACAAACCTGCCCTACTCCACGGCGCTCTGGAAGCTATTCTTCATGAAAATGTCTGACGTCTTGGCTGAAGCTCTGTTCGAATACTCGGGCATGGTACAGTGTCTTCAACGTTCACACAAAAAAACATATGATCAAAAATGTGATGGGGAAGATTAGTGCAGGTTCATTGGTGAATAGATAAATGGAATCCATGATATATGGTTAACTTGCACTGTAGTTGAGATGTTCCCATGTAGATGGCTTAGAAACACAGCTGTCTGGATGGTGACGGTCCGGTAACTTTGTCTGGTAATGATGGCATGGAATGTAATCCTTGCAAGGGTCTTTGTAAAGAAATATCTTGCCTTTGCAGACCTCCAACATCAATGGCCCATTGGTGCCAGAAGTGCTGGATGCCATTGGAGAGATCCAGATCAATAACTTCAGTGAAGAGGAGCTGAAAAATGTCAGCTTCATCAAAAAGTGGTTTGAGATGAAGCTGAGACCGTTCTTCCCATCTGTGTCCAATGAGTTCCTCTCCTGTCTCAGTACCAAGGACTTCAGCTGTGAGACCTACCAGGCTGTGTAAGCTTTAACATGTTTCTACGTTGTGGTGACTTGCAGAAGTTGGAAGTGATCCCTAAAGCGGTCGACAGTTGGTAACGTTTCCATGATATTTTTTCCCTCCCTTTCAGAGTGAGAGCTCTGAGTGAACAAATCTCATCCTTGGACAAAATGCGACAGCGAACCGTATACAGTCATTTCATCTATCTCTTCCTCTCGAGAAATGACACTTCAGGTATGTCCGGCATGGAAATATAAGGCCAGCATTTAGCTCCTGTGGTTGCCTATGTAAGCACGTTACATAAGCGCTGATATGGAAAGACATGTTTGTGGATACGATTTGTACATGTTTGAATCGTGTCCCTCTTGTGGTTGCTCTTCAGATACTGGTTGCCTCTCCAACACGGATGGAAGCACAGACTGGCTTGAGACAAACTTTGGAAACTTTTCTGTCTTTGCTCCCCTGGATGATTTACTGACCCTCAATGAAAATTTCTCCAGTGTAAGTCACCTAGAGTGTCTCTGCATTTCCACTTTTGATTTGAGAGCAGCGCTCTTGTGACACGTTATTTGCTGGAATTCCTCAACCTACAATTCTTATTCCCTTTTGTGGTACAGTTTGACGCACTGCCGCTGCTGACCCCAAGCCAAGCAGCTGAACTGACACTGAGCTCGGGAGCGCTCTACAACACAGACCAAATCGATGCTGTATTCGACCGACTGGAGACAGAGGAGCCTTTCCAGAACATCGACAAGTATCTGACACAACTGTCCAAGCATCCAGAGGTATTTGACCTGAAAATGGAAACGCTTACGTTTTTTTTTTTCCATGAGTAGCATCTTACTTAAAGCAGAGTTTGGGGCTTTCCAGATAGCCCTTGCATTTAAGGTCCTTTAGAGTGAACCCAGTCGAGTAGAGACTTGTGAGTTGTGAATGATTGGTTACGTTGTGCTTCGCCAGCTCCCAGAAATCAGCCCTGCTGTGAAAGACATCATGATGAATCGGACCTTCCACATCATCGACGAGCACTTCCCACAATTTGAAAGTCAGGACTGGACGGCCTGGTTCCATGTCAAGCTGATTCCGATCCTCGCCAGTTTCCAAGCAGAGATGCTTGCAGTCGCTACCTCAGAAGCCAACTGCACAGATTACCAAATCATGTGAGTTGGAGGCCTGGCTTTGTTTTAGAATGTGTCCTGAACTGTGTTGGAAGGAGAGCATACATTTGACAATCAGGTGTGGCACAAGTGCTTCAATGACATGATATGAATGGGAGAGTGGGTTGACATGACAAGCTTCAAATTGACAAGATTTTGTGTGTGTGCTGCAGTGTTGGAGGAGTGAGCAAGGTCTCAGGACAAATGACACAATCAAGGAAACAGGAAATTGCACAAGTTCTGTTGGACAACCTCAAGGAATCTGTTCTCCGCTTCAGTGAACCAGGTGGGTAACATTTCAGCAGGCGCAAAGGTGCACTTTCCAGTCTGGGTGAATTATTTGTCTCTATGCAAAGAGTTACTTATTATCGAAGAGTCCACATTGATATGGATTAATGTGTGGATTAATACTTTGTATTGTTCAATGTCCATTGGAAAAAAGGGATCTTTCTCTGCCTCATGAATATCTCACCTCATCTTGCAGCTTGCAGAGAGGACATTAAAAACGATGCAGACTTCCTCCAAGTCAATTTGGGATCATTCTCCAAGGATGCGCCATACTCAGAACTGAAAGCTTTAAACATCACAGGGGTACAATACTCGCTGCCATTGTGCAGTTTTTGTTTTCTTTTTTGAAACACAAGACTTTCTTCTTGGCCTTAATCTGCCATAATTTTTGAACAGCTGGGCTGCCACCGGTGATACTCAGCATTACAGTGGAGTAGTAAGACAAATCTTGAAATGTGTCATTTGCATCTTCTCTCCCAATTAGCTGGAGGTTTTGGACGCTCTCTCTCCGACTCAGAAGGTAGATCTGCTCCTGGATCCCAGCCTCGATGCTCTGGAGAATGAAACCACCGTGAGGATTGTTTTCAGCAGCATTGTGGAATCTCCAGAGGAGGAGGAACTGGACGAATTCTTTGAGGCTTTCGTGGAGGCCACGGCACAGGTTAGCATTTCCACTTTTAGCTTTGGCTTTTTTCTGCTGACACGTGGTACACGTGGACAGTGTTCAGGTGAGAGTGCATTTCTGCAGTTATCCTTTGCTACATACCATGCCGTACCATTTAAGGTGCTAAATCAATGATGTCTTCCCTTATAGGAAAACAGGACAATCATCGAGAACCCCGATGTGAGAGACACAATGCTAAACCTGACTTTGAAGGCACTGGCTCCCAGATTTCCCAGCTTTGAAGCCAGTGACTTTGCTCTTTGGTTCCAAGTCTACCTGGTTGTCCTGCTGCCCAGCTTTCATCCTGAAAGTTTGCTTTTGATCCCCATGGACATCAGCTGTGACTCCTACCATGCCATGTAAGAGGATTATACCTGCTTTTCTAAAGTCATCGTGCACCGAAATCCAAGACCTTGTTGGAAAAATGTGAAGGGAACAGCAGCTTCTTGTGATTAAGCCTGTGTTATTTTTCTTTAGATTGAAGGGGCTCGATCAAAGTTTGGCATCTCTTCCTTTTGAGCTGCAGCAGGGCATCAAGTCAAGCAAGGACATTCTGACACAGAAAGTTCCAAAACGTAAGGATTTCTTAATGTTTTCCAGAGTGAGATGGGTAGCTGTGAACATTTCTTCTGTAAGACTGCTCACAAGGGCCAATTATTTTGAAATCCTCACCTTAAACCTGATGGTTGGAGACAAGTGCATGTCAGCCCGCTTATCTGCAAGTTTTCATTAATGAGTGTTACTATTGTTTTTTTTTTTCTTCTGTTGCCCATAAAAGGTTGCACTGTGAGGCCCGTTGTCGGTGAGGTAAGTTTGCTTTATTGCCTACTTGTTTTCCAATGACAATTACTCTTCTGTCACGGAATTTACTTCAGGCAATCACTGTGATGTTGGTACACACTGTAACAAACAATGCTGTCAGAGAAGAAGAAATCTGGGAGGACTTCTTGTGTATTTTTCCCATTTTGTCCTGGTAACTTCAGTAAAATGGCTCATGTTAAGCAAGCGAAAATGTGCGGTGATAATAATACCTTTTATCATCTCTTCTCAGTGCGAAGAAACGCCAGTCGACGGTAAGTCAAATTTTCAAGAATATGTTTGACTTCTTTAAGGACAAGTGGAAAGAAACATAGTTCTTGTTTAGCCCATTGTCTTTATCTCACGGCTCTTTCTTTATGTCATTGTTTTGCAGAGATGGATCTTTGTGCTGGAGTCAACAGGTGCGTTGCATGCGAGTGTTTGTGTGTCTGCCCGTACAAGATTGAATGAAAGGACTGGAGAATATTTTCCCTGATGAATCTGGTCATGGCTGATTGTAGTGTTTGTAGTGTTCCTTATTCCTCATTCATTTTACAACTGGTCTACCAAGGAGGCAGTAAAGTGGAAGGAATAAGAAGGCATTGTTTTGAAAAATGGAAATGCCACTTTTTTAACAATTGTCAATCGATGTCGCGCAGCCATCCGCTTGAGCTGAATCTGACATCGGAGGAATTTTCTGGAATTCTCTGCGCTTTCAGCCTGGAGTCCTACGCTTGCTCCTCGGTAATTTTTCGTTAGCCTTCTGAGAAAAATCGTTTCCTCTTACTTGATTGAGTTCTTCATCACTCTGTAACAATTAGGTTAAAATGTTACACATTTGCGCTGACAACATTCCTTCCATCTTTGATGCATGTTTTACTCAATGCAGACACAACTGACGGCGGAAAACCTTGCCACGCTGTTGAAATGCAAACTGTCCACAAACCTGCCCTACTCCACGGCGCTCTGGAAGCTATTCTTCATGAAAATGTCTGACGTCTTGGCTGAAGCTCTGTTCGAATACGCGGGCATGGTACAGTGTCTTCAACGTTCACACAAAAAAACATATGATCAAAAATGTGATGGGGAAAATTAGTGCAGGTTCATTGGCGAATAGATAAATGGAATCCATGATATATGGTTAGCTTGCACTGTAGTTGAGATGTTCCCATGTAGATGGCTTAGAAACACAGCTGTCTGGATGGTGACCGTCCGGTAACTTTGTCTGGTAATGATGGCATGGAATGTAATCCTTGCAAGGGTCTTTGTAAAGAAATATCTTGCCTTTCCAGACCTCCAACATCAATGGCCCATTGGTGCCAGAAGTGCTGGATGCCATTGGAGAGATCCAGATCAATAACTTCAGTGAAGAGGAGCTGAAAAATGTCAGCTTCATCAAGAAGTGGTTTGAGATGAAGCTGAGACCGTTTTTCCCATCTGTGTCCAATGAGTTCCTCTCCTGTCTCAGTACCAAGGACTTCAGCTGTGAGACCTACCAGGCTGTGTAAGCATTAACATGTTTCTACGTTGTGGTGACTTGCAGAAGTTGGAAGTGATCCCTAAAGCGGTCGACAGTTGGTAACGTTTCCATGATATTTTTTCCCTCCCTTTCAGAGTGAGAGCTCTGAGTGAACAAATCTCATCCTTGGACAAAATGCGACAGCGAACCGTATACAGTCATTTCATCTATCTCTTCCTCTCGAGAAATGACACTTCAGGTATGTCCGGCATGGAAATGTAAGGCCAGCATTTAGCTCCTGTGGTTGCCTATGTAAGCACGTTACATAAGCGCTGATATGGAAAGACATGTTTGTGGATACGATTTGTACATGTTTGAATCGTGTCCCTCTTGTGGTTGCTCTTCAGATACTGGTTGCCTCTCCAACACGGATGGAAGCACAGACTGGCTTGAGACAAACTTTGGAAACTTTTCTGTCTTTGCTCCCCTGGATGATTTACTGACCCTCAATGAAAATTTCTCCAGCGTAAGTCACCTAGAGTGTCTCTGCATTTCCACTTTTGATTTGAGAGCAGCGCTCTTGTGACACGTTATTTGCTGGAATTCCTCAACCTACAATTCTTATTCCCTTTTGTGGTACAGTTTGACGCACTGCCGCTGCTGACCCCAAGCCAAGCAGCTGAACTGACACTGAGCTCGGGAGCGCTCTACAACACAGACCAAATCGATGCTGTATTCGACCGACTGGAGACAGAGGAGCCTTTCCAGAACATCGACGAGTATCTGACACAGCTGTCCAAGCATCCAGAGGTATTTGACCTGAAAATGGAAACGCTTACGTTTTTTTTTTCCATGAGTAGCATCTTACTTAAAGCAGAGTTTGGGGCTTTCCAGATAGCCCTTGCATTTAAGGTCCTTTAGAGTGAACCCAGTCGAGTAGAGACTTGTGAGTTGTGAATGATTGGTTACGTTGTGCTTCGCCAGCTCCCAGAAATCAGCCCTGCTGTAAAAGACATCATGATGAATCGGACCTTCCACATCATCGACGAGCACTTCCCACAATTTGAAAGTCAGGACTGGACGGCCTGGTTCCATGTCAAGCTGATTCCGATCCTCGCCAGTTTCCAAGCAGAGATGCTTGCAGTCGCTACCTCAGAAGCCAACTGCACAAATTACCAAATCATGTGAGTTGGAGGCCTGGCTTTGTTTTAGAATGTGTCCTGAACTGTGTTGGAAGGAGAGCATACATTTGACAATCAGGTGTGGCACAAGTGCTTCAATGACATGATATGAATGGGAGAGTGGGTTGACATGACAAGCTTCAAATTGACAAGATTTTGTGTGTGTGCTGCAGTGTTGGAGGAGTGAGCAAGGTCTCAGGACAAATGACACAATCAAGGAAACAGGAAATTGCACAAGTTCTGTTGGACAACCTCAAGGAATCTGTTCTCCGCTTCAGTGAACCAGGTGGGTAACATTTCAGCAGGCGCAAAGGTGCACTTTCCAGTCTGGGT
This sequence comes from Albula glossodonta, assembly GCA_019788955.1. Classification (NCBI taxonomy): domain Eukaryota; kingdom Metazoa; phylum Chordata; class Actinopteri; order Albuliformes; family Albulidae; genus Albula; species Albula glossodonta. The sequence continues at coordinate 3,554,566 of JAFBMS010000008.1, read as the reverse complement.
GAATTATTTGTCTCTATGCAAAGAGTTACTTATTATCGAAGAGTCCACATTGATATGGATTAATGTGTGGATTAATACTTTGTATTGTTCAATGTCCATTGGAAAAAAGGGATCTTTCTCTGCCTCATGAATATCTCACCTCATCTTGCAGCTTGCAGAGAGGACATCAAAAACGATGCAGACTTCCTCCAAGTCAATTTGGGATCATTCTCCAAGGATGCGCCATACTCAGAACTGAAAGCTTTAAACATCACAGGGGTACAATACTCGCTGCTATTGTGCAGTTTTTGTTTTCTTTTTTGAAACACAAGACTTTCTTCTTGGCCTTAATCTGCCATAATTTTTGAACAGCTGGGCTGCCACCGGTGATACTCAGCATTACAGTGGAGTAGTAAGACAAATCTTGAAATGTGTCATTTGCATCTTCTCTCCCAATTAGCTGGAGGTTTTGGACGCTCTCTCTCCGACTCAGAAGGTAGATCTGCTCCTGGATCCCAGCCTCGATGCTCTGGAGAATGAAACCACCGTGAGGATTGTTTTCAGCAGCATTGTGGAATCTCCAGAGGAGGAGGAACTGGACGAATTCTTTGAGGCTTTCGTGGAGGCCACGGCACAGGTTAGCATTTCCACTTTTAGCTTTGGCTTTTTTCTGCTGACACGTGGTACACGTGGACAGTGTTCAGGTGAGAGTGCATTTCTGCAGTTATCCTTTGCAACATACCATGCCGTACCATTTAAGGTGCTAAATCAATGATGTCTTCCCTTATAGGAAAACAGGACAATCATCGAGAACCCCGATGTGAGAGACACAATGCTAAACCTGACTTTGAAGGCACTGGCTCCCAGATTTCCCACCTTTGAAGCCAGTGACTTTGCTCTTTGGTTCCAAGTCTACCTGGTTGTCCTGCTGCCCAGCTTTCATCCTGAAAGTTTGCTTTTGATCCCCATGGACATCAGCTGTGACTCCTACCATGCCATGTAAGAGGATTATACCTGCTTTTCTAAAGTCATCGTGCACCGAAATCCAAGACCTTGTTGGAAAAATGTGAAGGGAACAGCAGCTTCTTGTGATTAAGCCTGTCTTATTTTTCCTTAGATTGAAGGGGCTCGATCAAAGTTTGGCATCTCTTCCTTTTGAGCTGCAGCAGGGCATCAAGTCAAGCAAGGACATTCTGACACAGAAAGTTCCAAAACGTAAGGATTTCTTAACGTTTTCCAGAGTGAGATGGGTAGCTGTGAACATTTCTTCTGTAAGACTGCTCACAAGGGCCAATTATTTTGAAATCCTCACCTTAAACCTGATGGTTGGAGACAAGTGCATGTCAGCCCGCTTATCTGCAAGTTTTCATTAATGAGTGTTACTATTGTTTTTTTTTTTCTTCTGTTGCCTATAAAAGGTTGCACTGTGAGGCCCGTTGTCGGTGAGGTAAGTTTGCTTTATTGCCTACTTGTTTTCCAATGACAATTACTCTTCTGTCACGGAATTTACTTCAGGCAATCACTGTGATGTTGGTACACACTGTAACAAACAATGCTGTCAGAGAAGAAGAAATCTGGGAGGACCTCTTGTGTATTTTTCCCATTTTGTCCTGGTAACTTCAGTAAAATGGCTCATGTTAAGCAAGCGAAAATGTGCGGTGATAATAATACCTTTTATCATCTCTTCTCAGTGCGAAGAAACGCCAGTCGACGGTAAGTCAGATTTTCAAGAATATGTTTGACTTCTTTAAGGAAACAAACATAGTTCTTGTTTAGCCCACTGTCTTTATCTTACGGTCTTTATGTCATTGTTTTGCAGAGATGGATCTTTGTGCTGGAGTCAACAGGTGCGTTGCATGCGTGTGTTTGTGTGTCTGCCCGTACAAGATTGAATGAAAGGACTGGAGAATATTTTCCCTGATGAATCTGGTCATGGCTGATTGTAGTGTTTGTAGTGTTCCTTATTCCTCATTCATTTTACAACTGGTCTACCAAGGAGGCAGTAAAGTGGAAGGAATAAGAAGGCATTGTTTTGAAAAATGGAAATGCCACTTTTTTAACAATTGTCAATCGATGTCGCGCAGCCATCCGCTTGAGCTGAATCTGACATCGGAGGAATTTTCTGGAATTCTCTGCGCTTTCAGCCTGGAGTCCTACGCTTGCTCCTCGGTAATTTTTCGTTAGCCTTCTGAGAAAAATCGTTTCCTCTTACTTGATTGAGTTCTTCATCACTCTGTAACAATTAGGTTAAAATGTTACACATTTGCGCTGACAACATTCCTTCCATCTTTGATGCATGTTTTACTCAATGCAGACACAACTGACGGCGGAAAACCTTGCCACGCTGTTGAAATGCAAACTGTCCACAAACCTGCCCTACTCCACGGCGCTCTGGAAGCTATTCTTCATGAAAATGTCTGACGTCTTGGCTGAAGCTCTGTTCGAATACGCGGGCATGGTACAGTGTCTTCAACGTTCACACAAAAAAACATATGATCAAAAATGTGATGGGGAAGATTAGTGCAGGTTCATTGGCGAATAGATAAATGGAATCCATGATATATGGTTAGCTTGCACTGTAGTTGAGATGTTCCCATGTAGATGGCTTAGAAACAGAGCTGTCTGGATGGTGACGGTCCGGTAACTTTGTCTGGTAATGATGGCATGGAATGTAATCCTTGCAAGGGTCTTTGTAAAGAAATATCTTGCCTTTCCAGACCTCCAACATCAATGGCCCATTGGTGCCAGAAGTGCTGGATGCCATTGGAGAGATCCAGATCAATAACTTCAGTGAAGAGGAGCTGAAAAATGCCAGCTTCATCAAGAAGTGGTTTGAGATGAAGCTGAGACCGTTTTTCCCATCTGTGTCCAATGAGTTCCTCTCCTGTCTCAGTACCAAGGACTTCAGCTGTGAGACCTACCAGGCTGTGTAAGCATTAACATGTTTCTACGTTGTGGTGACTTGCAGAAGTTGGAAGTGATCCCTAAAGCGGTCGACAGTTGGTAACGTTTCCATGATATTTTTTCCCTCCCTTTCAGAGTGAGAGCTCTGAGTGAACAAATCTCATCCTTGGACAAAATGCGACAGCGAACCGTATACAGTCATTTCATCTATCTCTTCCTCTCGAGAAATGACACTTCAGGTATGTCCGGCATGGAAATGTAAGGCCAGCATTTAGCTCCTGTGGTTGCCTATGTAAGCACGTTACATAAGCGCTGATATGGAAAGACATGTTTGTGGATACGATTTGTACATGTTTGAATCGTGTCCCTCTTGTGGTTGCTCTTCAGATACTGGTTGCCTCTCCAACACGGATGGAAGCACAGACTGGCTTGAGACAAACTTTGGAAACTTTTCTGTCTTTGCTCCCCTGGATGATTTACTGACCCTCAATGAAAATTTCTCCAGTGTAAGTCACCTAGAGTGTCTCTGCATTTCCACTTTTGATTTGAGAGCAGCGCTCTTGTGACACGTTATTTGCTGGAATTCCTCAACCTACAATGCTTATTCCCTCTTGTGGTACAGTTTGACGCACTGCCGCTGCTGACCCCAAGCCAAGCAGCTGAACTGACACTGAGCTCGGGAGCGCTCTACAACACAGACCAAATCGATGCTGTATTCGACCGACTGGAGACAGAGGAGCCTTTCCAGAACATCGACAAGTATCTGACACAGCTGTCCAAGCATCCAGAGGTATTTGACCTGAAAATGGAAACGCTTACGTTTTTTTTTTCCATGAGTAGCATCTTACTTAAAGCAGAGTTTGGGGCTTTCCAGATAGCCCTTGCATTTAAGGTCCTTTAGAGTGAACCCAGTCGAGTAGAGACCTGTGAGTTGTGAATGATTGGTTACGTTGTGCTTCGCCAGCTCCCAGAAATCAGCCCTGCTGTAAAAGACATCATGATGAATCGGACCTTCCACATCATCGACGAGCACTTCCCACAATTTGAAAGTCAGGACTGGACGGCCTGGTTCCATGTCAAGCTGATTCCGATCCTCGCCAGTTTCCAAGCAGAGATGCTTGCAGTCGCTACCTCAGAAGCCAACTGCACAAATTACCAAATCATGTGAGTTGGAGGCCTGGCTTTGTTTTAGAATGTGTCCTGAACTGTGTTGGAAGGAGAGCATACATTTGACAATCAGGTGTGGCACAAGTGCTTCAATGACATGATATGAATGGGAGAGTGGGTTGACATGACAAGCTTCAAATTGACAAGATTTTGTGTGTGTGCTGCAGTGTTGGAGGAGTGAGCAAGGTCTCAGGACAAATGACACAATCAAGGAAACAGGAAATTGCACAAGTTCTGTTGGACAACCTCAAGGAATCTGTTCTCCGCTTCAGTGAACCAGGTGGGTAACATTTCAGCAGGCGCAAAGGTGCACTTTCCAGTCTGGGTGAATTATTTGTCTCTATGCAAAGAGTTACTTATTATCGAAGAGTCCACATTGATATGGATTAATGTGTGGATTAATACTTTGTATTGTTCAATGTCCATTGGAAAAAAGGGATCTTTCTCTGCCTCATGAATATCTCACCTCATCTTGCAGCTTGCAGAGAGGACATCAAAAACGATGCAGACTTCCTCCAAGTCAATTTGGGATCATTCTCCAAGGATGCGCCATACTCAGAACTGAAAGCTTTAAACATCACAGGGGTACAATACTCGCTGCTATTGTGCAGTTTTTGTTTTCTTTTTTGAAACACAAGACTTTCTTCTTGGCCTTAATCTGCCATAATTTTTGAACAGCTGGGCTGCCACCGGTGATACTCAGCATTACAGTGGAGTAGTAAGACAAATCTTGAAATGTGTCATTTGCATCTTCTCTCCCAATTAGCTGGAGGTTTTGGACGCTCTCTCTCCGACTCAGAAGGTAGATCTGCTCCTGGATCCCAGCCTCGATGCTCTGGAGAATGAAACCACCGTGAGGATTGTTTTCAGCAGCATTGTGGAATCTCCAGAGGAGGAGGAACTGGACGAATTCTTTGAGGCTTTCGTGGAGGCCACGGCACAGGTTAGCATTTCCACTTTTAGCTTTGGCTTTTTTCTGCTGACACGTGGTACACGTGGACAGTGTTCAGGTGAGAGTGCATTTCTGCAGTTATCCTTTGCAACATACCATGCCGTACCATTTAAGGTGCTAAATCAATGATGTCTTCCCTTATAGGAAAACAGGACAATCATCGAGAACCCCGATGTGAGAGACACAATGCTAAACCTGACTTTGAAGGCACTGGCTCCCAGATTTCCCACCTTTGAAGCCAGTGACTTTGCTCTTTGGTTCCAAGTCTACCTGGTTGTCCTGCTGCCCAGCTTTCATCCTGAAAGTTTGCTTTTGATCCCCATGGACATCAGCTGTGACTCCTACCATGCCATGTAAGAGGATTATACCTGCTTTTCTAAAGTCATCGTGCACCGAAATCCAAGACCTTGTTGGAAAAATGTAAAGGGAACAGCAGCTTCTTGTGATTAAGCCTGTCTTATTTTTCCTTAGATTGAAGGGGCTCGATCAAAGTTTGGCATCTCTTCCTTTTGAGCTGCAGCAGGGCATCAAGTCAAGCAAGGACATTCTGACACAGAAAGTTCCAAAACGTAAGGATTTCTTAACGTTTTCCAGAGTGAGATGGGTAGCTGTGAACATTTCTTCTGTAAGACTGCTCACAAGGGCCAATTATTTTGAAATCCTCACCTTAAACCTGATGGTTGGAGACAAGTGCATGTCAGCCCGCTTATCTGCAAGTTTTCATTAATGAGTGTTACTATTGTTTTTTTTTTTCTTCTGTTGCCTATAAAAGGTTGCACTGTGAGGCCCGTTGTCGGTGAGGTAAGTTTGCTTTATTGCCTACTTGTTTTCCAATGACAATTACTCTTCTGTCACGGAATTTACTTCAGGCAATCACTGTGATGTTGGTACACACTGTAACAAACAATGCTGTCAGAGAAGAAGAAATCTGGGAGGACCTCTTGTGTATTTTTCCCATTTTGTCCTGGTAACTTCAGTAAAATGGCTCATGTTAAGCAAGCGAAAATGTGCGGTGATAATAATACCTTTTATCATCTCTTCTCAGTGCGAAGAAACGCCAGTCGACGGTAAGTCAGATTTTCAAGAATATGTTTGACTTCTTTAAGGAAACAAACATAGTTCTTGTTTAGCCCACTGTCTTTATCTTACGGTTCTGTCTTTATGTCATTGTTTTGCAGAGATGGATCTTTGTGCTGGAGTCAACAGGTGCGTTGCATGCGTGTGTTTGTGCGTCTGCCCGTACAAGATTGAATGAAAGGACTGGAGAATATTTTCCCTGATGAATCTGGTCATGGCTGATTGTAGTGTTTGTAGTGTTCCTTATTCCTCATTCATTTTACAACTGGTCTACCAAGGAGGCAGTAAAGTGGAAGGAATAAGAAGGCATTGTTTTGAAAAATGGAAATGCCACTTTTTTAACAATTGTCAATCGATGTCGCGCAGCCATCCGCTTGAGCTGAATCTGACATCGGAGGAATTTTCTGGAATTCTCTGCGCTTTCAGCCTGGAGTCCTACGCTTGCTCCTCGGTAATTTTTCGTTAGCCTTCTGAGAAAAATCGTTTCCTCTTACTTGATTGAGTTCTTCATCACTCTGTAACAATTAGGTTAAAATGTTACACATTTGCGCTGACAACATTCCTTCCATCTTTGATGTATGTTTTACTCAATGCAGACACAACTGACGGCGGAAAACCTTGCCACGCTGTTGAAATGCAAACTGTCCACAAACCTGCCCTACTCCACGGCGCTCTGGAAGCTATTCTTCATGAAAATGTCTGACGTCTTGGCTGAAGCTCTGTTCGAATACGCGGGCATGGTACAGTGTCTTCAACGTTCACACAAAAAAACATATGATCAAAAATGTGATGGGGAAAATTAGTGCAGGTTCATTGGCGAATAGATAAATGGAATCCATGATATATGGTTAGCTTGCACTGTAGTTGAGATGTTCCCATGTAGATGGCTTAGAAACAGAGCTGTCTGGATGGTGACGGTCCGGTAACTTTGTCTGGTAATGATGGCATGGAATGTAATCCTTGCAAGGGTCTTTGTAAAGAAATATCTTGCCTTTGCAGACCTCCAACATCAATGGCCCATTGGTGCCAGAAGTGCTGGATGCCATTGGAGAGATCCAGATCAATAAGTTCAGTGAAGAGGAGCTGAAAAATGTCAGCTTCATCAAGAAGTGGTTTGAGATGAAGCTGAGACCGTTTTTCCCATCTGTGTCCAATGAGTTCCTCTCCTGTCTCAGTACCAAGGACTTCAGCTGTGAGACCTACCAGGCTGTGTAAGCATTAACATGTTTCTACGTTGTGGTGACTTGCAGAAGTTGGAAGTGATCCCTAAAGCGGTCGACAGTTGGTAACGATTCCATGATATTTTTTCCCTCCCTTTCAGAGTGAGAGCTCTGAGTGAACAAATCTCATCCTTGGACAAAATGCGACAGCGAACCGTATACAGTCATTTCATCTATCTCTTCCTCTCGAGAAATGACACTTCAGGTATGTCCGGCATGGAAATATAAGGCCAGCATTTAGCTCCTGTGGTCGCCTATGTAAGCACGTTACATAAGCGCTGATATGGAAAGACATGTTTGTGGATACGATTTGTACATGTTTGAATCGTGTCCCTCTTGTGGTTGATCTTCAGATACTGGTTGCCTCTCCAACACGGATGGAAGCACAGACTGGCTTGAGACAAACTTTGGAAACTTTTCTGTCTTTGCTCCCCTGGATGATTTACTGACCCTCAATGAAAATTTCTCCAGTGTAAGTCACCTAGAGTGTCTCTGCATTTCCACTTTTGATTTGAGAGCAGCGCTCTAGAGTCACATTATTTGCTGGAATTCCTCAACCTACAATGCTTATTCCCTTTTGTGGTACAGTTTGACGCACTGACGCTGCTGACCCCAAGCCAAGCAGCTGAACTGACACTGAGCTCGGGAGCGCTCTACAACACAGACCAAATCGCTGCTGTATTCGACCGACTGGAGACAGAGGAGCCTTTCCAGAACATCGACGAGTATCTGACACAGCTGTCCAAGCATCCAGAGGTATTTGACCTGAAAATGGAAACGCTTACATTTTTTTTTTCCATGAGTAGCATCTTACTTAAAGCAGAGTTTGGGGCTTTCCAGATAGCCCTTGCATTTAAGGTCCTTTAGAGTGAACCCAGTCGAGTAGAGACCTGTGAGTTGTGAATGATTGGTTACGTTGTGCTTCGCCAGCTCCCAGAAATCAGCCCTGCTGTAAAAGACATCATGATGAATCGGACCTTCCACATCATCGACGAGCACTTCCCACAATTTGAAAGTCAGGACTGGAAGGCCTGGTTCCATGTCAAGCTGATTCCGATCCTCGCCAGTGTCCAAGCAGAGATGCTTGCAGTCGCTACCTCAGAAGCCAACTGCACAAATTACCAAATCATGTGAGTTGGAGGCCTGGCTTTGTTTTAGAATGTGTCCTGAACTGTGTTGGAAGGAGAGCATACATTTGACAATCAGGTGTGGCACAAGTGCTTCAATGACATGATATGAATGGGAGAGTGGGTTGACATGACAAGTTTCAAATTGACAAGATTTTGTGTGTGTGTGCTGCAGTGTTGGAGGAGTGAGCAAGGTCTCAGGACAAATGACACAATCAAGGAAACAGGAAATTGCACAAGTTCTGTTGGACAACCTCAAGGAATCTGTTCTCCGCTTCAGTGAACCAGGTGGGTAACATTTCAGCAGGCGCAAAGGTGCACTTTCCAGTCTGGGTGAATTATTTGTCTCTATGCAAAGAGTTACTTATTATCGAAGAGTCCACATTGATATGGATTAATGTGTGGATTAATACTTTGTATTGTTCAATGTCCATTGGAAAAAAGGGATCTTTCTCTGCCTCATGAATATCTCACCTCATCTTGCAGCTTGCAGAGAGGACATCAAAAACGATGCAGACTTCCTCCAAGTCAATTTGGGATCATTCTCCAAGGATGCGCCATACTCAGAACTGAAAGCTTTAAACATCACAGGGGTACAATACTCGCTGCTATTGTGCAGTTTTTGTTTTCTTTTTTGAAACACAAGACTTTCTTCTTGGCCTTAATCTGCCATAATTTTTGAACAGCTGGGCTGCCACCGGTGATACTCAGCATTACAGTGGAGTAGTAAGACAAATCTTGAAATGTGTCATTTGCATCTTCTCTCCCAATTAGCTGGAGGTTTTGGACGCTCTCTCTCCGACTCAGAAGGTAGACCTGCTCCTGGATCCCAGCCTCGATGCTCTGGAGAATGAAACCACCGTGAGGATTGTTTTCAGCAGCATTGTGGAATCTCCAGAGGAGGAGGAACTGGACGAATTCTTTGAGGCTTTCGTGGAGGCCACGGCACAGGTTAGCATTTCCACTTTTAGCTTTGGCTTTTTTCTGCTGACACGTGGTACACGTGGACAGTGTTCAGGTGAGAGTGCATTTCTGCAGTTATCCTTTGCAACATACCATGCCGTACCATTTAAGGTGCTAAATCAATGATGTCTTCCCTTATAGGAAAACAGGACAATCATCGAGAACCCCGATGTGAGAGACACAATGCTAAACCTGACTTTGAAGGCACTGGCTCCCAGATTTCCCAGCTTTGAAGCCAGTGACTTTGCTCTTTGGTTCCAAGTCTACCTGGTTGTCCTGCTGCCCAGCTTTCATCCTGAAAGTTTGCTTTTGATCCCCATGGACATCAGCTGTGACTCCTACCATGCCATGTAAGAGGATTATACCTGCTTTTCTAAAGTCATCGTGCACCGAAATCCAAGACCTTGTTGGAAAAATGTAAAGGGAACAGCAGCTTCTTGTGATTAAGCCTGTCTTATTTTTCCTTAGATTGAAGGGGCTCGATCAAAGTTTGGCATCTCTTCCTTTTGAGCTGCAGCAGGGCATCAAGTCAAGCAAGGACATTCTGACACAGAAAGTTCCAAAACGTAAGGATTTCTTAACGTTTTCCAGAGTGAGATGGGTAGCTGTGAACATTTCTTCTGTAAGACTGCTCACAAGGGCCAATTATTTTGAAATCCTCACCTTAAACCTGATGGTTGGAGACAAGTGCATGTCAGCCCGCTTATCTGCAAGTTTTCATTAATGAGTGTTACTATTGTTTTTTTTTTTCTTCTGTTGCCTATAAAAGGTTGCACTGTGAGGCCCGTTGTCGGTGAGGTAAGTTTGCTTTATTGCCTACTTGTTTTCCAATGACAATTACTCTTCTGTCACGGAATTTACTTCAGGCAATCACTGTGATGTTGGTACACACTGTAACAAACAATGCTGTCAGAGAAGAAGAAATCTGGGAGGACCTCTTGTGTATTTTTCCCATTTTGTCCTGGTAACTTCAGTAAAATGGCTCATGTTAAGCAAGCGAAAATGTGCGGTGATAATAATACCTTTTATCATCTCTTCTCAGTGCGAAGAAACGCCAGTCGACGGTAAGTCAGATTTTCAAGAATATGTTTGACTTCTTTAAGGAAACAAACATAGTTCTTGTTTAGCCCACTGTCTTTATCTTACGGTTCTCTCTTTATGTCATTGTTTTGCAGAGATGGATCTTTGTGCTGGAGTCAACAGGTGCGTTGCATGCGTGTGTTTGTGCGTCTGCCCGTACAAGATTGAATGAAAGGACTGGAGAATATTTTCCCTGATGAATCTGGTCATGGCTGATTGTAGTGTTTGTAGTGTTCCTTATTCCTCATTCATTTTACAACTGGTCTACCAAGGAGGCAGTAAAGTGGAAGGAATAAGAAGGCATTGTTTTGAAAAATGGAAATGCCACTTTTTTAACAATTGTCAATCGATGTCGCGCAGCCATCCGCTTGAGCTGAATCTGACATCGGAGGAATTTTCTGGAATTCTCTGCGCTTTCAGCCTGGAGTCCTACGCTTGCTCCTCGGTAATTTTTCGTTAGCCTTCTGAGAAAACTCGTTTCCTCTTACTTGATTGAGTTCTTCATCACTCTGTAACAATTAGGTTAAAATGTTACACATTTGCGCTGACAACATTCCTTCCATCTTTGATGTATGTTTTACTCAATGCAGACACAACTGACGGCGGAAACCCTTGCCACGCTGTTGAAATGCAAACTGTCCACAAACCTGCCCTACTCCACGGCGCTCTGGAAGCTATTCTTCATGAAAATGTCTGACGTCTTGGCTGAAGCTCTGTTCGAATACGCGGGCATGGTACAGTGTCTTCAACGTTCACACAAAAACACATATGATCAAAAATGTGATGGGGAAAATTAGTGCAGGTTCATTGGCGAATAGATAAATGGAATCCATGATATATGGTTAGCTTGCACTGTAGTTGAGATGTTCCCATGTAGATGGCTTAGAAACAGAGCTGTCTGGATGGTGACGGTCCGGTAACTTTGTCTGGTAATGATGGCATGGAATGTAATCCTTGCAAGGGTCTTTGTAAAGAAATATCTTGCCTTTGCAGACCTCCAACATCAATGGCCCATTGGTGCCAGAAGTGCTGGATGCCATTGGAGAGATCCAGATCAATAAGTTCAGTGAAGAGGAGCTGAAAAATGTCAGCTTCATCAAGAAGTGGTTTGAGATGAAGCTGAGACCGTTTTTCCCATCTGTGTCCAATGAGTTCCTCTCCTGTCTCAGTACCAAGGACTTCAGCTGTGAGACCTACCAGGCTGTGTAAGCATTAACATGTTTCTACGTTGTGGTGACTTGCAGAAGTTGGAAGTGATCCCTAAAGCGGTCGACAGTTGGTAACGATTCCATGATATTTTTTCCCTCCCTTTCAGAGTGAGAGCTCTGAGTGAACAAATCTCATCCTTGGACAAAATGCGACAGCGAACCGTATACAGTCATTTCATCTATCTCTTCCTCTCGAGAAATGACACTTCAGGTATGTCCGGCATGGAAATATAAGGCCAGCATTTAGCTCCTGTGGTCGCCTATGTAAGCACCTTACATAAGCGCTGATATGGAAAGACGTGTTTGTGGATACGATTTGTACATGTTTGAATCGTGTCCCTCTTGTGGTTGATCTTCAGATACTGGTTGCCTCTCCAACACGGATGGAAGCACAGACTGGCTTGAGACAAACTTTGGAAACTTTTCTGTCTTTGCTCCCCTGGATGATTTACTGACCCTCAATGAAAATTTCTCCAGCGTAAGTCACCTAGAGTGTCTCTGCATTTCCACTTTTGATTTGAGAGCAGCGCTCTTGCGTCACGTTATTTGTTGGAATTCCTCAACCTACAATGCTTATTCCCTTTTGTGGTACAGTTTGACGCACTGACGCTGCTGACCCCAAGCCAAGCAGCTGAACTGACACTGAGCTCGGGAGCGCTCTACAACACAGACCAAATCGATGCTGTATTCGACCGACTGGAGACAGAGGAGCCTTTCCAGAACATCGACGAGTATCTGACACAGCTGTCCAAGCATCCAGAGGTATTTGACCTGAAAATGGAAACGCTTACGTTTTTTTTTTTCCATGAGTAGCATCTTACTTAAAGCAGAGTTTGGGGCTTTCCAGATAGCCCTTGCATTTAAGGTCCTTTAGAGTGAACCCAGTCGAGTAGAGACTTGTGAGTTGTGAATGATTGGTTACGTTGTGCTTCGCCAGCTCCCAGAAATCAGCCCTGCTGTAAAAGACATCATGATGAATCGGACCTTCCACATCATCGACGAGCACTTCCCACAATTTGAAAGTCAGGACTGGAAGGCCTGGTTCCATGTCAAGCTGATTCCGATCCTCGCCAGTGTCCAAGCAGAGATGCTTGCAGTCGCTACCTCAGAAGCCAACTGCACAAATTACCAAATCATGTGAGTTGGAGGCCTGGCTTTGTTTTAGAATGTGTCCTGAACTGTGTTGGAAGGAGAGCATACATTTGACAATCAGGTGTGGCACAAGTGCTTCAATGACATGATATGAATGGGAGAGTGGGTTGACATGACAAGCTTCAAATTGACAAGATTTGTGTGTGTGTGCTGCAGTGTTGGAGGAGTGAGCAAGGTCTCAGGACAAATGACACAATCAAGGAAACAGGAAATTGCACAAGTTCTGTTGGACAACCTCAAGGAATCTGTTCTCCGCTTCAGTGAACCAGGTGGGTAACATTTCAGCAGGCGCAAAGGTGCACTTTCCAGTCTGGGTGAATTATTTGTCTCTATGCAAAGAGTTACTTATTATCGAAGAGTCCACATTGATATGGATTAATGTGTGGATTAATACTTTGTATTGTTCAATGTCCATTGGAAAAAAGGGATCTTTCTCTGCCTCATGAATATCTCACCTCATCTTGCAGCTTGCAGAGAGGACATCAAAAACGATGCAGACTTCCTCCAAGTCAATTTGGGATCATTCTCCAAGGATGCGCCATACTCAGAACTGAAAGCTTTAAACATCACAGGGGTACAATACTCGCTGCTATTGTGCAGTTTTTGTTTTCTTTTTTGAAACACAAGACTTTCTTCTTGGCCTTAATCTGCCATAATTTTTGAACAGCTGGGCTGCCACCGGTGATACTCAGCATTACAGTGGAGTAGTAAGACAAATCTTGAAATGTGTCATTTGCATCTTCTCTCCCAATTAGCTGGAGGTTTTGGACGCTCTCTCTCCGACTCAGAAGGTAGATCTGCTCCTGGATCCCAGCCTCGATGCTCTGGAGAATGAAACCACCGTGAGGATTGTTTTCAGCAGCATTGTGGAATCTCCAGAGGAGGAGGAACTGGACGAATTCTTTGAGGCTTTCGTGGAGGCCACGGCACAGGTTAGCATTTCCACTTTTAGCTTTGGCTTTTTTCTGCTGACACGTGGTACACGTGGACAGTGTTCAGGTGAGAGTGCATTTCTGCAGTTATCCTTTGCAACATACCATGCCGTACCATTTAAGGTGCTAAATCAATGATGTCTTCCCTTATAGGAAAACAGGACAATCATCGAGAACCCCGATGTGAGAGACACAATGCTAAACCTGACTTTGAAGGCACTGGCTCCCAGATTTCCCACCTTTGAAGCCAGTGACTTTGCTCTTTGGTTCCAAGTCTACCTGGTTGTCCTGCTGCCCAGCTTTCATCCTGAAAGTTTGCTTTTGATCCCCATGGACATCAGCTGTGACTCCTACCATGCCATGTAAGAGGATTATACCTGCTTTTCTAAAGTCATCGTGCACCGAAATCCAAGACCTTGTTGGAAAAATGTGAAGGGAACAGCAGCTTCTTGTGATTAAGCCTGTCTTATTTTTCCTTAGATTGAAGGGGCTCGATCAAAGTTTGGCATCTCTTCCTTTTGAGCTGCAGCAGGGCATCAAGTCAAGCAAGGACATTCTGACACAGAAAGTTCCAAAACGTAAGGATTTCTTAACGTTTTCCAGAGTGAGATGGGTAGCTGTGGACATTTCTTCTGTAAGACTGCTCACAAGGGCCAACTATTTTGAAATCCTCACCTTAAACCTGATGGTTGGAGACAAGTGCATGTCAGCCGGCTTATCTGCAAGTTTTCATTAATGAGTGTTACTATTGTTTTTTTTTTCTTCTGTTGCCTATAAAAGGTTGCACTGTGAGGCCCGTTGTCGGTGAGGTAAGTTTGCTTTATTGCCTACTTGTTTTCCAATGACAATTACTCTTCTGTCACGGAATTTACTTCAGGCAATCACTGTGATGTTGGTAAACACTGTAACAAACAATGCTGTCAGAGAAGAATAAATCTGGGAGGACCTCTTGTGTATTTTTCCCATTTTGTCCTGGTGACTTCAGTAAAATGGCTCATGTTAAGCAAGCGAAAATGTGTGGTGGTAATAATACCTTTTATCATCTCTTCTCAGTGCGAAGAAACGCCAGTCGACGGTAAGTCAAATTTTCAAGAATATGTTTGACTTCTTTAAGGAAACAAACATAGTTCTTGTTTAGCCCACTGTCTTTATCTTACGGTTCTGTCTTTATGTCATTGTTTTGCAGAGATGGATCTTTGTGCTGGAGTCAACAGGTGCGTTGCATGCGTTTGTTTGTGCGTCTGCCCGTACAAGATTGAATGAAAGGACTGGAGAATATTTTCCCTGATGAATCTGGTCATGGCTGATTGTAGTGTTTGTAGTGTTCCTTATTCCTCATTCATTTTACAACTGGTCTACCAAGGAGGCAGTAAAGTGGAAGGAATAAGAAGGCATTGTTTTGAAAAATGGAAATGCCACTTTTTTAACAATTGTCAATTGATGTCGCGCAGCCATCCGCTTGAGCTGAATCTGACATCGGAGGAATTTTCTGGAATTCTCTGCGCTTTCAGCCTGGAGTCCTACGCTTGCTCCCCGGTAATTTTTCCTTAGCCTTCTGAGAAAAATCGTTTCCTCTTACTTGATTGAGTTCTTCATCACTCTGTAACAATTAGGTTAAAATGTTACACATTTGCGCTGACAACATTCCTTCCATCTTTGATGTATGTTTTACTCAATGCAGACACAACTGACGGCGGAAAACCTTGCCACGCTGTTGAAATGCAAACTGTCCACAAACCTGCCCTACTCCACGGCGCTCTGGAAGCTCTTCTTCATGAAAATGTCTGACGTCTTGGCTGAAGCTCTGTTCGAATACGCGGGCATGGTACAGTGTCTTCAACGTTCACACAAAAAAACATATGATCAAAAATGTGATGGGGAAGATTAGTGCAGGTTCATTGGCGAATAGATAAATGGAATCCATGATATATGGTTAGCTTGCACTGTAGTTGAGATGTTCCCATGTAGATGGCTTAGAAACAGAGCTGTCTGGATGGTGACGGTCCGGTAACTTTGTCTGGTAATGATGGCATGGAATGTAATCCTTGCAAGGGTCTTTGTAAAGAAATATCTTGCCTTTGCAGACCTCCAACAGCAATGGCCCATTGGTGCCAGAAGTGCTGGATGCCATTGGAGAGATCCAGATCAATAAGTTCAGTGAAGAGGAGCTGAAAAATGTCAGCTTCATCAAGAAGTGGTTTGAGATGAAGCTGAGACCGTTCTTCCCATCTGTGTCCAATGAGTTCCTCTCCTGTCTCAGTACCAAGGACTTCAGCTGTGAGACCTACCAGGCTGTGTAAGCATTAACATGTTTCCACGTTGTGGTGACTTGCAGAAGTTGGAAGTGATCCCTAAAGCGGTCGACAGTTGGTAACGTTTCCATGATATTTTTTCCCTCCCTTTCAGAGTGAGAGCTCTGAGTGAACAAATCTCATCCTTGGACAAAATGCGACAGCGAACCATATACAGTCATTTCATCTATCTCTTCCTCTCGAGAAATGACACTTCAGGTATGTCCGGCATGGAAATGTAAGGCCAGCATTTAGCTCCTGTGGTTGCCTATGTAAGCACGTTACATAAGCGCTGATATGGAAAGACATGTTTGTGGATACGATTTGTACATGTTTGAATCGTGTCCCTCTTGTGGTTGCTCTTCAGATACTGGTTGCCTCTCCAACACGGATGGAAGCACAGACTGGCTTGAGACAAACTTTGGAAACTTTTCTGTCTTTGCTCCCCTGGATGATTTACTGACCCTCAATGAAAATTTCTCCAGCGTAAGTCACCTAGAGTGTCTCTGCATTTCCACTTTTGATTTGAGAGCAGCGCTCTTGTGTCACATTATTTGCTGGAATTCCTCAACCTACAATGCTTATTCCCTTTTGTGGTACAGTTTGATGCACTGACGCTGCTGACCCCAAGCCAAGCAGCCGAGCTGACACTGAGCTCGGGAGCGCTCGACAACACGGACCAAATCGATGCTGTATTCGACCGACTGGAGACAGAGGAGCCTTTCCAGAACATCGACGAGTATCTGACACAACTGTCCAAGATTCCAGAGGTATTTGACCTGAAAATGGAAACGCTTACGATTTTCTCTTCCATGAGTAGCATCTTACTTAAAGCAGAGTTTGGGGCTTTCCAGATAGCCCTTGCATTTAAGGTCCTTTAGAGTGAACCCAGTCGAGTAGAGACTTGTGAGTTGTGAATGATTGGTTACGTTGTGCTTCGCCAGCTCCCAGAGATCAGCCCTGCTGTAAAAGACATCATGATGAATCGGACCTTCCTCATCATCAACGAGCACTTCCCACAATTTGAAAGTCAGGACTGGACGGCCTGGTTCCATGTCAAGCTGATTCCGATCCTCGCCAGTTTCCAAGCAGAGATGCTTGCAGTCGCTACCTCAGAAGCCAACTGCACAAATTACCAAATCATGTGAGTTGGAGGCCTGGCTTTGTTTTAGAATGTGTCCTGAACTGTGTTGGAAGGAGAGCATACATTTGACAATCAGGTGTGGCACAAGTGCTTCAATGACATGATATGAATGGGAGAGTGGGTTGACATGACAAGCTTCAAATTGACAAGAGTTTGTGTGTGTGTGCTGCAGTGTTGGAGGAGTGAGCAAGGTCTCAGGGCAAATGACACAAGCAAGGAAACAGGAAATTGCACAAGTTCTGTTGGACAACCTCAAGGAATCTGCTTTCCGATTCAGTGAACCAGGTGAGTCACATTTTGGCAGGCGCAAAGGTGCACTTTCCGGTCTGGTTCAATTATTTGTCTCTATGCAAAGAGTTACTTATTATCAAAAAGTCCACATTCATATGGAGTATTGTGTGGATTATTACTTTGTATTGTTCAATGTCTGTTGGAAAAAAGGGATCTTTCTCTGCCTCATGAATATCTCACCTCATCTTGCAGCTTGCAGAGAAGACATCAAAAACGAAGCAGACTTCCTCCAAGTCAACTTGGGATCATTCTCCAAGGATGCGCCATACTCAGAACTGAAAGCTTTAAACATCACAGGGGTACAATACTCGCTGCTATTGTGCAGTTTTTGTTTTCTTTTTTGAAACACAAGACTTTCTTCTTGGCCTTAATCTGCCATAATTTTTGAACAGCTGGGCTGCCACCGGTGATACTCAGCATTACAGTGGAGTAGTAAGACAAGTCTTGAAATGTGTCATTTGCATCTTCTCTCCCAATTAGCTGGAGGTTTTGGACGCTCTCTCTCCGACTCAGAAGGTAGATCTGCTCCTGGATCCCAGCCTCGATGCTCTGGAGAATGAAACCACCGTGAGGATTGTTTTCAGCAGCATTGTGGAATCTCCAGAGGAGGAGGAACTGGACGAATTCTTTGAGGCTTTCGTGGAGGCCTCGGCACAGGTTAGCATTTCCACTTTTAGCTTTGGCTTTTTTCTGCTGACACGTGGTACACGTGGACAGTGTTCAGGTGAGAGTGAATTTCTGCAGTTGTCCTTTGCAACATACCATGCCATACCATTTAAGGTGCTAAATCAATGATGTCTTCCCTTATAGGAAAACAGGAGAATCATCGAGAACCCCGATGTGAGAGACACAATGCTAAACCTGACTTTGAAGGCACTGGCTCCCAGATTTCCCACCTTTGAAGCCAGTGACTTTGCTCTTTGGTTCCAAGTCTACCTGGTTGTCCTGCTGCCCAGCTTTCATCCTGAAAGTTTGCTTTTAATCCCCATGGACATCAGCTGTGACTCCTACCATGCCATGTAAGAGGATTATACCTGCTTTTCTAAAGTCATCGTGCACCGAAATCCAAGACCTTGTTGGAAAAATGTGAAGGGAACAGCAGCTTCTTGTGATTAAGCCTGTCTTATTTTTCCTTAGATTGAAGGGGCTCGATCAAAGTTTGGCATCTCTTCCTTTTGAGCTGCAGCAGGGCATCAAGTCAAGCAAAGACATTCTGACACAGAAAGTTCCAAAACGTAAGGATTTCTTAACGTTTTCCAGATCCTTCTTTTGAGGTTTTGATAGGGGAAATTCTTTTGAGCAGTGGGTTTGAAATTCTGTTGTAGTTATCATAGTGCCCTCTCAACCATTTGTGGGAGTTAAATGAATTTTGCAGGTACGGTTGAGTTTGGTTCACAGCCAACAACATGGGTTTGGGATTGCTCCTCTAAAATCACATAAACAATGATTCGTATCATTTCTTTATTTTAATTGGTTTAATTTAAATCCTATCATTTGAAAGTCACTCATTCCTGTGCAGATATCATTTTTGTGTCTGGTGGTTTGCCTGGGTATTTGCCAGCTTTTCATGAATTCATTATGCTCTTTTAAGTCTTCAGTATTACATTTTACTGTGTTATCACCTCCCAGTAGACCACTTTATCGGATTTGAGGTCTGCAATTTTAGTGTCTCCTTTATTCATTGCAGATAAATTTCCCTTGCCACTGGAAAAGATTATTATTGCCCTGACAAATATGTCTGTCCAAATTTTTCCGTGGTACACAGCCACATTCATTTGTTGATGTGGAGTAGGACTATTTCGGAGCTGTATCAGTGCTGATCCTGATGCTCTCGTTACTATTGGTGCAGCCTTAATTATGTGATAGACACATTTTTGTTGTTGTAATTATGTTGTGGATCTTGCACCATGTCTGACTTCTTTTTTCTTTTAAAAGGCTGCAAGGACACCACTTCCACACCCAATCCTCCTCCTTCTCCCACTGCCAATCCCAATCCCAAAACTCCTCCGTCTCCCACTGCCAATCCCAATCCCAATCCTCCTCTGTCTCCTACTGCCAATCCCAATCGCAAAACTCCTCCGTCTCCCACTGCCAATCCCAATCCCAATCCTCCTCTGTCTCCTACTGCCAATCCCAATCCCAAAACTCCTCTGTCTCCCACTGCCAATCCCAATCCCAATCCTCCTCTGTCTCCTACTGCCAATCCCAATCGCAAAACTCCTCCGTCTCCCACCGCCAATCCCAATCCCAATCCTCCTCCGTCTCCTACTGCCAATCCCAATCCCAATCCTCCTCCGTCTCCTACTGCCAATCCCAATCCCAATCCTCCTCCCTCTCCTACTGCCAATCCCAATCCCAATCCTCCTCCATCTCCTACTGCCAATCCCAATCCCACTCCTCCTCCATCTTCTTCTGCCAATCCCAATCCTCCTCCATCTCCTACTGCCAATCCCAATCCCAAACCTTCTCCCTATCCCACTGCCAATCCCAATCCCAATCCTCCTCCGTCTCCTACTGCCAATCCCAATCCCAAACCTCCTCCGTCTCCTACTGCCAATCCCAATCCCAAACCTCCTCCATCTCCTACTGCCAATCCAAATCCCAATCCTCCTCCATCTCCTACTGCCAATCCCAATCCTCCTCCGTCTCCTACTGCCAATCCCAATCCCAAACCTTCTCCCTATCCCACTGCCAATCCCAATCCCAAACCTCCTCCATCTCCTACTGCCAATCCCAATCCTCCTCCTCCTCCGTCTCCTACTGCCAATCCCAATCCCAATCCTCCTCCATCTCCTACTGCCAATCCCAAACCTCCTCCCTCTCCCACTGCCAATCCCAATCCCAAACCTCCTCCGTCTCCTACTGCCAATCCCAATCCTCCTCCTCCTCCGTCTCCTACTGCCAATCCCAATCCCAAACCTCCTCCATCTCCTACTGCCAATCCCAATCCCAAACCTCCTCCACCTCCCACTGCCAATCCCAATCCTCCTCCATCTCCTACTGCCAATCCCAATCCCAAACCTCCTCCATCTCCCACTGCCAATCCCAATCCCAAACCTCCTCCGTCTCCTACTGCCAATCCCAATCCTCTTCCCCCTCCTTCTGCAGGTCCCAATCCTCTTCCCTCTCCCAATCCCCCTCCCTCTCCCACTGCCAATCCAGATCTGGACTCCATGTCTGCAGTTCAGAAAGTAGAGCTACTACTGGACCCAAGCACTGGTGCTCTCGAAAATGAGAGCATCGTTCAAGAAGTGTTTAAAAGCTTGTTGAAATCCCCTAATGATGGACAGCTTGACACTTTCTTTGATTCTTTTGTTGATGCCACCAAGCAGGTGAAAAATCTTATTTAATTTTTTTGTATTTAATAATCATTTTTTTCTGGAGTTTTTGTGCTGGTTTTATGTAATGTAATGTAATCTTATTCTTTTCCATTTATAGAAAAACGTGACCATAATCAGTAACACAGCTGTCAGAGACACTATGCTAAATCTGACGTTGACAGCACTGACTCCCAAGTTCCACGTCTTTGAGGCCAGCAACTTCACAGTGTGGTTCCAGGTTAACCTCGCTCTTCTTCTGCCAAGCATCAACCCTAACAGCTTGGCTGTCATTCCACAAAATATCAGCTGTGACTCTTACCACGCCATGTAAGTACCACCTACTGTCAAGCATGGCCTACTATTTTAGATGTACTGTGTGTTTCTTGTTCCAGGTAGTACTCAACATGTCCTTGTCCTCTGTGTCCTGTTTTACAGAATAAAAGGTTGCAACAGTGTGGCTGCTGCTTTATCAATGGAACAGTCTCAACACATTTACAACTATGGCTTGAATTATTTGTCAGGCAGACCAACCCAAAGTAAGCAACTGTGGAGTTTCCTGATATGAGCCATCTTATTTAAAAACAGAGCTGTTGATTTTGTCTTTAGAACATTGGAATGCCAGCCATTTATATGAACAGTTTGCTCAACCCAACATTTTTGCTAACCATTTTCCAGGTGCCTCCTGCATCCTTGTTGAGGCTAACGACAGAGACTGGCTTGGAAAAAATTTTGGACAATTCAGAGTCTACGCATCATACGTTGACTTCTTAAAACTAAACAAGGATTTCAATGGAGTTAGTAATGCTCTGAAATCACCATTTACACCTTCAAAACATTACATAATGCTTTGGTTTTGATACATTTTTCTTGCTCGATTTTTAGGTGGAAGTTGTTGATCTGCTGACTCCGAAACAGGTGGCACAACTGGCTGCTACTCCTGGCCAATTAAAAACGGCCACAGATGTCAAGAAGATCATGGCAGTGATCCCCCCTTCTGAATTTGGACCTTTCTTTGACATTGTTTCTCCAGCCATTCAGGTATATAAACCTACAAATTCATGTATTTTAATTTTCTGTATTTTTTAATCCAACATTTTTGATGTTTTTTATGTTTTTATTTTCAACTAAAGTAAGGAAAAGTGTGTGAGGGACAAAATGATTAAAGTGTACATTGTATTATTTATCATTGTATGAATAATTGTGTTAATTATTCCTTATTAATTTCTCATACTGCTGAAAAAGGGTGACCATTCAATCAAAGAAATGTCTACCAAAGTAATGTTTACCTTCATAAAAAATGGTTGTTTAGACAGCTAGTGTTCACAATGGCTAGACAAAATTAAAAAGACAAATAAATGAATCTGACAACCTACGTAAAAGAATAAACCGCAAATATGTTGCCTCTTCTTATGTTTACTGTCATAAATGCCAAAGGTAAACATTAAACCAAAATAATTTATACTTTCCATTGATAATTAAAAACCTGAAAACAAAAGATTCTTAGAGCTTCGTTTTGACAATTTTTGTGGTAATCTGAAACCTTTTTAATTGAATAAAATTCTTAGAATTAAATATTCTCAGTAACATTTACTCATATGCTTTTACAAAATTTTTCTTGCAGGAAAATGAACCCAGTTATTCATTTGAAGTGAAGTCTGTCATGCTGCGTGAGGTGTTTGATAAAGGAGACCTGTCTGAGCCATCCATCACAGATTCTGAAGTTCTGGTTTGGCTCAAAGTTCGGCTGAGACCCTTACTGCAAAATCTGTCAGCAAGTGATGTGGCTGACTTCTTCAGAATTGTGCAGAAGAGAAGCTGCAACACAAACCAAGAAGCGTAAGTACAGAACTGTTCCATGTTATTGTCGGGCATTTATGTAACATGAGCTGAACATGTTTTGAGTCATTTTTTAAATACATTTACACTAATGTGGGGCTTATGAATGTTTTTGTACATCATATTTGATCGAAAGTATGAACAGATTTCATGAGGGCTCCGGACTGTTTATATTTTGTGTGTGAATAACAGACAGAGTTTTGAAGCTTGTTTTGCTGTATTTTTCCAAATTCATTGATATAGTTCATTGATCTATCCTTTATGTGAAAGATGTAAAATCTGATATTTTGGTTGGCATTTATAAATGAAATGTGACTGCTGATTCAGCCCAGACATTCTTTGCATCAGGATGTGAGTTTGGTTATAAGCTATTCCCAGGAAAGTAAAATGAATGGGACATCATTCAAATTACTCAATGTTTAGTTATGGTTTATCTGTGTTAGGTTGTTTAAAGTATGTATCAATTTTTGCAGGGTGAACTTGCTGGATTCTCTCCGCTCTACCCTGAATAAAGACACACAGAATGAGGTCTACAGAAGCATACTGGTGTTACTCAAAGGTACTCACTGACATACAAATGTCTCACAAGAGAATTTTAGGGAAGAATCAGCAAAACAGTAATGGAAAAACTGTGAGTGCCAAATAAAAAATATATTTTAATGAAGTGCAAAGAAAGGTCTAGATAAAAAGTAAAACACTAATATACTGGCACTAAATATGAATAGTCTTCTGTATTTTATCAGCAAAATAACCTTAGTGTCTTAGTTTACGCATTAGTATTGAAGTGATACTTGTCATACTGTACATGGTAGCCATCATGTTCTTGATGCCTGTTACACATATACAGTTCAACATGAGCCAATTGTTTTTTTTTATTTTAATTACTTCTGTTTATGCTACTTTATACTTTAATCTGTACAGAACCAACTCCAATTCGTTGCTATGGAAATGGCAGTTTCTATCTGTTCCTGAGAACCACATTCACCGACTTTGGAAATCCCAACCTAACCACCTTCCTGTCTCTCATGCCGATCAATAGAAAAACTGAGGTGATCCATCAAAATATTTTTCTTGAGGAGCTTTTTAAATTGTCATAGCATAACTGCTTCTGTGCTCTAGTTCTGCGCCATAATGTGCTGCTTTTTCATTTGTTATAGCTGATAAACTCCATGCTGCCCACTGAACTCAGCAGCTTCCTCAGTCAACCAAATGTCATTGACAAAGATGCAGAACTTTGCACAATCTTCAAAAACTACAAAAAGACACCTGACTTCTTGGAAACTGTAAGTGCTAATTTTATATTTAATATAAGTCACCACTTATTTTTTAATTAATTGACTAATTGTCATATTAATTCAAAGAAACAAACTTGTTGCAAATTGATATATCATGGTTTGTAATAGAACTAACGTATATTGGTTTATATAGTAATATTTGTTATGCCTCATATTTTATGCAGGAGGATGTTCCTGAAGGTGTGAGAGGAGGGATCCTGCCCTGTGTCTGGCCCTCGGCCCTGAGCAGTGACACTCAGGAAGAGGCCGATCTGTGGTTTGAGAAGAGGCTGAAGCTCTACCTGCCATTCCTCACCAAGGATCTCATCAGCTCCACTGAAACACAAAGTGCCAAATGCTTACCCTTCAGTAAATTGTAAGCGCAGAGCATCTTTATTCTCATTTGAAGATTTGTAGTTGTGCAAACTTATTGTTTATATATCTTTTTCTTTTGTGAAGTCCCAAGCCACTGAAATGACGTGTCACCTACGACAAACTCTCATCTAAGCGTCTTGAACAGACCTCCCAGCTCAAATTTTTGAGCTTGTACTTGTACTTCAGGGCGACTAACCTACCTGGGACAGAAACTGCTGATTAATGAGAATGGTCAATATAAACAAGCTAAATGTTCACTCATTCCCCTCAAGTTTGTGTCCTAATCTAAAATCTGTGTTGTTTGTGTAGCGTCTCTGTCCTTGGAAACAATTACAACTATGGCAACTCAGACTTTGAGCGGGAGGATGTGTATGACACCATTAAGACTTATCTGAACACAGGTGAGCCTGACGATATAGCCTCTGATTGAGATCATACCCCAGATTAGTTCATGCTCTGATATGCTGCATTCCTATAGGATCATGCATGTGAATAGTGATGAATGTGTTTTTTCTTTAAAGGCACAAAACCCAGGTGTTACAGTGCTTCAGACCCACAGCTCACCTCCACTGCTTGGTTTGTCAACTACATCGGCGTGTTTGTCACTTTCATCTCCTTGGCTGATCTTAACGCACTTGTCCCCACTGATCGAGTATGTTTGTCATACATCTGTGTTCTAGTTTCCCAATTCATGTAATGGTAACAGGAAATAATAATAATAATAATAATTACTTTAAATAACGATCAGAACAAATGACTAGCATGAAACTTTATTGCTCTGGATTTTGTAGCTATTTTGTAATTATCAATATTATTATTTGCACAATTCACATTGATTCAGTGTTAAAACATCCTTGTAATTCTTCCTATTTGAACAGATTAACATCTTTTTGGAGGATCCGAAAAATATCAAACTTTTCAACAACCCGGCCATACCAAAGAATGTCATTTCTTTTTACACATCACAGCTATACACACAGAACCCCTCCTTCAGTCCCTTCCTGTAAGCTCCATTCCAAAGACTTATTTTAGATATTCACAGATATAGTGCTCTGTTCTGGAGATTTCTGCAAATCTGATTGTAGTTGCACAGTGCTGAATGTTTATTTTATTTTTAATATTTTTATTATTCAAAAATATTCAAAATGCTTGAAATATGACAGTAGACAAATACTGTGTACTCGTATAATAACCTAAAACAGCAGCTTTTGAGAGAAAACTTTTTTAAACCTTACCCCTTTCTATATGAAAATGATCACGATTTAGGATTAAATTTGAACACAGAAGCTCTTCGTAAATAATGACTATTATTGTGATTTGTGATTAATGAATTATTCTACATGGAAAAAAGGCATAAATAATTGCAGGCTCTTTATACACAGGGATAAGCCTTAATATTCACGCCAGATTTGTTTTCTACAGAATTCCTGGACTATTACTTTGTGAAGTCCCAAGTTCAGCATACATCTCACTAAACCAGTCAGGAAGCATGCATATCTTGGAACTTCTGAACCAGTTTTGCAATGACAGTATCGATCCTGAGGTGAGCCTTCCCAGTTAAGAGAAATGAATCGAACAATGAACAGTGAATGCATGACCAGTCACTTATGCTGTTAAGTATGTGAGTCGCTGACTCAAAAAACAGCTGAATATGGAATTAAATACATGGACCAAAGTTTAAAATATTTTTTTCTCATATTGACTGGCTGATTGAGGTCTAAATCTGATTTACAGTGAATTTTCTAATTTTTCAATTATGTTTAGTTAATCATCACCACCTTTTCAGGCATCGGCAGCTTTGGTGGAAAACTTTAAAACCTTCGATGAGTCGTCAATACAGTCTTTAGGACAACAGAGTACGGGACTAACAACCGGGCAGATCACAACTGTGCCACCGTCAGTCCTTGTGTCATCACTTGAAACTCTGAGCTCAGTGTCAGGCTGGAATCAAGGGCAGTCCAGTGCTGTGATTCAGCAACTTGCTGTGGGTGGCTTTGAGGTAATGCACCTGTTTAGCATTCCCCGCTGTTGGGCATTTATCATAAATAGTTTGACACAGTTTGGTACAAAGTTGTGAAAATATACTGTTTTTGATTGTGCTGCAATAAGAGGACACTTTTCATCAACAGATCAACGACGCCTCCGCCTTGGTATCATTGGGATCGCTGATTGGAGGTGTTCCCTCAGAAAAGCTCAAAGACATTCCCTCATCTGAACTTATCGTTACTGCTCAAAACCCAGCTTTTGTCGCGAACATGATACAGGCCCCAAAAATTGTCCAGCTGACCTATGTCAGCAAGGTAAGGTCCTTGACATGTCTACTGCAAATGAGACAACATCTCAAGGTTTTATATCCTTATTCCATTTTCACCTGTGTTTACATACATACAGAATACTCATGTACTCATTCTTTACATGTACAGTGCATGTTTGCCAGTTTCAGTTGGTAGACAGGGTTTGCCAATGCTCCAAAATGATTCCTTCCACTTGTATTTCTTGATCTTTCCAAAGATTATCACCGTGAACCAAGACCCAAACGTTGTGTTGCAAAATGTGCCTGATGAAATGGCAACTGAAATCCCCAGGTCTTTGCTAGATTTTTCTCAAGCATCAGTGGACATAGAGAAAATAGTTGCGAAAACATGGGATCAAGACCAGGTATAGTAACATGTTGGCCAGCTTTTATAAAAATCTTTGTTGCCTGTGCAGATATTTATATAATGCACACAGCTATTGCAGCCTGGTTTGCATACAGTCCCAGTTTTCCTCATTGG